>JASVER010000115.1:2550587-2866236 GCA_030449065.1 Oceanodroma leucorhoa
CCGTGGCGGCGCGGCCCTGCCCAGCGCCGGCTCCGCTCCGCGCCTGGTTGGTGCCGTCGGGGCCGGGGGCGCGGCCAGGCCGGGCCCGTCCCGGTAAAGCGGCGGCGCGGGCGGCGCGGCCCCGCACCATGGAGGGGCACCTGGCGCGCTGCAAGATCGTGGTGGTGGGGGACACGCAGTGCGGCAAGACGGCGCTGCTGCACGTCTTCGCCAAGGACTGCTACCCCGAGGTGCGGCGGCGGGCGGGCGGGCGCGGCTGGGCTGGGCTGGGCTGGGCTGGGCTGACCTCTGCTCTCCCCTCCATCCCCCCAGAGCTACGTGCCCACCGTCTTCGAGAACTATACGGCCAGCTTCGAGATCGACAAGCAGCGCACCGAGCTCAACATGTGGGACACCTCAGGTGGGCCGGGGGCTGCGCGGGGGGCGGCGGGGCTGGGTTCGTCCCTCCGGCCGAGGGTCTCGTCCTCCCCGGAGCCCCCGGGCCGGTCTGGGGCTGGGGCAGCGGCCCCGCGCCCTGCGGCTGCACCCCGCGCTCCGGCAGCCTGCGGGCTTCCCGGCCGGGTCCCGGGCAGCCCCGCCGCCGCGCCGGGGTAAGCTCCGGGTACCGCCGCGCCGGGCGTTCTGGTCTCTCTCCCTGCAGCCTGCGCGGTGCAGTCTCCCAGGTGCGGCTCTGCCCTGCCTTCAGGTGCTGCATTGGCGTTAGAGCGGCTCCATCCATGCCCGTGGAGGGATGCAGCCGAGTAACGACAAAACAGCTCTGGGGTGCGAGATGGGGCCGGGGAGGAACGGGGAAGAGGCAAGGCGCAGCTTGAGAAGGGAGACCTCACCTTGGAGAGGAATGCGCTGTGGGGATGTGTTGTCCTTTCATCAGTCTCTGCGACAGAGCGTCTGGGGTTCTTGGGTTTTTTTTTGTTCTGGTTGGTTTTGCCTCTTTGTGTCCTCGGTTGTGATTCTGCATGAAGCCATAGGCACAGCTGTCCCAGCCCACCGAGACCCTTCCCAAACTTCATGCTGTCTTTCTGTGGAGGTGCGAGTTGCAAGTGAAGTGCTTGATGCAGAGCTAGTAAAAATATTGGCATCCAGCAAAGTTCATGTGCACGTTTTAATTTACCTCTGACAACCTTTTTGGACTGTTGTGTACACATGGTGCAGCTGAATGCTGTGCTCTGTCAGTGTACGTACATCACAGGCTTGCTGTGCTCTGTCAGTGTACGTACATCACAGGCTTGCTGTCAGTGTACGTACATCACAGGCTTGCTCTTTCCCCATAATTTCTGGAGTCCTTATGACAAATGAAGTCCTCTCTGTGTCCAAGAGCAATAGCAAATTAAAATGTGACCTAGGACTTTCTTTGCTCTTGTACAATCAAATTCCTTGCTGTAATTTTACATCCATCAAATTACAGCTGTAGGATCAGCACAGCTCTACCTAGAGTAGTGGCTCTACTGAGTCTTGGACTAGCTGTAACGTGTAAAATGTGTTTGTGGAGTCTGCTCTGGAGATTCCTGACCCAGGACACCTTGCTTTTGCTGCTTTTTATTCCCTGAGACAAAATGGGGTCTTTTGCTTTGCCCGCATGATGTGTGCTGTGATGTGAGCCACAAGGATGCTGGCTCTTAGGGCAGCTCTTGGTGCTGGAGCCGTGGATGAAGCATTGGCTCTGAGTGTTTGACTGGGAGCTGTGCTTAAGCACAGCGTGGTGGCTATGACGTGGAAGTCATTGCATGGTGGATGGTGCTGGGCTGATGTGTCTGCGTGAAGTCCCTCGGACGCGGTAACAGCGAAGCCGTCCTGGTCAACCCAGGGCCTTCCCTGCAGAGGGTTCCCTGGAGCTGCTCTGACGGGGTGAGTCTGGATCGGGGTGTGCCGGGAGCGAGGGGTGGCCAACCCCGGGTGTCACTGGGGCGTGCTTGTGCGAACACCCGCAGTTTGATCACCCCTGTGGCTGTGCGGGTTTCCAAACCATGGACTTCTGCAGCCTGTGAAAAGGGACTGGGTGGGGTATCTTTGTTAGGCACTGAACGGCTTTGCTCTGAGTGTCTGTATTTGACATGAAAAACTTCACCTTTTGAGGGTGCGGAAGCACGTTTGATGCACTGTCAGCTTTTTAGGAATTCTCCAGAATGTTTGGCTTTGATCTTACAAATGTTAAAAGAAAAGGACATGATAAAAAGTCTTTAAAGCTGTGTATATGTATCTGATACCTGCATCTGATGCTGTCACACATTCATTTTTACCCTTATAAACAAAAGATATGTTTGTCTAATGTTTATCTCTATAGCCAAGAGGAAATGGATTTTGATTCTTTCTCCCTTCTCCTTATGAAAAATGTAAGACCTTTTTAACAGCTTTGTTGTAAATAAGAGTTCGCTAGATAGTTTTCCAGATAAATTGCCTTCTGTTGCAGCTTTGATTTGAAATACACAGGAGCTAGTTCTTCAATAAACAGTCCTGCAAAGCAATACATAGCAATTTTCCCTAGTAATCAAACTGATATTTTTAGCTGTAGACTGCAAGCTGCTGTTGAATTTCCACTACCCTTCGGAGACACTTGTAAACAGGAGCTTTGGTAAAAGAAGTTTGGCGCAATAGCGAATTGAACCAGCTGAGCTGAAGGGATTGAGAGTGGCTAATTGCCCTCCTCATGCAGAATGACAGGCATTGGGGTGCACTTTCCCTTGTCTCTGTGCTACCTCCTGTCTCTTTTAAGCAGCTTCGCATGCAGGGGCTTATTGTTCATGATAAATTCCATCCCAGCAAGAGTGGGAAGGGAGGTGCTGGGAAACTGCTCCCCTCCTCCTGGCAACATTACCCTTTATATTTTAAATACTCGCCATCTCTTAGATAAATAATTGGAACTGAAGGTCTCCTCCAGAAATCAGAAGAGAGACTGGGACAGAGGAGCTGACTATTGATTTTTTTAATTCCCCTCTGCCCCATAGTTAGTTGTGAAAGTGGTCGGAGACTCTGGAAGCTGCACAGGGTGAGCTGAGCATCATCCAGCAATGGGTGTTGGGGCAGGAGCAGTCTGCCTGGAAAACTCCCTTTATTGCGACTGAGCGTGGCCACAGCTTACCTGGCCGCTCAGAAGTCCCGTTGATAATCTCTGTAACAACTGGGATGTTGCCTGCTCCCTGGGGCTTGTAATAGCAGCTGATATAAGTGCATTGGAAAATGCAGCCTTTCAGGCTGAATTTGCCCCTCCTGCTAAGTGGCAAATGCAGGCTATAACATTAGCAGCAGGCAGTAAATCTAGTTAGAGAAGTATTGCCATAGCATGGACAGAAGTGACGGAGAACTGAATGGCTCCCAAATTGTATTGGGACCTCTGATTTCCTTTAAATGTATTTTAACCCTTTGTCCATTTATTAGTTTTTCTGAGGCTGGAGGGTAACTCTGGAGAGTTTCCAGCACTGAGAATCCTTCACGAGAATGAAATCTGTGCCACTCAGACAGGGCAAACGCGAGGACTCTGCACTGTCTGAAATGCCTTAGATCTAGGAACCTACCAGGGAGAAAAGTGAACCAAGTTTGAGCTTGACCCCTTGTCTGTCGTTTGCAGGTGCTGGTTGTGTTTCATGTTTGTTTCTGTTTAAGTTAGTCCCACCTCAGGGCACACTGTAGGAGTGAAATTGCTTCAGGTGCATTTTACAGCACAGTAGGGATGTCCCATCCCTACCGTCCCCCTGAAAGCCTGTGCTACCTGCCGTTTCCTAAAGCCTCCATTAAAAAGCAGTTTGATATCTTTGTGTGTGAGGGAAGGGGTGCGGAGCCTGCCTGACGTACAGGGTGGACAGGGTTCCGGCTCTGGGGAGCTGCCATGCCCTGGCACCTCTGCTCGTGAGCCTTACGGAGGACACGGTGCTTTGCTGCTCTTCATGCTCCTGTTCTGGCAAATTCTTTCTTTGCTGGCTGTTGGCCGAACGTGCTCGGCACAGAAACAACTCCTCTGCATGGCGCCAGTATCTTGTGGYGGGGGGAAACTCCTGTTGGACGGGATGCCTGATGGCTGGGGAGTGCTGTTCCCGAAGGGCTGGGTACCTCCCAGACCCGCACTGCCGGTGCCCCAGACCCGACAGGAAGAGCTTTCTTCCTCGCGGCCAGGTGGAGGGCGGATGGTTTTGTGATCACTAGCAATGCTTTGCAAAGAGTAGGCGAGTTTCATTTCCATGCTTCAGAGGTGTGAAAGGGAGTGCAATTACCACTAGGTGTGCACCGGGCAGGTAGGTTTTCCTCAGCGATGCGATAGCTGTGTTCCCCGCGGGATCAGGGAGTGTCCGTGGGTCTGCCCTGCTCTGGGAAGTCTCACGCCTGGAGCGGAGCTGCTGCGGTGCTCAGCAGGTCTCCGGCGGCGCGAGCGTTCAGTGCCAGCCGACCTCCTTCCCAGGGACTGGCTCTCGCTGCATTCCTGTGGTGGCCCAGGCATTGCCAGCGGACCCGCTGCCCACGRCTCCGGACTGGCCCAAGGCTCCCGCTCATCCCGCCAGCCGCCCACCGCACTGGCGGCTCCGCAGAGCCCCTTCCCCAGCGCTGGGTACCAGCAGGGGGAGAGATGGGCTCAGGCAACGCTGCTGCCCGCTGCCTCGGCCAGGCCAGGGTGCACAGCGTCAGTGCTGGCAGGTCTGAGGCTTTGCCCTGTACCTAGGTGGGGTTTTTGTTTTGTTTCCAAAAGCGATGGGGAGGAAGCTACTCTGTGCATGGCAGCCTGGGCTCAGTTCTTTGCAGTTCACACCCCTTTATGCCGGGAGACTCTGCCTGCCTTCTGTGTCTGTGGCCTCAAAGTGCAGGCAGGCAGAGCAGCGATGTGACCTGAGGCCATTTATCTGCTTGGTGCATCTCTCGCTGATGCAGAGCCCGGTGCAGAGTAGAGCTGCCTGTTTCTGGTAGGGGCATCTGTGGCAGTGGCTCAGGGGGAGGCCCAGGCCTGGCATTGTGCCTTGCACATGATCATTGCCATCTTGGAAAGCTGCTGGAGAGGGTTTTTCTGTCCTTTGTGGACCAGCAGGATGCACTGCTGCTGAGAGCCGCAGTGTCTACCACAACCTGTGTCACTGCAAAGATCAGTGCCCACAGGTTCAGCAGTGCCACTTTGCCCCCCTCTGTGCTGCAGCTCACAACAGGGGAGCTGCACAGCTGCCAGTCCTTTGCTGGGGCTTCTGTCTCTTAAGCAGATGTGCTTTCAAGAYAAGAATAACACTGTGAGTTGCAAATCCCCCTCTGCCTCCCTCTTTGCCTGTACTCAGCAAACAGTCTGCCTTGGTATGGCCTGTGTGGGAACCTACAGGCTGTGATAACAGATCCTTCTTTAGGGAAACTACCAAGGAATGTTGATGAGGTTAGAGAGCTGAAAGGGGCTGAGTTTAGCTATGGCATCTCCATGGATGCTGAGGCCATCTGTGCCTGGATTGCCAGTGTGTGGCTCTGGGATTGCCATGGCTGCCTCTTCCAAAGTGCAAGAGCAAGTTCTGCCTTGGGAAGAGTTCAATGTCATTTGCACTCTGAGGCAGAGAAAAAATGTGGAGCTGCCCTTTCCATACCAAAATAACTCCTCCCATGCTCCCTGTTGAGGCTGGGAGCCTGAAACCAGCATACTTGGGTTCTGCCTCAGCACAAATACGTAGTTAAGCCTAAAAATATGTGCAGCTGGGTCACATTCTCAGGCAGGTCAGTAACCAGTCAGACAGAAGTTTGAGTTGCAGCAGAAACAGCGGCAGAAATGCTTATGCTGGAGTGGGTGGAGGATGGACCTGAGAAGACATGACATGACAGTCCCCGGGAGGATCGTCTCACTGGGCTGGGCATGGTGTGAGGATGCTGCGACGCCGTGTGGCTCAGGGATGGAGATTGCTTCTCCTGCACCTCCCTGCAGCAAGAGCAGCATGCCCTGTGGCAGCATGCATCCCTTCTCCCCTGTGGATCTGGGAGGCTCAGCCTCTGCGGGGCTGTGGGGTGTCCTGGGAGTCACAGGGGGTGCTGAGTAGGAATGGTGCCATTAGTGACAACCAGCTGACCCTGCTGGCTGCTGTGACCTCGTAGGCAAGGAGGAGCTTTCTGTGGGGTGGGTTTGTCCCCGGCTCTGATGCAGACCCCTGTCCCACAGCACGGAGGTGATCCGCTCTCTCCTGTGGGCCAGGACAGCACCACGCTGCTCTCCCCATTTCTTCTGTCAGTCTGGCTGCTCTGTGGCACCCGTGGCACCTCCTGATGCTGATTTAACACACGCTTAGGGCAAGCGGAAGCTCCTTATCAAGGCAGTCACATAAACAGACCTGCAGAAACTCCCTGGAGCAGGGCAGTCACGCCCTGTCCTCTACCTGTGACGGCTTGCCTTTCTAATAGCCCTCACCCAGCGTGGTGCCATGGATGCCCCTCTCGCCCCACCAAACAGTACTGGTGTACTTTGGGATGGCTGATGGCGGACGGCAGGAGGCTTTGTGGGAGGGAGAGCTCTGAAGGAGCTGGTTGGCGTGCGCCCTGGGCCCCACGCGTGCGGTGAGGACAGGGACGCAGCTTTCCTTTTGCCCCAGATTCTGAAGATAAAATCTCCACTCGATTAAACTTCATAAGTGTACAGGCCCAGCCTTCCCTGTGGGGAGAAACCTTATGTGGTAGCCGAGCAGTCAGGGAGGGATCTGCTGCTTATGCACAGCAAACCTGAAATGTGCAACATTGCATAAAGATAATTGCGTTCGTTCAGCCCTTGGACGTGTTCCCCAAAGCCAGAGCATGCGCTGGCTGTGCTGTGGGAATCTTGCCACTCCTAGTCCTTGTTGTACCCCATAGAAAGGATGACAGGCAGGTTGTGGCAATGCCCACTGCCCTTGTGACATGGCAAGAGTGCCAGGGACTTCTGGCTCCCATTGATTTCCTTTGTCAGCTGCCTCAGGCGTGATTTCCAGCATGCCTCTGAGAAGCCTGGGCAAGCTACTCGGGCTGCCTCTGCAGCCCCAGCTCTCCCACCCCAGACACTCAGTGGTGCTCCCTGAGGGATGCTGGCAGGGACTTCTACAAGGAGCTTCCAGAGCTGCCTCCCAATTGCCAGAGTGAGGTTTGCACCTGAGCAAGCTCCTCTGAACCTCTGTGAGCTGCATGTGTGAGACAGGGCACAGGATCTGGATAAGGCAGAAGCACCCTGTGCCTGCCTGAGCTGGGGATTCCTCTGCCGGTAAATCCAGCAGAACAGCCTCCTCCTGAGTGACAGGTTTCCAGTAATAAGATCTGGAGAGGGGCCCAGAAATGCCACCTCAGCCCGTGCAAATACCATTCCCTTCATCCTGATCATGTCCGTCCTGAAGGTATGCCAGCTGGGCTGTTTAGTAATTTACACATTTTTGTACATGTATCATAAGAATTAGGAGCAGAGGTTAATTGTCGAAGCTGATTAGCTGTTGTTTCAGTCATGCACTTTCCGGACGATTGCTTGTTCCATGTCATGGAACCGTTTCCTCTTTTCCTACACTTCAGGGGTTTGCAGTGATGTTGCACAAGCAAGAGAAATGTCATGGTCCAGCCATGAGAGAATCTTGTAAAGGTCCCGGGGCCGATGGCCATGCCATGTGCGGTGTCCCTCGGAGAGCTGGACTAGGGGTAGTTGCAGTAGTGGCCGGCAGTTCCCTCTGCTGCTTTCTGTCTCCCTCCAGCTTTGGTGGGATGCCTCGTCTCGCCTTGTTTTGCCCCCTTTCTCTCTGGCAGGCAGGGCTTTGTGTCATTTCGAGACAACTCTCTGACCCTGGCCTTGCTGCCCGCCAGGGTCAGAGAGTCGGGGCCCTCCCCTCCCTCGTGAGGCTCTGTCATACCCTAACTTCTGAAGAACAAATTGTGACCTTCACTTGGGTAAAACCTTTCTGAGGCTTTGCCTGTAAGGATGGCGCGATCTCCTTTTGTGGCAAAGCCTGCCATCGGAGGGTTTTCTGTGAGAGGGCGCAGAGGGTGCGCTGGTAAAAGCTCTGCCCCTTGTTCTGGGGTGGAGATGGCCTCTCAGGGAGAAACCGCAGCCGGCTGTGGGCAGAGCCGGGGAGCCCCGAGCAGCACAGGGCACCTTGGTGCTGGCAGGGGTAGCAGTACGTGTTTATCAGCCTGTCATTTTGCATGTGGACAGCCAGGTCTTTGCTGCGGAGTGGAACATGGCACGATGGCGGCTCTGTTTGACTCTATTTTGCCAGATCTGCTTTGCTCTTAGTGCCACTCACTTTAATCTGTAATGTCACTAATTGCTGCTTCTTTCGTAATTGTGACCCCGGAGTTGTTGGGTCTGGGCTTCGGACCGCGGTACTGCCAGAGCCTGTCGTTACCAGCGTCTCTGAGTCTGTCACCAGTGCTTTAATTCCTGTCTCTGCCACTTGTCACTCTTCTGGCTGGACTCTAATGAGTGCTATATTAGTGTCAGAAACATGTTTTTTTGTATCAGTGGGATCTGCATTATCCTCCTCTTCCAGACAATAATCAGCCAGGCAGGGTCAGGGATCTTTAACCTGTCTCTGAGCCCCAGCTGAGCGGGGACCTGCAGGGTGCTCAGGAATATCGCTGCAGTTTATCAATCTTCAAACAAAAAAATCCTCTGATTTTCTTTCAGGAGAAAGGGTCTGATTTCACACTGGGAGGATGAAGTCAGTCTCTGAACTCATGATGGTTCAGATCAGTCTCCCTGATGTGCAGCTATTGCAGTCTGGGAGGCTGCAATGGCTAATTTCCCAGTCTCCTGTTTATAAAGCCCATCAGCACTAATGATACAGGGAATGAGGAGGGCATTTGCATATTCTGGTCTGTTGTATGCCAGGCACACTGAGCTATTGCTCTTCAAACATTGCCTTCTGCCTTTTTAAAGGCAACTAAAATCTTAAAGGCAGGGACCCGTGCCTGCAGAGTTTATCGTGCTTGTGGTTCCTCCTAAGTGCGAGGCTGTCTCTGAGAAGCCCACTGTTGTGGAGACGCCTGTTCCTGGGCTCTGGGAGGCCCAGCTCCCTGGCTCCAACGGGGCGCCTTGCGGGAGGAGATGTCCTGGGGCATCGTGCAAGCAGGATGCGCCCACGGAAACCCCAGGAGACTGCTGCTGGAGCCATGTCGTGGGCCACACAGGAGGTGGAGGCGGCCGTGGGCACGGCGGCTGCCAGCAAACACGGGCGACGTGTCAGCACAGGCGGCTTCGTCCTCACGAACGAAGTGCACACAGCTCAGCTGTGTGCTCAGCTGGGGAGCTGCTGTGCCGGGTCCGTCACCTGCCCGTTCCCACAGGTGCTGGCTGGGCCGTTGTATGGTTGAGCTAAGTTGAGTAAGAGGACCACGGAAGAAAAAATTCTTTTGTAGTCTGTCCCCAGTAGGATAAAGGGACTGGGCATGACCTTTGGGGTTGTTTAACTGCTGCTCTCCAGTGTTCCCTGAGGCTGAATTCCTCTTCGCCTTCCGCCGTAAACTCTGCCATTGTTTCTCTGGGCTGATTTCCCCTTTTCTAGCAGTGGGAAATATTTTAGGGTGACTCTGTGCCCTCTTGTTGCATCTGCAGAGGAAATGGCAGCTCTGGAGTGTCCTGGATGTCTCAGAAAACCAGCCGAGATTTTTGCAGGCTCACCATGGGGACTGGCCCTGCCTCTCTGTACCGGGGTGTCTGGGACAGCTGCCACTTCTGGCCTTTCATTCACGGCCAGGTTTTCAATCCAGCATTTTTATGCTTTCCCCTCGATGGGCCCTGGGAGGAGACAATAGCGGGGCTGTAGCAGGGGATGTGTGCCTTTGTCATGCAAATGGCTGTGTGCACTGGGAGAGCCCTTTCAAAGCCTTACCCTGGAGCTCGGCCTCTCCGGTGGAGCTGGGTGAGGGGCAGGGGTGGGGGGCACCCAGCTGGCACGGCCAGAAGCTGCCTGGGCTGTTGCCGTCCCCTTCCCCAGCGGCAGCTTTCCGCACGGCTGCTGCCCGGTCCAGGAGCAGCTGGGTGGGTTGTTCTCCGCCCAGAACGTCTGTGAATTGTACAGAGATTTCATTTTCAGTCTTAAAGGTGTGATATAAATAAAATATATTATTATTATTGTTAACACCTTCATCATCATCTGCCCTGGCAGAGGAACGATTAATCATGAAAGCTGTTACATTCACTGGCACCTCATGTAATATTAACCAGGTCTGGAGCACTCAGGTTGGGAAAGCATGTGGTGGTTGAACGTGAGCGTCCTGCTCCCACACCAGACCTCTGCTGCAGCTGCGCAGAGGAGTCCCTGCCCAGCCTGGGGAGGTGAGAAGGGGGCTCAGAGCCGTGCCTCTGCATGCAGGGCCTTTGCCTCTGGTAAGCAGTCGCTCAGATAAATTCCTTTGCAAGGGAAGGCCACTCGGAGCTGCAAATTCAGCTCCAGAAAGCCCAGCTTAACCTCAGGAAACACCGGGCACRTGTGCTGGTACACAGCAGCTCCAAAGGGCTTGAGCCCCCGTCTTGGGAAGTGCTGGAGGGCCACGCAGCTGATGAAGCTCAGTGAAGGGTGATTTGGACCCTTGGCAGCAGAGGGGATAGTCTCCTCGTGTCTGACGCTGGCTGAGAGGTGGTACAGGCTTCTTGCCATGCATGGGGAGAGGATACTGAGACAGCTGCACCTTGGTCCTGCTTTGACAGCTTTGTCCTCCGGACAAAGGCTTGGCTGAACTGGCAGTGGGATTTGTCTAGCGAAGAAAACATTCTATGTAGTCTCCAAAGGCCGCTGCTTCTCTGGCACCACTGTGTGGGGAGGTAACCCAAAGCTATTTGGGTTTGTCGATGCAGCACTCCAGAAAGCTGGGATGAATTTCTCCTTCGTTCTGTGAAGGATGTTCTTGGCTGTCCCTGCAGAAAGCAGCATGCGCCGCAGCGTTGCTGGCTCTGTGGGGAGAGTTTACAGTGAGCCCTCTGAGACAAGTGCGATGCTGAAAAATTTAGGTCTTGGCAGTGCTCTTCTCTGTTTCACGCCAGAGCTGGCTGGGGTTGCAGGAGCCCCTTGCAGAGCAGATCATGGCTCTGCATGCATATTTGCTTTCCTGGTTTGTAATGTGCTATTGTTGGATGGAGGGTGCCCATGTGAAGAGGCTCATTATCTCTCAGAACAGCTAATAAGGAACAAATGAAGATTAACACTATGTTGGTATAGATGAAACAGCACATTTCAGTCCCCTGCCTGAGCGTGTTTTTGAGTCACAGTGCCGGGCACTTCGAGGGGTTGCCAGCTGATAAGAAAGAGGAGCTACTCGTGGCTGTATCTGCCCCAGAATTTTAGACAACAACCACGTGGATTTTATTTTTTAAGCTGGTTTTTGGCTTGCTCCAATTTTCTCTCTTTAATCATGAACAGATGCACATAGGTCCTGTTTCTTGCAAACCTGTGTGCCAAGTGGGAGAATGACTCATGCAGTAAAGGAGGGCTGGATCTGCAGACACACAAGCCTTGGTGTGTGTGTGTGTGTGTGTGCAAAGTGCCAGACTGCGGGTCTCTGGGGTGTCTTGCTGGAATATCTGAAAGGTGTCAGGTGCTCCAAATCAATAAAACTGAAGACCTGGAGTTGAGGGAACTGATGCTTTTGTGTTTTGTTTTGTTTTTGTTTTTTAATCATCATACTCAATGAAAAAGTAATAGATGCAAAACCTAGAAGAATAATCCCCCAAACAGAATTTCCTGATTCAGTAGAGAYATCTCCAGAGAAAGCTGGAGATTACCTAAGTTCGGAGCACAGCAGCTCTCCTACCCTGCTGGGCAGCACTGACCATCGGACTCCATCAGTCTCCTGGGGTGGGGCAGAGGCTTCTGCAGCCGAGACCGTCCACGCTGGCTGTTACTCGCTGCCAGAGCAGCTGGTGAGTTGATCTACCAGTGAAGGTGCCAGGGGCTGCTCCTGCGCTTTGGAGTTGGAGCACAAAGTTAATGAATACAAAGGCATTTTTGATCTCATTAAGACAATGAGGCTCTTGACCTTGAGCATCCCTTCCCTCACCTCCTCCCACCAGCACAGGGGTCTTTCCTCCCGTGGTCCCAGGTGGTGAGAGCATGATTCCTGGCACCAAGGTGGGGGACGGTGGTGGTTCTGCGGGCTAACCGCGGGGCCGTGCACCGGCGTGCCACCGCCGAGTTGCTGGCTGGCTGCTGAGGGGAGCAGCAGGTTGCTATGATACAGTTTGCTGTGGCAATGTCTGTGCTGAATGGAGCCAAAACCACCTCTACAAAAGGAGCATTCCTGGGCTGGGAGGGGGCAGATTTATCTGCAGTGTTTATGTAAAGCTGAGGAGCTGCAGGGAGAGGATGTGTGTGGGAACATGGGGGCCCCTGTCTGGAGGCAGATGCCCTGATGTGCATGGGGGAGAGGGCATGGCTCGGATAAAGGACCCGGCAAATCCAAGCATGCAGATCAGTGCTGGATCTTACATCCCATCCGGTAAACCCACACCAGGCACAAGACTGAAAACTCAGTCCAAAGGGGAGCTCAGCACCACTGAGCTTGGCGCTGTCTCTGAAAGCGGCCTCGTCCTCAGTGGGAACTGGGTCACCTTGTTGTGCTGCAGGAGCATGGGAGGGAGCGAACAGTTCGCTGGTGCCAGCTCTGCCAGTCATGAACTGAAGCAGCTTGAGCCTGAAGCGAGGTCAGAAATCTCCACGCCTGGGATGCAGGGTCGCCCTGCCTCACTGTGCCTCCTGTGCACCAGCCTGCATCCCCTGCCCCAGAGCTGCCAAGGCACCGCAGGGACTGGCTCCTTTCCATGCAGGGAACATGACTTTCCCTCTAGAAGAGGGCTGGGCTCTGCAGAGATCAGGGTCTGTTTCTTCTGTGCTGGATCCCAGCTGCTTCTCTTCCTGGTGACTTTGCAGGGACAGAGACCTGGGCTGTGGCTTCTCTCTCACTGACGGGCGCAGAGGGTGCAGGTGCCTTTGCTCCTGTGGGCTTGCAGCAGCGTGGCTGTCTAAGGGCGGAGATACCTGTAGCTGATTTTGCTGCGAATCCAAATGCGCATCGAATCTCAGGGTGACTGCCCCAGGCTCCAGGAGAGCAGTGGGGGCTGCGTGGGCATGGCTGGGGCTGCGCTGGTCGGAGCATGCCTGAGCTCTGCGCGGTGGAGGTCCCAGTGGTGGCTGCTGTTGATGTCTTGCTGTGAGGTGGCGTCAAGGGGAGAGTGGGTGGCCAGTATCCGGAGCTGGGCAGGGTTTGGGAAGACAACACATCTCAGCCTGCCCCGTGTGGGCTCTGGGCAGAGGAAGAAGCAGTCGTGGCCAGGTCTGCTCTCCTGGCTGAGTCTTGCAGAGGTATCTGGGGTGCTTGCAAAGCACCTGGCGTGCAGAGCTGTGCTGGAGGGGCTGTACCCCCCTCTGTGCTGTACATCAGTTGTGAGGGCCCATGCAGACAAGAGCCAGGGTTGGCGCCCCTGCGGAAAATCAGCCTATTCTCCTCTCATGCTTATCCCAGGCAGATTCCCATCCTCCCGGAAACATAAGCCACCATCATCCATAATTCATCAGGTGCTGAACTTCATCAAGGAGCCACCTGACACCCGGGCTGGGTGCTCCACCCTCCTCGCAGGGTGGGAAAGTGCCTGGTCCTGGCGTCCCGAGGGGCCACGGCAGGAAGCGCGTCCGGTTTCCTCGGCCTTGGGGTGGGCGATCCTTCTTTCGGAGGAGGCAGATTCAACAAGGACTCTGGTGTCTCTGCTTCCCCTTTTCATAAATAAACATCTGCTTCTCACCCCTCCAGGAAGTTTAAGCCATTGTAAAGCAAAATATAAAACCGAAACAGCGTTTTTAAGTAGCAATGAGGTGATTGCTCTATTACTGTTTACTGAGGCATCTACAATCACATACAAAATGCACTTCAAATAAAAACATTGTGGGATGACTTTAGTACCTGAAACTTACACTGAAGGGGGGTGTGTGTGTGTGTGTGTGTGTGCGCGCGTGCACATGTGTGCATGTGTATGTGCTGCAGAAGCTGTGCAGGATTCAGGCTGGGCTCTCTGCCTGCTCACTGAGAAATCCTGCAGAGTCCAGAATTATCCCCTCCAATTTATACCTTGTTCACCAAATCCTGTCACATCTTTTATGTACCGAAAAGAATCTGTCTGACTTTTTTTCCAGGACAAATCCAGAGCAAAAGGCAATTCTTTTTTTACCTATATCTTAAATTCTCAAAATCTATGTGAGCAAGCTCTCCTGTATAAAGATAGCAAGAGAGGATAAAAAATAGCAGCAGCACTCCCTGTCTTCTCTCAGCCACACCTTTCCTCCGTTAGTGGTTCAGCAACTGCATGACAAGTAATAGGATACATACGCAAGTGGTGGAGAGAGGCATGCACTGCTCTACAGTATCACAGCCCTTCCAAGCTCCCTTTTCTGCAGTGAGCCAGCGTACCCTGGCAGCACAGCTCCACTGCCTCTTACTGGCCAGATGCTTACTAGGGAGGGAGAGGGATGCAAAAACTTGTGTTTATTTCCACTCTGCAAAGGGATAAATATAAGAGCACAAGGGCAAAACCTCTGACTTCCATGCCTAATGAAAGGGACCAAATCCTCTGCAAACCAAACTCGGCTGAACCTAACGGTGTCTGGTCACTGGTCAAAAGCTTGGGTCAACAGCCTTTATCTCYGACAGAGCAGTTTGCATCATGTGGCAACGTCTCCAGTTCTTAATGGAATTAAAGATCTCTTTGCCTGGCAGAGAGGCCTGGGGGTCCTAGCCTGCCCATTTGGGTAACAAGCAGTCAGTGGGATGGGACTTCCTGCTCACCACTCTCCTCCCGCTCCTCTCTGCAGGCTCAGCATATTATGATAACGTTCGTCCCTTGGCCTACCCGGACTCGGATGCTGTGCTCATCTGCTTTGACATCAGCAGGCCGGAGACCCTGGACAGTGTGCTCAAGAAGGTGAGTGCCTGGCGTGCCTTCCGGCTGGCGAGAGGGGTCCTCTGCAGCAGCACGTGGAGCCGCCCTGGGGTCCCTGCTCCCTCAGGCTGTCATAAGGGCTAAAAGCTCTGGCCCTGTGACCAAGCCTTGGCTGGAGTTTCCGTGCTCAGATGAGGACGGTCAACTGCTGCCGATCCCTACATGGTCTGTGCAGAAAGCTAGATACTTCCATTTGAAAGGAGCCCAGCGAATGGTGTAGCTCATGGTAGCTTGCAGCATGTGTGGGGGGTCCGTGTGTATGCACACATACAAATGTGGGGACAGAGAGAAATGTAGGGCATTTGTTCTGCTTTTCATTAAGACCTTGGAAAGTGTGGTGCATCTCTCGTTAGCGTAGCCACCAGTGAGTGTGCTCTGAATTACTTGCAGCAGTTGAGAAGTGGTGCCTGTTTCCATGCAAGTAGAGAGCTGTTTTTTGGCTGTCCCCTCAGTTCAGCATCTGCACAGTAAGACAGACAGCAATCATTTCCCTATAGCTTGACAACAAGAATAATGAGCTGTGGCACTGAATTTCAAGCCCATGAATGAATAAAATGCGATGGCACAACGCCACTGGACGGCATAGCATGCAGGGCCCTGAGCACTGTCTGCCCTGGCAGAGCTGACTGGCCATGCTCTGCATTAGCCCCCGAGAGTTTTCTACCTGCAGGTTAGCACCTTCCAGCAAAGCAGGTATCTCCAGCTGGCAGGTCTGGCAGGTCCTGGGGAGCCCCCCAGGGCTGGGGTTCCGCTGTGGAGCACCGCTGGCTGGCCTCCCAGCCGGTCCCTGCCTGCCACGCTCTGGGGGAGTGGGTGGCACCAGGGAGAGGTTCCCATGCAAGGCTTTCCTCCGAGATGGTATGGAGTCCAGCAACTCAGGATGCTGCTCAGAGGAGAGGGTAAATGGCCTCCTGGCCACTTGCATCCCTTGGTCCTTGCTGTACCCTGCTTCCTTCCATGAAATTCAGGGAGCTGTGGTTTCAGTGAGCTCTCACCGCTGTGCAGCAAAGCTGCAGAGAGCTCACTGGCGGCTGCATCCTGTCCCAGAGGCAAGTCTTGGCTGGCATATCGTTTGTGAAGCTCTCTGAGACACCGAGGCGTGAAAAGCACTACAGAATGGTAATTCCTGTAGCTGTTCTCCCCAGTGAGCCCCAGGCTGCCAGAGCTAGACTGGCCACTGTCTGAACAAGCCGCATTGTACTGACTGCCCTCTTGGCCTCTCCACATGTTGCCAAATGTTGTGCTGAAGCAAGTGCCTCTTACTCAGCTGCTGGGAGGGCTGAGAAGTGGGCCTGTGCCTCAGAAGTGTCCTGGTCAGGGGACAAAGACCCTTCAGATAACTCAGTCAATGGCTCAGTGTTTGTTTCCAAAGCAGGTCCCGGGTACCAAGCGTGCTGGGTGGAGGGAAGCGTGTTTCATGTGGACTGAAAGAATTCACTGCTCAGCTTGGGAGTCAGCAGAATGATAATGCAAGCGAATCACTTATACTTTAATGAGATGCAAACCCATCAATAATTAGCTGGGGTTGGGATTTATTTATGTCTCTTTGCACACTCTTTATGTGAGTCCACACTGCTCAGTGCAAGGTTTTCCCTGTGCAGCCTCACAGATGCTTTGAGTACTGTTAGGCAATGTCTTTTTGGTACGGTGACTTAAAATAAACCCTAGATCACAGGGGATTTCTTAAGTGCCTCTGAGTAGATGCCTTGTTTCCTTTGGTGCAGGCTTGCAGCCTATGGAGGTGAGGAAAATTCCTAAGACACCGTGAAGCTGAAATGGGTTTTAGCTTTTGATATGAGGCAAGTAAGGAAAATAACACTCCCTACTCAAGCCTCAGGCAAAAATGCTAATTCAGCAGAGGAAATCTTTATTATTGCTGCCCTTCTGATGCCTGGGCTGCCTGTACAGTCTGTACAGTTGAAGGGAAGGAGCCATCTRAGGAATGCAAACAAGCAGCTCTTCATTTCGTACAAAGCAGGTTTTCGTGGGGTGGTGCCTTCATTCTGACAAGTCTTGGTAGCGCAGCAAATCTTAGGCTCCCTAAGGTGTCAGTCACGTGAGAAGAGGGTCACACCTCTCCATAGACCGGGGAGCCCTACGTCATTACAGACAGCCGTGACCTCTGCCTGGTAAGAACAGACCCTATAGCTCAATCCCTTCGAGGATTTTCATCCGTCGGGTAAATTAGGGTGCTTGAATTCCAGCTCCGAAAGAACTGCATCATCCTCCTTTGCGGGTGTTAGCCCTTGATGCTGTGCAGCTGTGACACCAGAAATCTCCCAGAAGCTGTGCAGCCTGGCATGCTGCCGGGGCGCAGGGGATGTGTGTGAGTCCTGGTGGACAAATGTCCCTGGCAGCAGGGAAAGGGGGGGTTGATGGTGAAGATATTTGAGCCCATCTTCTGGTGGAAAATAAGATTTTTCCGTATTTTGCAGTTGCTTTGGTCTGATATTGGTTGAATGAAACTTGGGTCATTCTTGGCACTTCCTTTCCCCACTAGGTTATGGACACTGGGTTGTGGGCTTGGTTTTCTTTCCCCTTCTAATTGCCGTGGGTATATGCTTAACCATCAGTTAGCGTAGCAGGAAATTGCTAATTCCAAGTGACATATTTAGCTGGGGGTAATCTCTACTTGTCATCTGCCTCCTACTTCAGAAACACTAGGTAAGTAACCAGGGGTGCTGACACGCTGATGGGGCTGTAMAGGTCTCCCCTGGGGAGGGTCACAGGCGATGGTTTATGTACTGCTGAGGGCTCTTAGCTGCACAGTAGGCATTCATTTTTGGAGCTCTGAAAGGGACCGTTAGTGYGAAGGAAGTGGATGGTTGCCCTGGTCTTCTCCTTCCATTGCTTCAATTCTTTATTTCCCTGGCTATCGCTACGGTCTGAAAGTCTTAATGTCTTTAACATGTGACTCCCAATAATAAACAAATAATGAGTGTGCTATGCAAAGAGCGCCCTGCTGACTGTGGTTCAAAAGGTCCAGCGAGGTTGACCTTTGGAGTCCCAGATCTGTGCACCAGACTGTGTGGTCATTATTTTTCCACAATCACACCCAGGAGTGGTCTCCCGTGGCCTAGCGCAGGGGACTGCAGCTTAGATTTAACAGGTTTGTAGGGCATATCTGGAACAAGTGAGCATAAAGTTACCCGAGAGGCACTCTGACCGTTCCCATCCTTGCCTGTGGCAGTCATTAAAGTGCCCTGATGAGCTAATCAGTCTCTGAACAGCTGTGACCCCCTTTGGAAAAGCCATGTACACCGGAGTGCACAGTCTTGGGCTCTGAAGTCTGCTGTCCAAACCCGATCCCATTAGAGCCTCATGTTATATGCAGAACACCGAAAGCGGGCTGTCCCTGTGTTTCTCGTCTTCAGCACAGTCTCCAGAGCTGCTCCCGGCCTGCGTCCTCGCTGAGAGACCCCGCTGACCATGGTGACCATCATTGCCCRTGCCCCTTCCCCTCTTCCTGAAATCTGTGCGTGCAGGCTGCGGCGGGGCCAAAACCAGCCTCAGTGCTGGCACCAGCCACCGCAGGTCCCAGGCAGGAGACCTAAAAGCGGCGTTGCAGTGGCTACCAGTAGCAGTCCTGGTACCCTGACTGGTCCAGTTCCAGGTCCTGTGCAGGGATGAGCCAGGCCAGGGTGGCTTGGCTGATGGTCAGGAGGTGCTGGGACCCCGGGCTGCCGCAGTCGTCGTTCCTCTGTGGGAGAGGGAAGTGCYGTTTGCTGGTGGGAGCAGGAGAAACTATGGACCAGAGCTGTGGGCTCTGCTGTGGTGGTGAGGCATGGAGGCGTTTGGCTGGATGATGCTGTCTGGTAGGAACCGATGGCATGACTCTCCTGGCCTGTCCTTCCCTCCAGGGCTGGGGGATCTTGGACGGGGCTCTTGGCCTGGTTGGAACGGGGCTGGGAGCGATGAGCTGAGACCCTGTGATTGCCTTTGTTGTTTCAATCTTGACGCTTTTGCAGGCTGCCTGCTGCCAAAATTAACTTGACATGGAGGTGCTGCTGGGCCTCATACATGCTGCTGAAGCGCTCATACACCAGAAGCCCCTGAGCACTTTCTCCCTTTTGTCTCCTCTGCAGTGGCAAGGGGAAACTCAGGAGTTCTGCCCCAATGCGAAGATTGTGCTGGTTGGCTGCAAGCTGGACATGCGGACGGACTTAAACACGCTCCGGGAGCTTTCCAAGCAACGCCTCATCCCTGTGACGCACGAGCAGGTGTGTTTCAGCAGCTGTCCCCATAGGGCTCAGGGAGGTGAGGCAGGGACTTTTCTGCAGGACCTGCTAGTACAAGGAAGCTCAGCAGCAAATGACCCACTGTGCCCAGGTCTTGGTCTGAAGCTGGTTTGATCTTGGCTCGTGGACTCTGAGCTGCTCATGCTTACAGCACTCTTTTTGCCAGCTCTGGCAGACCTTAACTTACTCCTGATGCTCTGCTGAACAGCCTCCTGGTTAGTAGCTGAAAAGTCTTTCCTCAAAGGTGGTGGAGATGCCTGATTTGACAAGATGGACTAGCTAAAAGGGAGTGTTGTGCTTCTGCATCTCCTAGTTCAGTGCAGCTCTTTCTGCTCTGAGTGACTCTCCTGCTCGGGTTCTATGTTGGGGCAATGCTGCTGGGGGGGGCAAGACACAGCTGGGGGGTCTGAGGGTCTGCTGCTGGGCTGCTGCGGCCACCAGTGGACCCAGCAGTGTCTCCAGGCTGGCCTGGAGACCCAGCCTCTGTGGTGCAGTGCAGGGACGGCCGCACYCTGGGCTGCTCTGTGCCTGGCTCCATGTTGTGCAAAGCAGGTCCAGCTGAGTGTCCTGGTGAGGGGGGTTGTCCAGGCCCTCAGCTGCAGGGGTGGCACCACCTTAGTGAGAAAGTGCAAGTGGTTCAGGGTCCAGCGCCCAGTAGCACTGTCTGCTTGGGAGGCTGCCCTCACGTCTGGTGCTCTCACAGACACTTGCGCTTTATTTACAGAGGTGGTGAGTAAGCATTGTGAGAGAGAGCCGCTCCCGGCTGTGCCACGGTGCTCTGACAGGGCGCCAGCACAGACAGGGCTGACAGGGATGTGAAAGGATGCTCCCTGCAGAGCGCTGCTGTCTTAACCGTCTTCCCTCTTCCTCCCACTCTCTCTGGACCRCAGGGCAGTGCGCTGGCACGGCAGATTGGGGCAGTGGCCTATGCAGAGTGCTCCTCCAAGGTCTCGGAGAACAGCGTACGGGATGTGTTTCATGTGACCACGCTTGCCTCGGTCAACAGGGTGCACAAGAACTTGAAGCGCAGCAACTCCAAACGGGGACTGAAGCGGGCATCACAGATGCCTGGCAGGACGGACTTACTGAATGACACAGAGATCAGGAAAGACCGAGCCAAGAGCTGCTCCATCATGTGAAAAGCAGGCTATAAATAATGTGTGTGTGTTGTCCATTTTGTACAGTAACTGGCTGAGACAAGGGCATAGTGCTGGCTGCAGGAGCCAGCCTGCCTTTCCAAAGCCTTTCTCTCAGATCTAGGGCTGAGCTAAGGTCCCAGCTGCAAACCGGGGTGCACAAGTCACCCCCCACCGTGGAGACTTCTGGGTTGGCTGCTGCTGTGCGGATTGCTTGGGGCGAAGGAACCACTTGGCGGAGGAGTATTCAGGTGCTGGAAGGTCTGTGACTGGCTGAAACAGAGCAAAAAGGGAGCCATCCTCTGTGTGTGCCGCCCTCCCGTACCCGCGGCCCGGCCTCTGCGCAGCTATACAGCACACACAGCGTGGGGCAGTGGGCTGCGTGGGACCTGGGCTGGAGGGTGGGAGTTGGGTAGAACTGCTAGCAGCAGAGTGCCATCAGGAGAAGGTATTCTTCAAATCTTCCTTTAGAAGAGAAATGCTGTTTGAGGTGGTGCTGTCTTCAGCTAGGCTGGACAGCAAGTTGCCATGGAAGGTGCAGGTCTGGGCCAGAGCTGGGAGGGAAGGCACCCTGGGAAGGAACCTCAACCTGATGAGACACCACGGTAGTCCGCCTCCTGCGAAGAAAATAGATAGGTGGCTCTTTACACGGTATTTTAGATACTTGAACTCCATTTGAAATGCAGCAGAGTGGATCTGGCTCCAAGGGAGAGGTCTATCCCAGTAGATGCATCCTGAGAGTTGTGGTTCCCTTAAGCAAGCAAATGCCACTCAGGAGCTTGTGTCCCAGCTGCCGACAGCCTGGTTACTCATCAGACTGCTCCCTGCCACGGGCAGCTGTGCTTCCGAGGCACATAGCTTCCGAAAAAGCAGACTGCAGTAACTATCCATATCCTGCTCTCCACCCATTTCCAGGTGCAGATTATGTTGCATGGTGCTGTGTTTGTCTGGTACAGATAACCAAAAAGATTATATGCGTATCTGCACCCTGTCTCCACTGTGGCAGTGGGAGGGAAGGTGCTCCCTGCCCCTCTTGCCCTGCTGTCCAGCCTCCTCCCAACACCTCTCATTGCTTCTGCTGCTGCCCTCTCTAAATGCCTTTGACTGCAGTGTTAGCCTGGACTTAATGTCACATAGACACTTTAAGGAAAAAAGAATCTGCTCCATTGCCAGATCCAGCTGTGTCAGTGGGCTACAGAAAACAAATAAACATCATTGGAAAATGCATAGTGCTTGACTCTGTTCATTTTTAATAATCAAACCAGGCATCCTCTCARAATGTCTTATTGCCTAACTTCTATTTGTATCCTAATGTCTCTCTGGCTCTTGAAATATCCTGACACATACACTTGAGTGAAAAATGCAGAGGACTTAGCTGCATGTATTAATTTTGGAGCTGAAACACCTGCCTTGAGTAACCTCTCACTCCATCCTGAATCCTTAAACGCTGTGGAGTATTTGCAGGTTGTCTACGCTCAATCCACCAGTCTGAGCTGATGCGAGCTGCCCCCATCCTCGGTATGTCAATAGCTGCAAGTGAAGATAGCTCTTGACTTAATATTTTGTGTCTACCCTCCCACCCAGGTCTTAGACTTCAGCTGCATCATGAAGGCTATTTGGGGAATTGGAGCAGCTGAGTTACCAGCACAAGAAAAGCTCAAGCAATGACTGAATGCTGTTGTGCTGGGTGCGGGTTGCAAGAGCGTGAAAACGCCCATCTGCAGTCTGGGAGGAAAGAAACTGAGCAAGGCACTATGCCAAGAACAGCCTTCAGCATCATGATGCTTTTCTCTTACTCTGCAGGGTCCCCAGAGCCTTTGCAAACGTCGGTGAATGAAACCATGTCCCTGCTTGAATAGTAGCAATCAGTGGCTCACAAGTGTCACTACCAAGTCCTCTTAACCTGTGTGCATTTGTTCTCATCATCCTCATGTAATATAATCACTGTGTCTTCCTTCTTTCTGCGTAAGCACAGTATTTGGCAAGCACATCTCCCTTTTTCTATCATCTAGCATCTTTTAGGCTTTTGAATTTAATCTGGCAGTCTCTACAAACACAGTTTCTGGTCCACTGATTAGTTTTAACTCCCAGTGGCTCTATATTAACTTGTTAGCTCACCCTATAAGCAAATCGCCAGTAGTGGGTAGCAATTGTCAAACCTGAGCTGTGCCTRGCATAGGTATATGAAGGAATGGGCTGTTGCTACAGGAGGTGGCTCTAAGCCTCACTGGGGCATCAGCTGGGTGCCTGTTCCCCTCCAACTCCTGCACGGAGAGGTCTGAGGAGATGCAAGAGAACCAGCAAAGCCTGCAGAGGTACTGCAGGTGTGGGGCTGTTTAACCAGAGGAGATAAGCAGGAGGGCCAGTGGGTGAGGCATGTGACAGACCAAACAGACGAGTTTGGCAGCAGAGAGAATACCCCATTTGCCTACACAGTGAGCTGGGAAGCAGCAGGATTGAAGTGCCGGGCACCGTCTGCTCGCCCTCCGCAGCCAGGGGCTGTGGCAGCACCACCCTCTCCTCCCTCACTTCGGGAAGAGACGCTGCTGCTGAGGGTGCTGTGCTGCCATTTGTGCAGAGCTGGTCCTCAGTGGAGACAGGCTTGAGCTGCCTGGCAGCTCCCGACAACGCTGTCCTGCTTTCTTGGGTCGTTGGTGCAGAAAGATAACGCGGCCCCGGTGGCCCTGGCTGCTAGCTCTGCTGTGACCGCAACAGTGCTTCCCTGGCTGCTGCTGGTGATTTTCTTTTTGTACACGAACTTCCCAGGCTCTTGCTGCTCAAATGGCCCTGGGGGGATGGATTGTGGCAGTGTGAAGACCCACATCCCAGCAGCAGCTCTGGAAGAATCAGTCACAATTAATGGCAAGCAAAACCTCTCAAGAGACTAAGGCAGGCAAACCAGCCTCCAAGACCATTTATCATGAAGTATATCTGAGCTGGATCCTTGGGCGAGGTGAAGTAAAGATGTTAAAGCCCATGGGGCTAAGCTTCATGCAGACTCCTTTCTTGCAGGCACGTGAGCATTTCTGCTGCTGCTTGTGGCCCAGGTACAGAACCCAGGACAGCTGAAGGTATTTTAGGGTGCTGACCTCTAAGGAAGTGGTTTCCAGGAGCGTTGCAGTCCTGCTGTGTCAGTGCACTTACTACATCCACCTGCCTCTGCACGGTACCCAACATCTCTCTAAACACTTGGGGCATTTGCCATGTGCTGCCGAGAGCATCTTAATGTGGGACCRGGGCTTTCCTCCTGCCTGCCTTAGGGGGGACAGCCTGACACACTCCCAGCTGAGAGAGGGGGAGAGGCAGGAGGCTGCGGCTGGCAAACCCAGAGAAGGCTACTACAGCCCAAGGGTTCCCAGCGATACGTGCACTGGAAGCCATAAGAGAAGAGAAAGGTGCACCCTGCTCGGTGAGGGGAGCTGCCAAAAGGCACTGCGAAAGCTCCGGGCTCAGCTTTCTCCTCTAGAAAAAGCTATAGCCGCAGGGCAGGCTGCGAGGAGAAAGCTGCACCCGGAGGTGAGTGGTGCCTGGGAACAGAGGCGCTCGGGTGGGCTTGTAGTGCCAGCGGGCCTGAGCAGCACACACACGGCCTGCATGCCCCCAGCCCTCCCCACCAGCAGAAAGCCACGAGCACCAGAGYGCTGCGGAAACGATCCACACGGTGACGAAAGCCCAGACAGTTGGGTTTAATGGCCATAGCCCATGCTGAGGGGTCAAGGTCATGAATGCAAACTGACATTCATGAAGGGCTCCTCCAGCGTACTGGAAATGCGCGGAGACGTGGCTGGGTCGCTGCTGACAAGCAAAGCTTTATAGATCAAMAGCACAAGGCAGGAAAGAGCCTGACCTCTGTGAATCAGCGATGGGGCTGGGAGGGCAGGGGTGTGGGAGCCGACAATAACCACAGGTTTCACACAGCAGCCTGTCTTTTCACAGCCACTGAGAAATGCCGAGAGCGAAGGATGCTGATGGTCCTTCCGACCCAGTGGCAAGCAGTCCATGCTCTGCTGCTACCTCTACAGTGTATCTGGTGCCTATTTGCCCCTAAGTGGGAGGGAGCAGGGAGGAGAAATGTAGAGCTGTAGAGGAGGGGCAACCAGGCAGGAGAGCATTTACAGGGCATTTATCTGGGAGCCTGAGCCCCTTGACTCCCTCAGTGCTGCTGTTGTTTGCAGGCACTGTGTTTTTAGAGCACTGCAAAGGTCATATGGGCAAGTGCCTGAATATGTTAAACTGGACAGAAGGGATTAATCTTGCTGGTTGTCCATACAGCTCTTGCCCTTGTGTTTTGCCTCGTCTTGGAGTGGGAAGGAGGGAGCAGCAGCCACCACAGCATTGCTCCAAAGCAGCCTGATCAGAACAAATACAGGCTTACTCCCACACGTTGGAAGCAGTGGTGGGGGCCTGGCCAGGACAAGGATGTGTTGCCATCCCCTGTGAGCTGTGAGACAGACAAAGGGACAGCATGACACTTCCCAGGATCTGTCCTGAGGGACCACAGCTGAGAGAGCAGGGCTGCGAGGGGCAGCTTCCCCTCCCCAAAGGCTTTCACCACGTGCATTGCCACAGTGTTTGTGCAGCACACCAGACTAAACCTCCCAAAGCATGCCTTGTGGAGATGTGGGGGCCTCAGCATCACCTGTTTCAATTTGTGGAGCTGTTTCTACTGTGTTGAATGCCGTGCTGGTGTAGGCATGCTGGCTGACAGTGCTGTCAAGACTAGAGAAAACAGAACTAATGTGTTGATCAAGACTTGCAGCTCAGAAGTAGTGGGCTGCATGGACAACATTCGTTACAGTCAGGGGACTTTACAGCGACCGCTCCCACAAGATCCCCCCAAGTAAGGGAAGGAGGACATGAAACTCAAAATTGCCTCTACGAAGAGGCAGCTGTATTATATATGGTCTTCCCTCTGCTTTCCACAAGACACGTTCAGGTGACATCTCCCAGGTATATTCAGCACTCAGCACTGCAGGTGAAGCTGCAGTGCCGGAAAAGCAGCTGGTGTTTGGGGTTACACAAAAGTGACAGGATCTTTCTTGAAAGCTGCTGGTTCTGGTTTTGTGAATTTGTTTATTTTCTGTACTGAAGGGAAATGTCATTGCTATCCCCCCCACTCTCCTCAGTATAGCTCTAACTAGCTGGAAGCCTGTGGTATGAAAATAATGATATTGGAATGAAAGTAACTTGTGCCCAGCTGCTTCTAGAACAGCCAAAAAAAGACTAAAATGAAAAAACATATAGCAACCAAAAGAGTGCATTCTGCCAGAGTGAGCAGGACCAGAGCTCAGATGCAGATCTTGCCAGAGCAGAGCTAGACATGGAAATGTACAGCCCGCTAGAAGCTAATGAAAACCACAATGTAGATGCTGCCATGGCTGAACTGAGCCCAAAACATGCATCTCCCACGCTCATATACAACCCAGACATCAACTGTTTGAAGCCTTCTTTGAAGGCTTGGGCTTGTGACTTCAGAGCGGGATTGAATTCTGGGCAAATGAGTGTCCCTGTCCCCTTCTCTCCCCCTCCTAAGAGGACTGTAAGGGCTGCTCTTTGCAGTCACCATTCAGCATGCAGCTTAATATTCTGGCACTCACTCCTCCACCAGCTTGCTTGACTATAAAGAGTATTTGGACTCCCACAGTGGTTCATTTAACCAGACTTTTCAAAGAAGTCCCTCTCCCTCTCCCTTGCTCTCCTTCTCTACAGAGGAATAAACAAGATAAAACAGGAAGCAAAATCAAAAGACGTAAGAAAAGGAAAAAAAAATGTGAAGGAGGAAAGGAGAGCCACAGACACAGAACAGACCAAATAAAACCATTGTTGGATCCCTACTCCTCCAAACCAAGCCAGCAGCCTGCCTGGGAGCAGTCTGGGAAATTTCTTTTTTATATATATAAGGGAGTAGATGGAAAAGTAGACAATGAAAGTGTTTTTTTTTTTTTTCCCCTTTTCAGCATGGGAACAGCTCCAAGGAAGCTGCTGAAGTTAATGGCAGGTAATTTTGGAATAAATAAAAGGCAATGATGCATCTGTGCACGGGATGTAACAGTGGTCCTCACTACCTAGTGGTCAGAGTGCCAGGCACTGCGTTTCTATTAAAAAGCACCAGTAACTCAGTAAGCGATAAGAACCTGGTGCACCAGCTGCACGGAGCAGTTGGATCCCACAGTGAGGGATTCTAATTCTCAGCTTCTGCGGCTAGGAGAAATGCACATGGACCTAACCTCAGTGCATGCTGCCTTACAGATGCATGGAAGGCATGCATCTTCCCACCTTCATCTGAGTGCAAAAGGAGGACCCAGCACATGTGAAGAGGGCAGGAACTGTACTGACTGCAAGCGGGGTGACCTCTCGGTCAGGTGGGGATGGGGGTTAGCTTAGGAGACTGGATACCCTAGACTCCTGCGCCGCCAAGGGAGGGAATCAGGTTCCCCGAAAGAATGACTCAAATCACCAAAGCTAGCTTCTGGTCTAAATCACAGCCTAAAGAGCTCTTGGTCAACTGGGAGTGCTGGACCTTGTAAGAGCTGGCTCTAGCTTACATGGTGTGAACTCTCTGCTCTCTCTCGGCTGCCTGAGTGCCAGCTTTACACCTTGCCTGCCCATTCTGGCACGGTGCAAATCTTCGACTTAGAGACGCAGAACAGAAGGAGTGGCTGCCTCCAGAGCTCACTGCAGGACAACGGCCACCGGCCACCCGAGGAGTCTCCCGACATGCTCAGGCTGTCTTCGGCAGATGAGTCAGCACAGAAAAGAGAGAAACAAAAACAAGCAGATGGAAGAAGTGGAACTGACACATGAAAGACATTGCAAGCGAGGAGGACTTGAGGCCTCTAATTCGAGGAGGACTTGAGGCCTCTAATTAGTGCCTGCAGAAAAATTAATGAGCAACGCTGCCAGTGCAGGTGTCCTGCCTAAAAAAGTATTCCATATCCATGGGGTATGATGAAGCAGCTAGCTGACTGGGACAGACAGCCCCTTCAGTCTGGATCGCAACAGAAAACGTTCTGCTCCCGAGAGCGGTAACTTGGTAATTCTCTTAAAGCCCAGACCTCTCCCAGGAGAGCTCTGCACCAGCTGCTTCTGCAAGGACAGTGCCCCATCATAGGAGCTGCAGCTTCTGAGGAAGGACGCAGGTGTCCACGCACCAGTAGGCAATGCTCCACTGGGGGAGGAGATGTCCTGGGAAAGACGAGGTCTGACACCAAGGCTGCATGGATCCGTGGGCTGGGGGTCAGCGGAGGGATGACTCAAGTGACTGAGGCAAAGCACAGGTGCAAGAACTGGCAGAGCAGCTGCTTCTGGATCCCACACTCCCATGACTAACTGCAATAATTGCAGGGCCATGGAGGAATGGGTGCTTCTTGCCAGCCTGCATCCGTGTCCTCGGCTGCCTGCCCATCTCCACAGGGGTCTGTTTTCCTGTTGGGGTGATTGCTGGATAGCCACAGTATCTAGGAGTAAATTAGCTTCCTCACTAAATATGTTTATACCCTATGTATGTAACTTTCATTACTCTTGTCATCAGGCTCTTACTACAGGGAGTAGTCACATCTCAGAAGAATAAGGCCAATTAGGTCTGCTAAAGAAAAGGCAAGACCCTGCCTATAGGAAAGGAGAGGACATCTATACCAACAAGTGTTCCATAACTATTAATATCCCATTATTAAGAACACCTGAGAGGTAAATGGATTCCTTGCTCCTCATTATGTATCACTACCTTATATTACTGAGCATCAATATTGATCTCTGGGATTTTCACTGTCCCAAGCCTGTAAATGAATTAGCGTGTGCATCTGTATACATGGAAACAGGTCCTCCCCCAAAAGCAATCCTCTTTGATAAATGTGTGGAGGCTTGGAGGAGTTTTAGGCTCTGTTAACAGAACCCTGAGGGTCTAGTCATTCTTGATGGATCGGATGAATGTTCTCCTCTGGTGTCTTCTGTGTCAGCACAGAGGTGGATCCTTTAACTTGTTCTTAGAGCTGCTGGAACATGGGTAAGTCAAAGGTGCTTAACACTGCCAAGCAAAGGAGGGGAGTTTCAGCACGTACTGATAAATGAAGAAGTAGTTGCACAGAGAAAATCTGATTTCAGGTCACAAGCATATGTATCGCAGAACCAGGAAAAGAAACGCTGTCCCCAGAGTCAGCCCTCCCCAATCTAGCACAACACCCTGGGGTTTCCTACTCCTGCATGTGGCTGAGTCCCCTGACTGTGTGCCCAAACTCCCGCAGGTACAGATATGCAGCCAGGCAAGCCAGACTGAGACAGATGAATTTTAGCCCGATAGTAGTGGTGCTCGTCCGGGAGACCTGAGCTCCACTCGCATCTGCAGACATTCTTTGGAGCACAGAGTGAGTGCTGGGGTGGCACTGTTCCTCCTGCCGCAGTTCTGCAAAGCTGGAAGCCCCGAGGCTGTGGCTTGCCCCAGGGACAGACCCAGCACCTGGCCGCTGCACCCACAGGTTCCCAGGGCTTCATCACTGAAGCACTATTTATGAGGCACAGAGTGTGTTGCTTCTCTCACCTCACGATATAAGACTGGCAGGTATATAAATAGTTAATTCTTGGAAGTAATGGGAAGCCTAATGTGAGAAAACTAGCAGCACAGAGCTGCTTTGGTCCCTCCTGCACAGAGAGCAGAGTGCACCCCCCTAAAGCTGATAACAGGCTTCCAGTCTGAGAGGGGCATTTGGCTGTTGATGATCAAAGGCTGCTAAGTTATCTCGCATGCTGAGAAAAGCGCATTTGTGTGTGCTGGATTCATTCACAACAGCACTATTGTCTGCAGCCCCTAAGCCCAGGCTGCCATAGCCAATTAGCATGTAGAAATCAGCATTCTTGCTCTACCCCTAATGTCACCCAGGGAAGAGTGACACACTGCCAAGCAGCTTCCCAATGCTGTGCCTGCCCCCAAGAGGGAACAAGGTCTTTTCTCTCTGCATTTGTGCAGGGTTTCTTGGATTTATATCCCTGATACAACACAGGAGCTCCTTATGCACGCTAGAAGCAGGTTGATTAGGACAAGCTGTTGGTGCATCAGTGACAGGGGATCACAAAGCAGCAGAGCTGCTCCCCAGGCACTTGACCCTGAACACATACTGCAGCAAGCAGTACAAATGGGGAACCTCTAGCCCTTATTTTCTCTTCATCAGTCCACTGCTGTTGACACCCCAACTCTTTACGAACATCAGAAGGGCTGCTATAGCCTGCCCAAATACGTTTCTTTTTTATCCTAACTGCATTCTACTTATTTAGCCTCTGCTGGGGATGCAGAGATCCCAAAAGAGTTGATAAAGCATCCCATCACCTATAAAGGCTTCCTGTTGGATTCAGAAGCTGGCAAGGTCACAAGAAAAGCACATTTGCATGTTTCCATAGGATTTCTATTTCCTAGAAAGACTGAAAACAGGGAACGTAGGAAGAAAAGGGTTTTTTCTTCTAAAAAGAGAAGCTCCTAAACCTCCACAAACCACTAAGAAACTTGCAGGTCCATTTAAGCATTAGGCTAGTATTTTATCTAACTCTGACCCTCTCCATTAACATAAGATTTCTGAAGTTCCCTTTACCAACCACCTCTTCCCACAAGGGCCCAGAAGACCTATGCTGCAACCCAACTATTTAATAAGTCATAGCAGCTGCAAGATGTTTTAATTGCAAAATCAGGTGATACTGATTTTCTTAGAAACTCAAACAACAGGGTTTACAAATATTTTCATCATCATCATCTGAGTTCCAGACAACTCTCAGCTGAATCTTAAGTTTTCTGTCTAAAACAGAGTATTTTTTGAGGAATTCCCAAAGACAGCAGCCTATCTCTCCGTTGAAAAGCAGTGGAAATCAGCCACCTTGTCTGTAGCTGTGCCTGCAAGGCTTCTGCATCAACAGATGAATCATATCCGCATGCCCTTTTCCAGGAGTACCTGCTTTGCTGTTCACAAGCTCTCAAAGTATCTTTCTTTTGCCAGAATCCTCAAGGGACTACCAATATGCTTYAGAGTAATACAAAACTATTTTTATCCTACAGAAAAAATAGCAAGATGTTATGAACAATCAACAAAGAGGTGTTTGATCCATCTAGTTTGGACTAGTAAATAGAAGGTCATAAGGACAATTAAGGGTATATTCCTGACACACAAACCCACCAAAACTTCTAATAGCATGTCAACTGATATGGTAAGGAGAAACCCATAATTCTGGCTGACATCCACAGCCCAACTGCTTATTAGGAAGCCCTAAATAAAAAATAATGGATATTTCCTTCAATATTAAAGACCTACGATACACATTGCACGCCAAAATCTGCCTCTAAGTAATAATGAAAATAGAGATTCCAAAGAGAAAGAGTTAAATCACTGGATTAAATGCCAGAGATATAATTAAATCTGACACAATATGGAAATTGAAAACAATTATTGGATTATAAAGATACACTACATGAGTCATCAGGAAAGACACTACCGGAAAATGGCAATAAATGGTAGGGAYGTCATTTCTTTGGTGAATTACTAAAGCATTTTGGAGGCAAATGCTAAAAGAAACACCATTCCCTTGAAGTCCAGAAAAGGACGGTCTCAATTAATCTTTTGGTTCCCATTTTCAGTTGCCAATGCTTCAGCGGTAGTATAAAACACACCGGCAGCCCCCCAGGGACGTGAGCGAAGCCAGGGTGCCAGCCAGGACCGGGCCGTCGCTCTGCGTCCCCGCGGCGCTGGCGCAGGGGCCGGCTGCCGTGCCGAGGCCAGCCCGGGCGTCCCTGGGCGGCGGGCGGCTGCGCGGGGCCGGGGACCGCCCGCGGGTCTCTGCGGCTGCCCGGGGGCACGCCAGGTACCAGGCTGGGGTCAAGCACAGCGGTAACCGAACAGCGTTAGAGCCAGTTTGGCCCACGCGGTTCTGAAGTAACAAAAGCAACCGAACAAAATATTCAGAGCACAGGACGCGCAAAATGTTGTTTGCTTGCTTGTTCTGTCAGCAAGCAGAAATGTCCAGCTCCAAACGGCGTCTCCATCCCCGGCGTGCCGCAGGTCTGCGCGCCGCCGGCGGAGCCGGGGGTCAGCCAGAGGGGCCAGCAGCGGCCCTGCGGCTGGGCGAAGGAGAGCATCCCMGGGCCGTCTGCGCCAGCATCCGCCCCGTCCCCGTCGGCTGACCAGGCTTGTGCCCAAGGCCGATGGCTCTGCAGCCCTTCGCTCCAGCAGGCTTTGGTTACCACAGCTTCCCTCCTCCTTTCCTCCCTTCCCAGCATTTCTGGAGCATTTGCTGGTACAAAACCAGTGCTGTAAGGGTGCAGAGCAGCCTGCTCCCCGGGCCCTGGCAGCGGATCCCCAAAGTGTGGCTCCTCCTCCCTGGCAGCCCCAGCTCGCCGGTCGGCTRCTGCACGCGTGGCACCCCGGACCAGCACGGCACGGGCGCTCAGAGGTGGATCACTGCTCAGGAGAAATTGCTCTGCTCTGTTAAAATCTTACCTCATCAGTGGCCTTCTAAAGCAATCGGCATGTGAGCGAGTGAAAAAATAAGAACCCTTGGCACAGCAGAGAGTAACAATATGATGTATAATGCATTTCTGAGGCTCAAAACGTTGCACTGTTTCTTGGTACGATGCAGGACAGTTCCAGACCCCGTGTGGATGGTGCCCAGGCCAAAATGATATATGCACTTTCAGGAATCAACCTGAATTTTGCCATTAATGTCAGTCAGGCCTAAGAATGACCCCATGTGTCTAGGTGTGATGTCTTCCACTGCAGCCAATTCTGCAGCAAAGAAACGGCACGGGTTTGTCCAGAGTTAAGCTGCCATTGTTCAAATGAAACCATGCTTTACAAGCCAAATACCATTTAGTTAATAGATCAATATCTGCCATTATTTGACAAGAATACATAAAATACAGCTCTAAAAATCATTTAGGACTGTAACATACTGGAAATACTTTTCTCATGTGAGATTTCACTATTTCCATAGACTTTGGAAAAGGTGATATTGCAGAGACACTGATTCAACAATCAGGGCTCGTTAAAAGAAGATGCCTCTCCCATTTTCAACAGGGTTACCTGTGTTTAACAGTTCTGGACGCTTGCTGAAAGAAATTACAAATATAACAGGTTCTTTGATGTCGAGGTTAAGTGCAGTTAATGAATAATCACATTCCATGGTAGTAATGGGTTTTATCCGCAGGGCCCCAGTTGCTTGATAATTTCTTGTATGGCAACATTTTTCTGGCTTATGACTAGAATGTGAATTTAAATGTCAGAGCAGCTCTCGAGCTGCCATGCACACTCGGATTCAGTCCCTGTCTGCGCACCCAGTGCAATGGCCAATTAATTGTACAGTATTTAAATTTGGCCACAAAAGCTGTGCAAGTAATTTCTCCAATGGGAAAGGTGGAGGGAAAAAAAGCAATTCTCGGTGGTTAGCCTGGATGGGAGTGAATGTGATATTAAGGTTTGCTTCAATAAGCCCGCATTACTCCGCTTGGAAGCCCTCCGAGACCTCTTCTAACTGTGAAGTCCATCATGAAGAGACTCAGAGCAAGCCCGCCGTGAGCTTCGTCAGGACTCCAAACTTTCCCCAGGGGCGAATTTATGGTCTCCGTAATGAGCTCTGGAGATCTTTACTTCTGACGGAAAATGCTGATTTAAGTCAAAGAAAACCAGCATGAGGTAAAGGTTCCTTGAGCTGCCTTGGTGCTCTTGCTGTCTGGGGCACTGAGGTGCTCCTCAGGCTTGACTGCAGCCTGCCTCTGCCGCCAGCCCAGCACGAGACAGCTTCTGTGTGTGTGACGGGCAGCCATGGAGCCCAGCGCTGCGGGATGCCGCAGGAGAGGGGGCAGGGGGTAGAGGAGCGCCTGGCCCCTCCTGAAGGGCTGATAAAATGTCTGTGTGCAGGCAGCACTGGGTCATCTGCTCTGCAACAGTCCTTCCAGTAATGTTGTTGATGAGAGATAATTAATCAGTATACGTGAGAATGGCAAGAACTATAATGAAACTCTATTATGATTCCAAGTTGGGTTTTAAGTGTTAATTAATGGGCACCTTCCAAGGCAGGATAACGTTACAGTGACAATTTCCTGTCAGCAATCCCATCTTTACTAATTAATCTGGTATTTAGTGTAATGGCATTGACCATAATGAACTTAAATTATTGAAAAGAAATATATAAAGCCTTTATTAATCATTAACAGCATCTTCCCGGTGTATTATTTTAATAAAGTTCCATGACCTGTAAGATTAACAATCAGAGGACCCAAGGGAAAAGGAATTAGAATGGATGATCAAATAGAAAGAAATCAAAAGCATTTGAAGAGTTCATTTCTGTTTCAATTTACTTTCAAGCTCATGAACTGCAGTAGGGGCATACAGTCATTCCAGATTTGACCACTAAGTTAGGGTCCTATTCCATTAGAAGGAGGGGCTACAGTAGGATTGCTGAGACGCAGCACACCTAACATCTATTTGAATATAAAATGTCATTTTGCTTTCTGACAGTGAAGCGAAACTCACATCAAAGACTCTTCAAACGGACTGTCTGAAATGGAAATCTGTCGCGGCTCACCGCATGTGACGTTTGAAACGGACTGAGTGAAGTGAAGGTTTTGTGGTCAACCAGAGATTTTGAACCAGGCGGGGTCCAGTGTAACTGCTGACTTCAGGTTATTAGCTGTAATTCTAAGGCGAGCTTGCTAAGAAGGATGTCATTATTCGAAAGGGAAGGGTTGCATGGCACTTCCTCATAGTCTTGCACAGCTATGCTGGAATAAGCTTTGGTATCTTATAAACAATGTATTGCCATTCAAAAATGTCACCTGTGGTATTCCAAAAAATCTGCCCCTTCCTACGTGCTCAGGATGGTCCTAGAGGCTTGTGTGGGTGCAGCACCACTGGAGCTCTTACTAGTTGTTTTGACTGGCTCTAGATAAATCAAGCAGCTTTCTAGTTTCCTTATGGTGCTGGCTGTCAAATTCTGTTGCAACTGCAGCCACAGGGGTCTAGAAATTAATGTTTGATATATGTACTGATAATTACACATGTAGCCAAATGTAAGTCGTCCATCTGACATCACACACACAGCTCTATTGCAGATCTTATGTTTTAGGCATGCTATTCTTTCAGTAGAAGAATGCATTTGCCTTCAGTATATTTTGTAATGCTTATATCCACTTCCAGACTGTTTAGACCTCCACCCTTCCAGGAATGAAATGAGATCATTTGCTCCAAAACCACCAGCCTCACTTTTTTTGCTCTGATTTGACCTTGCAATCTCTAAACTCTGTTATTTAATAATGTATTTTTTAGTAGTGGCAGTATGAGCCAATGCCCATACACTTCTGGATACTTGCATTACTGTAAGTTTGTTTTTATTAGTCCAATTACTACAATACCTGGACAAATCACAGTCTTGTTATGATATGGGGTACCAGTTTTTCAATTTTTGCATGGCAAAGTATATGTATTTTATAAAAGCACATTATTGTTATTTCTTTGGAACTGTGTGGTCTCCAGGTAAAAGTAATAGTGCCTTGATCCTTCCCATTTGGTGTGCTTAACATGTATGATTGTTGCTCTACCTCTGTTAGGCATTCTGCCTTTTCTGGAGCACTAGTGCTCCAGAAACTAAACAGTTTCAATTTTTAAATCTGCAAGTCTCCAGGTTCCCTTAAGCTAAGACATCTGAAAAACCATCACGCTTTCAGCAGCCACTGGCCCCCTACCTTGCAAAGTAACATTTTGATTCAGTATTCCTCCACACTTTGCAAGGCGTTCTGTCAGGAAACTTCACATTTCAGCTCTGCCCTTTGCTCACTGGCTGAATGACCTGATTTCCTTTGGATAGGGCATTATCTTGTTCTGGACAACTTGACTACATACTGCTGTTTAACAGACAGACATATAGTGCTCTTACAAAGGGTAAATAGACTGGAAATGTTGAATTCCCATAGTATTTAAAAAAATCAACACAGAGACGGGAAAACAAACAATCTAGCACAGAACACAGACATGCTTCATGCTCAGCTGCCTGTGGGCTCACACGTGAGAAATAGATAATTACCAACAATTTTGCCTCTATAAAATATTTCCACAAGTAATAGGAGAAAACAATCTCTCACAATCCATTCCCCTCTTAGCATGTCTTCTCCTTTAGGAGCCAACTTCTTTCGTGCCCATATTCTGACTTCAAAACCTATATGCATCCTCACCCAGAAATTCTCCAGCATTGAAATCTATATGCATCTGAAGTGTTAATGTGGAAGCTTTGGGTACAGATGCAGAAGAGGGAGTTAATTTTGCTGTTGGTGTGATCAGTACGGCAGAGTCCTGTCAGACACAGTCTCATCCACTGAGCAAAGACCACACAGGAATTAGTCAGCTATAGCTAGTCTCAGCTATAGGTAGTCGCAGTGCTTTGCCAATCTAAAGTATCTTCCTCCATCTCAAAATATTTCACACTGCTTTACCAACCTTATTTGCTGAACCCTTGCAGGCACTTTCCTTGGTCCCCAGCGATCCCTCTCTGCTCCAGTAGCTGGACCGCCTCATGGTGACCATCGCTTCTTCGTAGGACTGGCTGTGAGACGAGGCGAGGCGAGGCGACTGACCACAGGCCAGGCCTGTGCAGACTATCGCTGTGCTGGACGACACCCCCGCACCTCTTTTGCGTGCTGTTCTCGTCTAGGAAACTAGCTGCTTTTCACAGCTTGCTGTATGCAACCAGATGTTTCTCTGAGCAGTGTCATAGTCTTGTGACATTTGCTGCTTAGCAATGATTGAAAGGGATGAAAACAGACCAGGTACACACAGAGGCAAAGCTGTCAGTAACTACATACAGCTCGAAAGCTATGTATTAAATATGCGCAACTTCCACCCTTCAAGGTGTGCATAAGGGAATGCACATGAGGCAGGAGACTTTCCTAATGCCTCTCATTCGACTTCGTAGTTGACTAAGAGCCTTTGACCACTAATGAAGGCAAAATACCTAACTATGAAGACCAACACCCCTCTGGTGTGGCAGGAAGCGAGCGGCAAGACCAGACAGCCCAGTGTCATGCAATGGAGTATCAGGGAACTCGCAGTTTTGCTTTACTCTGGCACAGCAAGAAGAACATACTGCCGGGCAGTGTTTCCCAAGTTTCTGCACAGTTAAATCTACTTCCCCTTTCACAAAATCTCCTGTGCAATCCTGTCTGAGGTGGGACTGATTTTCTCTGACAAATCGTGTGGTGGCAGAAGAAGAAGGGGTGACACAAAAAGCCCAGTGTTTATTAATGCTACTACTACTCACAGAGTCCGTGTATGCAGTAACAGTGGTCACTGCACCATTTCTATTGAAAACTTCAGGCCATAAGAAAAAATAAAGCTTGTCTGCAAGAAAATGCTAGCAGAAAGGCTGCAAACATGATGCCCAGCCTTATGTGGAGGAAAACTGGGTTGTGCGCCCGGATTCTCAGCTGGCACCAGCAAAGCGGCTCCCGGCCTGAAACGTGGTACTGTCTCCACAGTTAAGTGGGTTTTGTTTGCAGGCCTTTACTTCCCTGGGGAAAGCCTCCGTTTGGGTGATATATATGCGAGCAGGGTGCCTAACGGGAATGATGTATTGCACTAATTCATCAGCCTGGCAGCCCGCCGTTCGCAGTGATAGATCTTTATAGGAGTATTTCTCCAATGGGAGAGCCATGCAGTAACCAACCGGCCCAGAAACAGAGTTGGCGTAATTCAAACTTGACAAATCTTTCTCACACAGAGACACAACCGGGTACGAAGCAGAGACAAGATATTATTCTGCTTCTTTGTCTTAGGAATACCTCCTAGTTTGTCAAAGTTCCTACTTCTGCATTGTCTCCAGGCAAGTTGTCTATTGCCAAAGCCATTCCCAAACCTGCTTTTCTCGTCTTTTCTTGTGTAGACAGGTTAATTCCTGCTGTCCCAAGCCCAGCCTTGCAACTCTGTCACCATTAGAAAGAGTCTGGCTTAGATGAGTTAAAATACAGCCGGCTATGACACGAGGGCAGTTATAAGTCTCTAACCGGCAGGAAGCTCTCCGTAGGTAGGATTCGGTATTGGCAGCTCCTACAAGCCGTGAATTTAACCATCCTTCTCTCTCTGACCAGCTCCGTTCTCCTGCCTGCTTCCCCTCCTTCCCTGGGCCATGCAGGCTGTGAGCTCCAGGACCAGGGCACCATTCCCACTGCGCAGACACAGCATTCATGCAGTAAGCTCTGGGCAGAAGGATGCAGGAGCTACCCCGAAACAAACATTAAAGTCATGCAAACATGAAAAAGGTCACTGCAATTTCAGCTCCTCTGCCCCTTTTTCTCTGCGAGCTTCTCTCCCTTCCCATTTTCATGGTTTTGATTTTCTCGGACTCTTCCCCTCTTTACACTTCTCTCTCCCTCTTTTCTCACACTTCTCTAATCTGCTGGAATGGGGTAAATTCTTCCACAGATGTAGCTACTTCTACAGTTAAGCTGGACACTTAGTGAGAGATGGGCCTGTTTGTCCTTGAAAAAAAATATTTGTAAGGAGGAGCTCTCAGGAGGCACGTGCTCTCTGATTTCCCACACGAGCCCATAGTTCTTAGGGGTTGAGAAAGTGGAGGAAGCGATGGTTGGATCATTTGAATTTGGGAAAAAAACACACCTCTCCAGCCACAGAAGCAAAACGGCAAAGACAAAACTCTGCAGACGGAAGGGAATACACAGCAGTAAGGAGCAGCGGGGACAAAGAAGTGAGACCCGCTCCCAGAGCTGACTTACCAGGAAAAGATCAAAACCATATCTCAATATATTCAAGCATACTTTGTAAAAATGCAGTTCTGCTCTCCAAATCTGCAAGGACTGATATGCCTCCCAACAGAAACTTAATTTGAGGACCAAACTGTGAATATGCAAAGTTCCTTTTTTCCCTTTCATTTTAAGACATAGTAGACGAATCACAAATGCAAACATTAATAGTTTACAAAAAAATATGGGTTTGCAATTGCAGCTATTAATTTTTATTTATTCTTTCAGGTTTTACCCCTTTTATGCTTTTGTTGTCATAAGACATATGAAGAAATCAGATACTTGTGCTTGTAGTTTTTGGAAGCACTTCGACTGAGTGTCAATCTGACTATTTAGTGCTGTGCCTGCACCAGAAATTAACACATAAACATGCAATCTGTTGTATTTCAAAAAGGAAAAAAGAAAAGCAGTAGATATGATACATATATGAAAAAATGTCTGTACATTTTCATAAGCTGCCTTTGGAACTGAACCAAGCAATTCATACTAGGGAGTCTCCATTAGCTCTTAGATTTGATGGCTGCTAGCAATGTTTATTTAATATCTATTGGAAAAAAGTTACCACATTTTGAGGTGACTTTGCGTGATCTATTCTGTTTAGTAAATATTTGCCTTAAACACATTTAACAAGAGTCCTTTCCAAGATGATCAATCTGTGTTTAGACTTGCTGATGGAAGCAAACTCAAAACTGATCCCAGCACAGATCACAAGTATAAGAGAAACCCCAGAGCCCCCAGTAGAAGAGACCCCAAGGAGACAAGAGCCAGCCGCACACCAGGTCACCGGTCTGGGCAGAGAAGACACCCACGCTGCAGCACTGCTGGTGCTCCCCGGGCACCCCGTCCTGCCCTCGCCGCAGGCACAGGCACGCACCGCCGGAGCCTGGGGCAGGCTGCGTGGGCAGAGCAGCTCCCCGGGGGTGAGATTTATCTCTGCCTGAGGTCCTGATCTTCTTCTAACTTAATTCAGTCAGGGCACCGAACAACTAATAAGCCATCCTCTTCCCCCTCCACGAAAATACGTCTCCATTGTCCCATATTTGCAGGCAGGAATGACACGTTGTTCCCAAACTGAAAATACTTTTTACTTTTGTCCAGGCTTTTTGGATCAGATCCAAGCAAAACATTAATGGCATGTGTACCTGCAGTGCACAAATAACCACATCCTCTCTCACAGGGTTTCCATCTCCATCCAAAGACAAATAGATCTAAGTCACATTCCACAGAATGGCACTGATGCAAACCTTTGTACCCAGCATGCATGTTCAGTCTTCCTCACACAAGCGGAAAACAGCCGYGGCATGGCATTTCCTCCCTGTCAGTCTCCCAGTTTATATTTCATTGGCATTTCTCAACACACTCCAAGCAAATTATTCAACAAGCTAGATACCTGTGGAGAGAGGGCGTATGAAACACCTCTCTCGCCAGTGGACCATCARTAATCCCATGTGGATCGATGAGTATTTTCCATCAGTGTCAGTCAGCCTGTGATGAGGAATGGATGGGGAGCAAGGATATTAAAATTATTTTCTCAAGCAGTATGTGACATAGAGCATTGCTGAATGGCTGTCTCCTTGCCCAACTCACCCACCATGGCACAGGAATGCAAAGACAGTATTGCATGGTCTCTGCTAACGTCAGCAGCAGCTGTTAGGTTAATCCTATACCTTCTCAGTCCATAGGTTGTTTATTCTTTAATAAATAGCTTATTCATGCTCACCGAGTTCAGCATCTTCTTTACAATAGTACCGGGAGTGAGTCCCCTGACAGCCCCACCGTGACACAGCCTGAACTGAGCATCCCAAGGAGCCTGTTCCTGCCCGTTCCTGCCCGTTCCCACAGTTTCCTGGGGATAAACTCAGTGCAGCTCCATCATTGAAAGCTCAGGAGCAGTTAAATTACTGGCAGTAATTTCAGATGGAGCAGGACAGTGTAGATGGGTCCACAGGTGGGCACAGCCCTTTTGCTATCTAGGAAGGGGTCTAGTCACGGAATGAAACAGTTGGGTGTCATCACTGAGCCTGTGAGTCTTGGAAAACCAATCGATTCTAGTCCGTCTTTCACTGCACGCACTGCTATGAGTTATTAGTGATGAAAGGACTTGCTAGCAGCCCACAAGTCCATTACCAGAACGCCAGAGCTTCAGCCTTCTCAGAGAGAAGCCTGTGCCAGACTTCTTAATAACTGTGACCTTGCAACTCTGACCTCCACTGCTTCAGCTTTGATTTGGGTTACTGGAATGCCATCATGTCCCAGAAAGTCCAGAAATTAACAGCTTAAAAATTGTTCACAGAACAATGAAATATTCTCAGGAAAAGAAGTTTGTCAAATGTACCAGAAATTCTAAGCAAACCTCAAAATACTTGAGTTCTGTTTTTATTTTGTTTTCCCTTGGGAATGAAAAAAAATTGTGTTGTATCATGCCTAGTGTCACTTGGCTCTAAAATCACAGTATTTCTTAATAATTTTAGCAATATACACCTCAAAACTACTTTGAACCTCTGAAAAAAATCCTCATGACACAATTTTGTAATTACACTTCAGCAAAATTCATCTCAGGAAAAACCAACAGTGTAATATCCTATGCTGAAGCATATTTTTCTCATTCTACTAGATCCTGATTCGAGAGTCCAAAGGGTCAGGGAAAAAACTTACTACATAGTTTCCTCCAGATATTTTGATTTGAAATCCTAATAAGTTACTCATCCTGGCCTCAGTTTAACACATTCATGTATTAGCTGCCACTGTTTCCATTTAACAAGGAGATGACAAGAATGAGAAATGGAAAACCTGAAGACTTCAGTCTTACATATGCTAATTCCTGCTTACACTGCTCTGACATAAAACCACATCTATAGCCCATCTGAGCCTTTGTTATTCTACAGGAGAGCTGTAATACAAATGTAATTCAGACCCTATTTGAATACATCTAGTCTACCTTTGCTGCTGTTGCAGAAGTGAGCCTTCTCAGTTTTCATGTATCAAAGAGGAGGCAACTACATTTTGGAGATAGCTGCATAGAGGTGTTACCTGCTGCAGTGAGATGATGGTGTAATGCAGAGCAGGCGGGAGCTGATCAGCAGAGCACAAAGTACCCTTTCTGCATTGCAAGGCATGCTTCTGAAAATGTTATTGATTCAGAGGTGAATATTTATTATTGTTGATTAGCACAGCAAAGTATATGAATTAGTGGTCAAAAAGCAAAAATCACAGACTGAGGACTCAATTACTTGCCTGTGATTTGTTTGCTTTATCTCTTTAGTTCATAACAGAACAGCCTTTTTAGCAGTTTCCAAATGTAATACACATTGATAGCGTGCCTTGGTCGAAATGTAAGGAAATATAACTGAAGGCAGGCCTCCCTCTGCATCCCATTCATATGGGCTCCCTGATAAGCTTTAACTACAGATCTGACCTTGGTCTTTGTCTGAAGAAGGAATATGAGATGCTGTGTAATTGCTGTCAGAAGTGGTTTAACTCATTAAGTGTCTACATGAGGAACCTTCTTCAGTTCCTGGTGTTGCCAAGTGGGCTTTAAGGAAATTAAAATCCTAGGTCTTTGTAATCATCCTTATAGCCTGTTGGGTAATAATTAATGAACATGTCTGACATCACTAAGCCAGTATGTACTCCTCTGCATCACTAGTCAGCATTAACTATAAGGGTGGCATAAAGAATAGCACTGGAGCATTTGAGGAGCTGCTGGAACAAGGAGAGCAGAGGGCTTCAGAAATCCCATGAACTGGAAAACACCTGGTGCTTTCTGCTGATAAATAGGCAGCTTCCTCCTGAATCTATCCAAATCACTGAATTTATTCACAGGTGTCAGTGGCCCCTGCTGCTGACCATTGCAAAACCATGAATTTATCCTTATAAACCACCCTATAGGTCAGGAAATAACGTTTTCCATGCCTTACAAGTAGGAATGGAAGCACGTAAGGATGCGTTCAGGGTCCAAAGAAGAATTGGCGTAAGAATTAGAAACAAAACTCTGATTTTTTTTTTTTTTTTTTAAACACAATTGACAAAAAGTGCTCCCCCCCTCGCAAGGGTAAAGCTGGTTTCAGCATGAGAGAAATTCTCAGGAACTTGCCTGAGACCTTTGGAAAGTACCCAGAGATAACAGTAAAGAGTGGTATAACAACCTGAATAGTGTCCCAGGAAATTGTGCTGTTCACAAGACTGATCTCATTTTACTCACAGCTTGTATGATCCACCTGGGTACACCTGGTACATTCAGCAGTACCGTGTAAGTCTTCAGTCTGCATGTAGCAGCCTATGTGAAATCCCTAGGAATAAGTAGGGCTAGTGCCTTTTCTTGTACCTGTTATGCTCACCGGCAGCACAGATGTTTCTTGACTGTGTAGACACACCTGTGTGTCTGCCCTCAGTAAGTAGAGAGCACAACCTCAAAGGGTTGCCTGTAATTCGTTAAACCAAGAGATCTGGTATTGGATCTGACAATCAGGAATAACATGCTGTTTGTTTTTATGCAGTAGCTTGGAAGTGAGCTAAATCAAAGAGAATTCTGACATAGATTAGGTGATCCCTGAGATAATTACTGAGTATACTGAACAGAGTAGTGTTTACCTACATATTAATGTGTCTACCCATATATTTATCCGTGAGATTATCAGACACTCTCACACTGCCCTCTGGTTCCTCTAGGTTTGTGCCTGATAGTTAATGTTTGCTCATTATGCAGCTTCTCAAGCTGGGCTTTTACCTTTCCACCCAGCCTACCCTAGGACTTAATTCTGGGGTTAAGGTCTCTAATTAGCCAGCAGTAATTTGACATTTACATTAAAAATGCCCAATTCTCTTTCAGAAAGAAAATGTTTCTATTCCATTCTAGTGGTAGGAAAGCTCTGCAGGGCAAAGATGGGCATTGCTGAGGTTCCCACTTTTAGAATTAATTTCATAGGCTCTTTGAGTCCTGGGGCAGTTTCACTGCCTTTATCCCTGACAGCCAGTGCCTTCCACCTGTGGAAAACGGCAAGTGCAGAGATACCAAGCCAGCTGCTATCCATGGGAATGGCGGGGCTGTCGCCTTAGCTTTGCTGCAGTAAGATGATTCTGCAAATTTTGCTGAAAGTCACAGTTTCCAGCAGGTRTCGTGAATTCAGTGCTCCTGTTGTGCTGCCTTTTTCCCCCTTAGTTATCTTTGTCCCTCCTGCAGGTGGTGTCAGAATGAGGCCCCTTCCCCTGGAAACCCTGTTGCTTTAGTAATAAATAAGCAAAGCTTAGCAGTGATGGACTTTCTCCTGATTCCTTTTCCAAAATTATCCAGACAATGATCAGCCAGTCTTCTTAGGATGGGAAAGGTAGATTGTGTTGAATGGGCTTGAATCCTTCTCTGCTAAGGTGTTTGTTTGTTTTTCCCCCACTGAAGAGGTATTTTCACCTTGGAGCTAGAAGTGCAAAATAGTTTATTACCCCTGAGCAACAGAAGGAGCTGGAGAGAAGAATCTAGCTAGTCAAGAGGTCAAACCAACTTGTGGAAACATAGGTGCCACCCTGGTTGGGTGAGTGTAGGGAACAAAGGGCAGTTTCATATTTAGTTTTGCAACATTTACTGCTAGTTGCCCTGAAAAATCCTGATGGAATATGTAAAAACCAAACTTTCCTATACATGTAGATTTCTGAATGGCTTGGGGTTTTCCTCCTCCTACCTAACAAAGTCCAGTCCCTCTAAGAGATGGAAAACATCAAACCTACTGGTCCCAGGGACTCCTTCCATTCACAAGGCCACCTGACAACTTGGATCCAGTCAGATCTCACGTGCTGAGCGGGAACACACCACTGAGCAGAAGACTCCCTCTTTTAACTTCAATTCACACCCCTCTCGCATCACACATTTGCAGTACGGATGCTGCTTCTCTCCCACTTTGGGATCCCATGTACCAGGTGCTACTGGATGACGGATCTGCACGCTGCTGTCAGCCTCTGCTGGTGCCCAGCTTCCCACAGTGAGGGGCATCCAGCCCCCCTCCTGCCCTGCTTCAGTCCCATCCCTCAGGCTCTTCTCTGGACTGCTTTCTTCACCTGTCAGAACTGGGGTCATTTTTGCAGCTCCAAATGAGTGTAACTTAAGGATAGAATCAAGTCTGACAGGCAGATATATGGAAAATGCCGTATGGGATATCACTGGATTGACTACACAGTTATAAAATGTAAAATGTTGAGCGCAGACTTGCCAGGTATCAGAACAGAGGGTGTGGGGAACCAGATGCCAAAGTTCCAAAACATAGAACSTCCCACCGCAGCCAAAGGCAACAAGTCACCTCGTTGTCAGGCTACTGGGAACAATCCTGCATTGACAGATGGCTAGAAAGGAAGATACAAGAGGTCTTTAACATCTGATTTCTGTAACTCTAAGATAGATGCCAAGGGAAGGAGTCCAGGGTCTTAAGAAGAGCTTCTTCTAGCCAATGCTAACAGTATGGCTGTAGAATTAAAACATGTTTCCTGACATTAAGGAACTGGTATCCTTACGAGTCCTTTGCCCTCTCCCTCTGCTGATTCAGCATCTCATAGATTACTGAAAGGCTGGACCCTCAGAACACACTACTAGGCTGCACATACCCTTCAGAYGATCCTATCCCTACCTCAGCAACGTTCTCCATCTATTACTGAATCAGGTATTAAGCACAGGACTGGTTTCACCTATTTTGTGCTCAGAGGAAGACCAGGATTAGAACACCAGGAGGTGCTGTGGGGAGAAAGGCAGTCAGTCAACAGATGGATGCAGAGACAGGCTGGTGTAACACTGCAGCAGAGCCATCGGAAGACTGGAGCAGTTTCGGTATTGCAGGGTGGGGCTGCAATTTGTGCATGCATATGGATAGGAAGAGATCAGTGTAAGAATCTAGCATCGTTCTGAGCTCAGACCAGTACCATTAACCTTTCACAGTCATGGCAAATAGATAATGTGAGAAATAAATGCCTAGTTCAGTGTGGATCTGAGGTCAGGAGGAGCGCAGAGAAGATACTGGGGTTCCGGGCAATAGTGCTGCTTTGTTTTTCAGTGAGCAGTGTCTGCCTCTGTCATAAAGTTCTTTCTTCTGTTTTATCAATGCACTGCTCCAATAAAGTGCTCAAAACCCCTCTATCTAAGAAATGACAGAGAACCATTGATCTGAGGTGAGAAATCAAACCGCAAGTGAATCTTTTCCATGTGTTTACCCTGACCTCAGCTGATTTCTACAACTGTCACTTAATTCATCATCTTTTTTCATTTAATCAATCAACCCATTGTAATTAATTGAAATGTATGTATGCAAAATGGTAAATGCTTCTCTCAGGAAGGACCTTGAGGGAACGTGCTGTCAGAAGCAGTGCTCTGGAAAGCTTGTTCCATTTATATAAATGGATAAATACAAAAGCTGATGACTTCATGGCCTGAGTATTAATGCAGGTAATTAAACATGTTTATTCTGGCAGGTAACAGCATGCCGGGCCCTGGCCTGGGGAGGCTCCATAAACAGAACCTCCTCCCCAAGTCTCTTGCTATTGCCTGTGCTACATGAATATATTCTTGGCCCTTGATTTATCTCCACAGAAAGATGGGATGGGGAAGCACAAAGGCAGTTAGATAGGAAAGATAATGATGTGCAAGATACAGATGAAATTTCCTCCTTTTTGAGTCAGCTTGTTAATATCTAGGTAGCAGAACAAACCTGCTTTGAAAGTGTAACTGAGACTGAAGAGTGGCTCCTGCTCCCCGGTAGTTAGTCTTGCATGGGTATGTTACCAGTAGGCTAGAGTAGCCTCTAGCCCTCTTTGCAATACACCTCTGGGAGTCTTTCCAAGCAAAGTCTTGCCCAGGTGAAAGCAGCAGGGCTGGGCTTGAAGCATGCTGCCCAAAACAGTCCTCCCGACCTCTGCTGTAACAGAGCATAGCACCCTGCAGCAGTGCTCCCTGGATGAGAGGAGAGGAGCAAGGACACAGCCTCCGGCCTCAGGGTAATCATTAGCTTTAGTTTGGCAATGGCCTGTACGTACCTGGGGCTCTGTCAGCGCTGCAGGCTGTTGAACCAGGCTGTGTTGCTGCCGTTACCTTTTCCTTCAGGCCCACCCAGGCACCTCTGTACCATGCTGTGCTCTGCAACAGACACGTCCCCAACACCTCATCAGGCACGTCCACCTCTGCTCCAGCAGCGCCTTTGTGCCAGCTGCTCCCAGCAGTTAGCTCTAGGTCGAACTACTCTGGACATTGTTCTTTTAGAGTTATGAGCTTTATGATGAGTTTTGGATGTTTCAGGGAAAGGAAAACCTTTCTGAACAGTTGTCAAGACTCTGTCCCTTAGGAAAATAAGCTCTTATTTCACTGAGGAGCACATTTCCCTCCCGTCACAAGCCCATTGAAGAGTTTCTACTTGGAGTCAAGGCCAAGAAGTATGTCCTGGACATGTTGCTGCAAGAGAAAGTTCACACATCTCACAGCCCTAGCGCTGAAACAGTTCCAGTCAGTGGCTATCCTTTTCCAGCCTTCTACCTCCATTTACAGGATCAATTAGAGACAGTTCATGTAGAGATGTTGGTTTCTACAGATTTTATCTGATGGAGGTATGAGAAAATTACATTGTGCCTCTCTGTATGGTTACTCCCAGCACTGTGGCTTAGCCTTGGCTTTTTACAGCTGTTTTTGTTATAACCCCTCACAATTGTGGAGATTTAAAGAAATGCTCTGTAGGTCAGGTGTAAGTCCATGTCTTTACTTGTTTACCCTTGCATGCTTTCCCCACATCTAGCGAGATTCTCAGCTGCTTGGTTTTCATTTACAACAGCAGAAAGCATTGTACTTGTTATGGGACTGTGGCAGGGGAAACCGCAACCCCTGTAGTCTGGTTGCCAGAGTCAAATTAAGATTAAGAAGGGGTCAGTGATTTTTAGAAAACTGCATGGTGATCAGCAAAATAATGGAGCTGCTACAGTAAAATAGAGAGTTTGCTGGGCAGGGCTCTGCCAGCAGTTCTTTGATTAGTATTGCCAGCACACACTTGCACAAATGCATGTCTGGTTGCTTGGCTAAAGATATAGAGACAATTCAGCCTTCTTTCCCCCTCCTCTGCAACTCTCGAGAGGAGCATTAACTGCAGGACACACCATGCAAACCTCTCTACAATTCACTGACCATATGAAAAATAAAATTAATTTATAATTAATTAATAATTTTAAAATCAAAATTCATATTTCTGTGCTCAGCAGTTATCATGAAATTGGCACACAACTATATGATACACTGAACAGTCTAAAGTCTGCATCCTTTATAGGGACTCAGCACTGAGTTTTCTTCCTGGGACAAGGGAAAATAGGTTTCCTTCATCTGCTAATCTAGAGCAAAAGCCTGGTGAGGAAAAAGGGCATCCTAATAGGCTATGGGATCAGGTGCACTAGACATAAGAACTTAGCTCCCCAGACCAGCATCAAGAAGGCAGGCCAGACCTGATGCTTTGAACAGAGGGACAAGAACACCATCAGATGTCAAAGCCCTGCAATCCAAGTAAAGGCTCTAGTTCCACAGAACGATTTGGGTTGGAAGTCTTCAACCCTGACGTGACAAATAATCACAATCACCAGGTGAGAAACAGGTTATAGAAAATTCTCTGAAGACTTCCCTCGCACACACTCAGTTCTAGCCACAGTGACAGTACTGTGGTTGATGGTGAGGTTTTGGGCACCAACTCCTCTTCCTCTAAAGTATAAGCTTTTGATCTATGTTTGTCTAATCCTGAACAGGTTTGAGGCATTTCTCTCACCAGTACTGATGATTTTCCCCAAGAGATTACTTAAGAAATAGAGCCTCAGTGAATCAAAAAGTCCTCCAAGCCAGGAATGAGAAATATGTGGGAGTGCAAGCAGAGGGGGAAGCCTCCACACACCTCCTAAGAAAGTTTCTGGAGAGGTTCTTATGAATCGGAGAAAGTGAACAAAGGGATTAAGAGCTCGTGGGAAATGGTTGACCCAGCATCCGTGCAGAAGTAGTATAAATAACTGCCCTGATTCACTGCATTCACATTAGATCAGTCTGCCCTTTGTCAAATCTTGCCTGGTAAATGCTTGAAAAAGTATCCCAGCAGCAGCTCTGCCAGCTTCAGGAGAAGGCTCAATCTTACTTCAGGGTTTCTTCCTGTTCTGCACCTCTCCACCAAATGGGCTCCCATAGCCTGGCTTGGCTAGAAGAGCTAAGCCAGACCCTAATACAGCTAATGCTGTTGGCAATCCTGCACTACGCAAAGGAGCTAGCTCCAAGTAGCAAGCATACAGCGCAGTGTTGCGCACTAACACCAGTTTGAGCTGAAATGGTGCTTTTATCTAGCTTACAAACTGCATTTCAGCAGGATTCATTAGCAGGACACAGCCACATGCTGATAGCTTTTCTATCTTTGGCTTGCCATTCAACTCATGAGGGTTTTCTGCTCAGTAAAACCTAGCACAGTGTGACACATTCAACTTTCCAGCCTAACACAGACCTACTACAGCATAGCCCTGACTGAACCACTTCATCCGCTCTAAGTTCAGTACCACCCCTTCAAATCTTCAACAGGATGCTAGAACAGAGCCCACAGATAAACCAGTCACAGCCTCCACTCAAATCCAGCTAAGGCAATTCTCCCCATCTTTAGGACAGGGCACTGACGTTGTGAGCCTCTGTTCGCAGATGTGTCATCAGCTAGCTTGGAAACACCCAGCACACACMTGTGAAGGCGGGTGATTGCACTGTACACATCTGCAAGATGCATGCATGGAAACTCTTTGGTAATGATGCAGCATTAGTATTTCTGGACATTTTGGTTCTCAGGGAAGAGAATTGAGAGGTTGCTTGGGAGATGCCCAAACAGACAGAGTCTCAGATTTCATTAGCTGAGAAAGCCGTAGCATCCAGGAATCTGTTCGCTGCATGGATTGTGACTAGACAGAAACGGAAAGGACTGTACCGAGCACGAGAGTACTGGCTACATGCCCATCCTGTCTGACGGAAACACGAACCCTTGCATGGTAGGCACAGTAAGCCAGGACAGCTGGTACTCCAGAGAGTCAGAAGAATTAGCTGTGCACCCAAACAAATTTTTTGATGAACAGTAGCACTGTTCATCAGATATAGGGAAGCCAGCCCTCATGTTGTCTTCACCATCCCCACAGGGAACTGGAAGGAAAGAACTGTTTCACTGTACAGCTTGGTCCAACTGAGCACAGCCTTTCTTTTGTGCTTTTCATCCAGGAACTGGGTACTGATCAGGGAAGGAGGAAAAAACCACCAGTCAGACCAAGGGTTGCTTTTCACAGAAAGAACCTGTCAAATCTTTGTACAACTATGTACTTCATTTCAAAGCCCGCAATAACCAGACTTGCAGCTCAAAAAAAACCCCAAAAAATCCCAGCAACAGTTTCTCCTGCGTCCTTTTGACTTCCAACAGCAACTTCAGTGCTGGAATTGTTCCTCTGCAGGCAGGCAGCATGCTACCTGAACATCAAAAGTCCATGTCAAGCCAGATGCCTATCCTGAGTTGCATTCAGATCTCCTACCTCTCTAAGGGCTAAGTGCTATAGTTATTTAGCAGGCCTGGCAGCAAACAATGTAGAAGGGAGAACCTGGCTACTGATTTGACCAGGTACGTGAAGGTACGATTGCTTTGCATCCTGCTTTAGGGAAAAAGACTTTGTGTTCTGCTAAAAATCTGAACTTCACAGTAAATCATCTCCTGAAAACTTTTTTTTTTTTAATTAGATGTTGCAGCAGCACTCAACACATGAGTAAGTCACAGCCTGCAGAATCTGCGGTCCCTGATGTGCCTGTGAAGTACCTATTGCCTGCCAAATACTATCATTCCAGCATTCTCAACACTAAAGACTCAGAGCCTGATGAGCTGAGAATGTCTTTGCTCCACAGTAGAACAAGGAACTGCTTTGCAGAAGTGCTCTTTACATAAAAGAAACAAGCAAACAAGAATTGATGCTTTTCAAGTCTAAGCTAAGGCTTATTAGCTGCTGGTAGGCACATAATAAATAGCACATCCTTTCAAATAGAGATGAACCTGCATAGATAAGAATGAGTTCAGAGTCTAATGTGTGTATGAGAGCAACTGTACCACCCTCCTCTATTCGGTAACCTCCTCATAATACGCTGGTCCAAGGCTGAAACTACCTGTCTCAGATCCTGGCCCTTTCATAGACTGCAAGGAATAAAAAAATTTGTCTTCAGCCCTCGTCTTGCTGTCACTTGCAACTGAAGATGGACTGTCTCCATGCTTTGGGCAAAAGGCAAAGCAAGAGGCACTGTTATTCCTACCCAGGCCAGGATGAAGAGATTAGTTTACACACAAATGCTTGGAAGGACTGTCAGCACCAACTGCTTCTCTGCTTTCCTTAAGTGACTCCTAAACTCAGACCATTGCTTCTGGGAGAGGTGGCTGAGTATCCATCAGCCTTTGTGTGTTGGTGTTCTATCTATTGCAGTGGCCCTAGAGAATCAGATGGGCAGCACAAATGACAATCCACACAGTTTCGCTTTGCTCCAGCAGCTTTTACAGGATACAGTCACACTGCCACCACAGAAATTAAGATTTCTTGACTTTTGGAAAACACACTGCTGTGCTTCATGGGTGCATGACTTGTTAAAGGAAAGAMCTGATGTGCAGGCATTCTTATATGAGTCCAGCGTGGCACCTTATGAACCCACCTCTGAACTGCAGAACAGTCTCCGACTGCCTCTGCCACCCCGAAGAACAGAGCCTGTACTCTACACCTGGCCTCCACACCTTCTGACCTTAGCCTGCAGGTAGCCCCTGCACACATCCCCCACCTTTCTGAACGCGCGGCACTGATTCCATAAGCACAAGTCTTGAAATCCTTTCATAAAAGTCCTTCTCACCTCTCTTCTGGGAAGGTGTCTGTTCTTACTGCCTGTTCAAGAAAAGCTATTACCTATACTCCAAACAATGAACATTCATCTTCTTCAGCAGACTGCACTTTGATCCAAGGCAAATGCTTAACATATATCTTCAGCAAAGAAAGGCGCATAGCGCAACTTGCGCTAAAGAATCCCTGCACAAAGCCTGGAGAGTCTGAACAGTCCTTTCGCAGTCTCAGGTTCATAGTTAAGATTCTAAAGGAGAGCCAGCAAACACCCAGAACAACACAGGGAGAGGAGGACAAAGCCCTTACCTTCACTGCTTAGCCTCAGCTCACATCATCTGTCCTGTGAACGAGGTGAATTCATGGGTATTTTCTACCAAGATGGATCATTATAGATTATGCACAAGGTTTTTATTCATAATATCAGCAAAACAAAACTGACACCAGACCCAAGATGAAAACAATCCAGCAAATCACCAAGAATAATTATAGGAACGTACTGAATATTTCTTTGATTTACCATTAACTCTAGTAATGAGTCAGACAAGTGTTCTAATTGCATCCATGAATAAGCTGCTCTCTTATAAATGGCTTCAGATCTGCAAGGAAATAAATCTTTGTGTATGGATCCAAATGCAGAGGGAGGATTTTAAAGAGTAAACTACTTCAGCAAAAAGTTATACATGTAGTCATTGCTGCTCATCAGCAGTATTAGTAGGTCAGGTACCGAAATACGTATACAACTTTACAGAATTCAAAAGGAACACTATTGCAAATTTAAGGCACCCACAGAAAAGCCAGCCTACGGCAGCAGAAAAAAGTTGTTGCAAAAGATACCTTTGTTGAATAAATCCCTACCATCCCAAGCCACAACCAAGCCCTTGTCAGTCTCCTTTCACAGGGAACGAGCAGTTGGTCTGGCAAACAGACACTGTCTAGGGCTGGGATGGATGCCTCCAGTCTGTACACAAAAATGCTCCTGACCTACCTAGGACCAGAAACAACTCAAAGTAGGGGCAGCAATATCTAGCCTCCAGCAGAAGGGGAACAGGAGAGAAGAATCAATCATATCTGTAAAGGGTTTTGAGATCCACCATTTAATGTGATTGCTGTATGACCCTTGTAATCTAGGCAGTGCCAGCACAACATGCTTGCCAGAGCTCACAGTCCTTTAGTCAGCTTGCACCAGTCTCAGTGTAGAAAAGGCTCAGGCACTCTCTATAAATCAGTGAAGTCTCATGAATCTTTGCTCCACTGTGGGCCGTGTAGAGAAAGACCTTAGCCAGACAATGCTGCAGCCTCGCTGGAATCCAACCTTCCCTTCTGCAAGCCCTGTGCCACACTAACACACACCAAATTCTGCTATCAGTCCCATAAGCAGGGAGCTACCACTCCTTTGAGGGAAGGAGGTAGACAAGTTGGAGTTCCAATAAATTAAAGATGCACTTTTAAAGTCCCTTTCCAAACAATAATGACAGTGAAGTGGCAAGGCAGGGAGTGCAGGCTAAAGAGCTCCCCCATCTAAAACCCCAAGCAGGAAAGAACAAGGGAGATCTCTCCACAGCCCAGTCAGTACAGAGCCTGCTGTGGGAATCCCAGCTGCTGTCTTCTCCTTCCTTTGCCTCCTACATATGTTAAATGGATTTGCCACTTTAATGTTCTTTTAAAGCAAGCCTCAAAGAAGCTCATTTACATGCATAATGACTACAAGGCTCTGCTAGCAGACGCATTTAAAATCTCTACATTACAGCACAGAGAGCAAGCCCCCCTTCACCTCCTTTTTGAGCAGAAGCTGCCATCCATAACCTATCAGGAATGAAAAAGGTGTTCCCCGGCAAACAGCCACCACCAACACTGACTAYCCTACCTGTGTAATGAGGAGTCTACAAATCAGGCTGCAGAGTCAGAGGTGGAAACAGCAGTGTGCTGACACCATCCTGCATGTTCAGGTTGTAGTGCAGACTGACAATTTGGCAGCTGTATTAAAGGGGATCCTCAATTATACCCCACACACCTACTGCTTTTGAGCCTTCTCCAGGCTAAACAAACCCAGCTGGAATTTCTAGCATGTGGACTCTTCCAGCATATCAGTCTTCAACATGTATGCCAAGCAGGTGTTTCCAATATCATCAGCAGCACCTGTGGTGGCCCCGACTCTTGCACGTTAAAGAGTTCTGAGCAAGGAACCAGACCAAAAAGGGAAAAAGAGGAGTGACAATATGGTTCAGTCTCACCTCTTTATGTGGGAAGTGTCTGGTATAGCAAGGAGAAAGGCATCAGAGGCACTGCACAAACATTTTAGATACAGATGTGCTGCACCATGTTCCAACAGAAAGTCTGCTGGTTTGTTCGCTTAAGGACTGGAAACTCCCTTTGAGAAGCAGTAGAAGCCTACATCAAAATTCAATATTGCCAAACACAAAGGACTTTTAACTATTGAGTAATATTTTTACTTTGATGCTTAATTACCCCCAAGAGTCCACAAATCTCTCCCCATTGCTTCAGTCTGCAGCCTCCACAATAGCTATGAAGCAAACAGCAACAACAATTTATTCCAACAACATTAATGTAACCTGAGTGGGCTCTGTCAGTGCATAACTTCATGCTGCCTAGCAGCAAAATGTAAAGGACAGTCTGAATTGGTAATGGGCTGCTTACTCTCTGCTGGCCTCCACATCAGCATGGCTGATAAGGATGCAAGACAAAGCTATACCTAATTAACATGCATGAATTTTAACCAGGAATTCATTCCCATATATTAGAAAATAAGCCCTGGACAGCTTCTCCCGCCCCCATAGCTCGTTAACAGTTTCTCTAGTAAGATAAGGCACCCTCACAGAAATACAACTCATTTGTGCTGGGGAAAAGGCAGAAACAGAGCCCCAGAACACTTCTGCAGGGCCTGAGGCTTTGGGCTGTGCCTGATCTCAGATGCTACAGTAGACACAGGATCCAGGCCAAATGTTTTTGATGAGCCTGCCTGGTGTTATAGCTGTGATTCCTACTCTACATAGCCGAAGGCTCCGTGAAGTAAAGAACAATAGAAACCATTCATGGCATCACCAGGCATCAGGCAAAATGTATTACCCAGAATCAGATGCTAAGGATTCTCAACAACACCTTAAGGGGAAGAAGGGACGGGCTGCAACAATGCTAGTGCAGTGGCTGCGAGACAAAGCCAGCCTGTTACTGCCCCAGTGCAAGGTTAGCTCTCATTAACACAGGATGTACTTTGTTCCCCAAAAGTCCCCTACATTTCTCTCCTTTGCATTAGGAATTAGTTAGCATTTAACAGCCTAGAGAAAAGGGGAAGGAAAGAAGTCAATTGCTCCACCCCCCCATGTAGTTTTGAAAACTTCCATACAGTAAAGCATTACTCTGAGGCACCAGCTCCTACTATTGATTCAGAGAAAAAGCCTGAACACAATGTCAAGAAAGTGCTGACCAGAAAGACAGGGTCAAAGCTGTGCCCAATAGATTCCTCCTGCAGCTGGGACCATGGGAAGGGGGTATGTACACTGAACAACAGCAGAGCTCAGGTTTCTTGGAAGTTGAGCCTGATGCAACTGCATGGAGAAAAGCTCCTGTTAAGTTACAAAAGCAGATCAGTTTTAATTACAAATATAGTACTTGCCTTATGGCAAACCTCCATCAAGCACCAGCCTTTCCTTTGTTTCTTCCCCCGCACTCTAGAGAATAGCATTCAAGGCACATGCTGATTACTAGGACAGTTTGTATGCAGCCCCTTTAACTAGGTGCCTAGTTCTTTAACGATGTTTGATTCTGCTACTCCTTGCCCTCAGCTAATTATTGCAAAAGGCACAGCATGGCCTAGCCATGTCTCAAAAATGCATTCACCTCAGAGGCTTCCTACCCTGGGAAGTGTCATAAAGCAAGCTGCTCTTGCATACGGGAGGAAATGCAGCTTGATCCTCATGTATAAAAATGGCATTTCCAACCCATATGGTGGCTGTGAAGCTCCAAGTGCTGGGGCTTTATTACTGAAGATGGAAGTCAAACTAGAGAAGTCAATATGGATGCCATGATGGAGGCCACATCAGCTCCCCTTAAACTGTCTTACTTCTCTGGAAGCATATCCTTCCTTTATCTAGCTATCTGTTTATTCAAACCATTTCACTGCAAATCTTAAATGAGATGCAGATTACTACAAAAGTTCATAGATTATATACTTACTTTATTAGAAACAGTTTCCACAGATCTAGTCTAGTCACCTCCAAGGAAGAAGGGCAACGTCACAGGTATCGTTCCTACAGACAATTATCTAGCTGGAGCTAGTACCTTACCTGCTAGAAAGGACAACCTTTGTGTCAAGATCTGAGGCRCAATTTCAGAGTGGCAGATGCAACACAGTCTTGCTTGGCCTTTTACTTGAATCTAACAGGCAGCATTTAGCTGGGGGGGACGACTATCTTTTGAAATGTAGATTATAAAAAAACCACCAATGTGGTCTCTAGAGATAAGAGAAGCACCAGTCTGAAGGTGAGGCTGTGTTGAATAGCCTTGATAGTAATGAAATATTGTCACATAGAAGAAAACAGTAATGTAGTATGTCAAATGAGCAAATGCTTCCAGCACTTAGACTACCAGTAGMAATGCCTAGTTAGACTACATTTGCCTCCACTTGGCAACTGCAAGACACCTGATAACACATTTGCTCCTCAGGTTGATGGAAATTACAATTCTGATTCCAGGTCTGAAATTCTACTTTACATTTTTGACCTCCTCCAGTAAGTCTCCATTCCCTTCCCCCAATCCAGGAGGCTGGACTTCAGATATTTTTTCATATATGCCTCAATGCAGAGACYGAGTGACTGATTCACATAAGAGCTAAACAATTAAGTAAAATACTTGCCAAAATAATTTTATTTCCTTTTTGTTTCCAATATTTATAAACATACTTTCTATAACTTTCCAAGACAACCTAGCAGCATCCGAGCACCAAACAATTCTCTGAACTTAGCTACAATTTTATTTATTTTTTTTAAAAACAACTTTATGAAAACAGGTTCTCTTTCTGTTCTGAAAGTACAAAATTATTTATGAAGTTGAATTGCTTGGCAACAGAAAGAAGCAACATATTTTCTTCCATAAAAAGCAATTTATTTGCTTTGCAGTCTCATTTTGCAGGCAGGGACTATTAGAAGCAGATTCTTATAGGGCTTATGGTAGGTCACTGGGATACTAAAGTGCATTTCTTTATTATCTCTTCATAGGTGCCACAGACACTTCTCAGAAATAAGACTGACACGAGACTGGTATAGGCTTGTGGTTTTAAGGATCGGTTTACATTGAGAATCAAGTGTTGGCTTTTCAAGGGCTGTACTTGTGGATGATTTTCCCGGTTAGGACAAGTTGGCACTTTTATATACAACAGGAGAGCTGTTTGTATAGTTTTCAACACAACTGTAATCCACGGCCTAAGATTAACCAGGCTGATCCATTAGTAATCACAAAATAATATTCCATTGTATTGGTATATAACCTTATTCAGGGTATGTATTTATGCAAAATGAAAATATGGAGGTTACTTGGAAGTGCAAGTACGTTTTAATTCAAGCCCTGAGCCCAATATTACTCTTGTAAATGATGGTCTCCAAAATGTCCTCAAGTATATAAACAGGAACTGGCTGCAATGATAAATAATACATCACCATTTCTCTGAGGAGGCCGTGTTTTAAATTTTCTAACTTTTAAAATTTGTTTTCCATTAATTTTAAAGGGCTATTTTGAAATTAGAAATGCTAATCTTTAAAGAACAGTGGGTAATTCCATCTTTATATGGCAATGTTGTTTAAGTAACTTTATTGTTAATAAAAATGTAGTTATTTTACTCTGAACAAGAACACTACATGCATGTAATTGCTGCATAAGTGACTTAAAAATTCTCAGTCCTTAAAATAATTACCAAAGTATCAGCACTGATGAGAATTTCTGAGCAATGGAAAAAGAACTATAGATCACCCTTAGGACACAAGGTAAGTATCGAACTCCTGGCACTCATAGCAAGCAACACTGTCTAATACCCACTCTCGAGTCACCATGGCAACATTGTTCTTTTGCTGGATTGCTGTAAGACAAAGACACAAACGATAAAACTATTATCAATGAGTGAAAGCAAGCTTAAGGTGAGCTTACTGATGTCTTTCAGGTTACGCTATTTGCTTTATCTTTGACATTTTAAAGGCCTTGATAAAAAACAACACTCTCAAACCAGTGACGTGGCACTACTACTCCTTTTAACAATGCAGGTAATATTGCTTTTCCAAAAAGAATAGCTGTTTGGCAAATGGTCAGGCAGGAAGTTTTGAACACCACAGAATAAACGCTAAAAGCAAAGAGTGCAGTCCTTGTTATCTTTTAATTTAGGACCTCTGTGACAGAGCCTCAGTTCCTGTCTGCTCAGGCATACTGGGTATGTGACAAGCAATGAGTCTCATTAAGAGAGAAGCAACAGAAAATTACTGAAGTGCTCCCAGACTGTTCTTCACTGTTTCAGGATCTTTTTCTTTATTTTCTCATTTTCCCAGTGCCATGGAAACAGCCGTTGTTTTTAGATCATCCTCCTGCTCCATTTTTTTGTTGGACTCCACAAAAAGCCTAACTACCTCCCATTCATCCCACTAAATGAGATAACTCCCGCTATCTCATTTAAAAGTAAGTTAGTCTGGAAGACTTGCACTTTCAAAGTCCCATGGTTTCTCTGGAACATTTTGATTAAAGAAGAAGAAAAAAAGGCAAAGCTAGATCAGTTAGTGCTTTGTAGCTAGATATTCTTTTCAGACTAAGAGAATCTTGTCCCATCTGAGGTTTTCTCCTAGATCTTACTAGTCCTCCAAGGGCATGCTTCCCCACCCTTCAGAAACTATCTCCAATCAGAAAAGTTTCTGTAAAACTGATGATATGCAGGAAAACTGAGCCAAGAATAGGATTTGCCTGCCAGACTACCTTTTAAGACTCTATTGCTGATTCTTGAAATAATACACCTTGTCCTTCCAAATTTTTCTTCCAAGACATACCTCCATCTGCACGTGCAGTAGGATTTTACTTCGATTCCTCTCCAAACCTCTCTGATATTTAACTATTAAAAGGACTGAGGTGATAAAGACATTCAACGTCTACCATGAAACAGTCCACGACAGTGTGTTGTTTTACCTCTGTAATCTGTGTTTTCCATCCATGCATCTGGCTGCACAACCACGACAGCAGTAGAATTCTAGGATTTCAAGATAAGAAAATAAAAATGCTACTGATATCTGTCTGTCATTAAATCACTCACACCTGTCTGCAGAGAGTAGTAACTGGGCTAACTGTTCAGTGCATCACTTCAGAGAGGACTTTAAGAATTGGTAATAGAGAGAAAGACATTACTAAACATTTTTCTGTGATTTCTCTCCAGGAATGCTGCGACTAAGTTAAGGCACTCAAGGCTTTTTGCGCTGTGAAGTGAGGCTCAGTGCTGATTTCAAGAGAGATTAGCTATCTGGCCTACATAGAGTACTCTCATCAGTTTTCCACTACAAGTTAGCCTGTCTTCTAATACAGGGTGGCCAGAGCCTAGAACACAAGAACTGTTGCCGTGCAGTTTGGCGTCATTACTGTGCAGACAGCTCTCTCTAACATACCTGTATGCATCAGTCTTTGACAGGCCCATGAAGGCCATGTAATCTTTCAACACGTTATGTATTACTAACTAGTGAACAGTCGTTCACTATGTTAAGCGTAACATTCATTAACACTTACTGTTTTATGTGTGAACAGATGAAGTTGTTTCACTACAGAGGCACCACAAAGCTCCACCATCCATTCTAGATGTTCTGAAGAAATCAGATAAACAGTCTATTACTTCAGTGTTTTACATCGTGTTGAAACTGATACTATTCCCTAAGCCATCATGTGTTTGTTCCGAGATATAAACTATTACCATTTGAAAGAAATGTAAGCCTTAGTAGAGAATAAGTCCTTTCACTTTCTAGCCTACTGAGGAACATCAACTCATCCTCTTCCCTYGCCCTCTAGTCAGGACTAAACAAAACAAAAAAAAACCCTGAAAAAGCAAAACACCACATGCCCAAAACTTAAAGTCACTAACTATTTCCTCTTATCATAAGGATATAAGACATGAAATAAAAATAAAAATCAGAAGTTAGAACTGTGATTATCTCTCATTAACAAAAGTAGCCAAAGTATATAATTTCCACCAATTTGTTGAATTGATAGTGAAGAAGATAAATAAGCCTCTCCAGTATAAGAGCCATAACTGACGATCACTGCAGCAGGTGAAAGCACTGCATCCTCTGTAGTAATAGTTGTAAATGTCGAGATGGGAGGATATTTCACCCAGTCAAAAATAAAGTTACATTGGACAAATCGCAAAGTACCTGCTGAATAAGTCACAAAAATGGGAAGAGAGGTACAAATACTTTAAGTAGAAAAATTCTAGCTTAAAATTTCAAAACATCTACAATACTTTATCAATTTTAAACTAACAGAAAGAAGCTGTCCTGCCTAGCTTTTTCTTTGTATACAAACTCCTGGCTTTGTTGTGTGTTTCACTTTTAACATCTGCTGCTAGAGAGAGAAGATTACACTAGAGAAACAATACTTAGGAACTGTTTACAAAGACAGAATTAAAAATGCTCAAATACAAGTGTTCAATAGCATCTAAAACAATTACCAGACAGCATGATATTAATACTTTTCCTTCATTGCTAGAGAAACAGAGATAAACTAGATAAAAGTCCTGTTTTGAAATACAGCAAAATTGCCAGAGCAGTTCTCTGAGGACATCCAAACAGAAGAGAAAACCGTTTCCATGCTATCTGGAGACACAACTGGATAAAGTTCTTTACCTACACTATACCTCATGCAGGTATTTTGAAAGTTTCAGAGTAAAAGAGGTACAAGAGTATCCAAGAAGAGGTTAAATGTAAAACTCTGGTGAATGCACAYAATCCCCCGCCAAGTATTTTTTTATGCTAAGAGTTCATTTAATCCCACTAAAATGACACACCTGTAGTCATATCAGTGAAAGGCCCATAGCAACAGATCTCAAAGTCTTTAAAGATCTGAAAAACAAGGAACATGTTAACAGAGTACRTATGGTATCTTTAAAGGACAATACTTAATATGCTGGTTTCACTGCACTTCTAGGACTGGTTATCAAGCTATCGCTGTTTCACAAAGTATATCTGAAGCTCTTTGTAACCTACAAAGCRAAAGAATATCAAAAACCCCCAACCCTGTGCTATTCTATACCAATGTTATAAAAAGACAGCATTCACTCTAAGCATAGTGAGTCACTTGAGCATATCTGCACTGCTGCTGACAGAGCTCACCTTTCATGTATAAAAATGCTTAATTTGTACAACTCTATATATACAGAACAGCAGAGAAATTGGAAGACGTTCCAGATATTCAGCTAGTACAGCCACATAATCTGAAACAGTCACAAGCAGGAGAGGATTTTCCTCCCTGATATGCTCATACCTTTTCAGTCAGAGACTGTCTAGCCCTCTTAGGACCTTGGTGGTTTCTCCCATTGATTACATCTCCCCTAACTTCAAAGTTCTCCTGGAACATAACATAAACAAGCAATCAGAAATTAGAGACTGAGAACACTTTCCTGGTCAGAGTTCTGGATCAGAACAGGAAGAAGTTGTCAGATTTCAGAACTGGAAACCTTACAATTAAGTGTGTACGTAAAATTAATTAAAAGGCTTTTCAAGAAAAATGATGGAGAGCAGTAGTGAAACCCCTGCAGCATCAGACAATTTTTAAAGAAACAAATTATAGTCAAACTGTATAGTAGTCTAGCAAACTGTGTAAAAGAAGGGGCACCCTCCAAGACTATAATTAACTTATCAGTAAAGTCTCATTTGATAGAAATTAGTTATTAGTACATAACCTCTAGATCGTCAACATCTAATTTATTTCAAGGCATTCACTTAGTATACAGATTAATAACAAATACAGTGCTGCATTTAATAATTTCAGGCCTATATCTGACTCAAACTCTCTTGAAACTTCTCCAAAAATTCCATGCAGTCTAACCTGCTACAAGAGTATGAAGAGCAGCTGCATATTTTCAGTTTACTTGAAAAAAAAATTTTGATTTTCATTATAATTGGAGGCTGTTCTCCTTGCTTAAAGCAATGTGAGAGTGTATGACAATGTTAACAGCTCTCCCATATTCTAACATTCCCAGTCAATTCTGTAGCAACTTCCCCCTTGCACCCCAAGCACATGAGGGCCTTTAATACCCCTTCCTAGGGCCTTTTTGGGACTAAGATTTTTCTTCTTCACCCTTGGCTTGACAAAAAGACATACGGATTTCATATCAGATAGTGGGCATTTCTGCTCATTACATATATGAAATCCATACTGTGTCACTAATATGACATTCTCCAAAAATCAGTATTAGAGAATGAAAATCCAAATACTACCCTGGAATACAAAAATCCACCTAAATCACGGTCATATCAAATAAGCCATTTCTACTAGGAAAGACAGTAAATGCTGGAACGAGTTTTCAGTAGTTGGCTATTCTAAAGTTTAGAAACAAAACAAAACAAAACTGTATATAGCTATGTTCCAACATTATTTCCTTAAGCAGACAACAGATCTTTTCTTCTATGCTGTAATCCATCAATACCAGTAGGAAGACTTATGAAAAAAATATGCCTATAACCTGTTCCAAAAAATAATAGGGACCCATTATGTCTTCAATAACAATGAATACATATAACCTAAGTGTGGCTTTTGGTTCTAGCATATGGTAAAACTAGAATCCCATTTTTCAAAGCCAAATTTCCATATATTAAATGTTCAGACAATATCTGAGGCTACTAATAGGTCTATCAATGTAACAGCATTGCTTGCACATTTGACATTTCACTCTTAAGATAAAAGACCTACCTCATCCAGTATCCTTCCTTCTTTAAAAGACTGAATTACCCCTAAATAAAAAGATCAGAACAGGACAAGTCATTTTATCCAGCAAAATTGTTCTTCCACTGCCAATAGTCTGACTTCATTGCTATATTAAATTGAAGGTATTTGTACTAAGGGAAACTGAATACTGTATGATGCCTGAAAGAACTTAAAGAATTTTTTTACCTATTATAAAGAATACTAATTTCACACTAACTGATACCATGCGTCTCAAAGATTTAAATTAAGAGGGAGGAAAGGCTTTTGTCAGGGTAGGGAGCAATACAATGCGGTTATTTGAAAGCAGAAAAAGTATTCAGAAGAGAAAGAAGCTTGATGCTGGGTTTTGTTGTTTGTTTTTTTTTTTTTCTTTTTCTTTTTTTAATTTAAAATATTTAGAAGAAACTCTGCAAAACATCAGATGCCAAGACATGAAGGGATCCTTTTTTTTTTTTTTTAACTGGAACAAGTGAAGAGTACATTTGTGGTAAAAGGGCAGAGACCATTTAGCTCCAAAACAAGTTGTACTTACACTGATAACTAACTACCCATTTTCTTCCTGCAATACCCAGAAAGTACTTCAGTGTCCGTTCACACACCAGCTCTTTATCTGCAGAGCAAACAAGAATAAGATCTCTTTCAGTTTTGCCATTAGTAAAAAAAAACCAACTCAGGTTATTTGTACCTAAAAGCAAAAGTTTTTTTACTAAGCACAGCAGCAGAATATCAAGACCATCTATAGAAAGGTTCCAAAATTCTAGTGTCCTGATTCTACTCAACCGAAGGAAATGAGCAGAAACTAATCACATGTACAACTTCTGAACCCTTTTTTAGTTATTCAGTAAAGATAAGAGGCAAAAAAAAGCATGAGTACTAGTCAAGACAGAGGACACTAATAGTAGGATTCAGTGCCTAACGTTGGCATAAACTTTTAGATGATTAGCCATTTAAGATCATCTTCTACTCCAGCAGAACACGTCCAACTTCAGAAGGCAGTTTATCCTATCTATATTTGTATGAAGACAGAACAATCTACCTCTCCAAAAACATATGGTCATGGTGTCTATGATACACTTCCTGAAGAAAAAGGCAAAAATTGAGTCCATAGATTTGGAGTAACAGGATTTTGTGGCTCCTTTTCTATGCTGGTTTTCAAAAGCAAGAAAGGCTGATGTGATAGATTGTATCTAAATATGAGCCAGCTAGAAGTGCTTCTATGAAGCAAAATGCAAGCACAGCATATAGCATACCCACACCCAGATTTGGCTCAAAGTATTTTGTTTTAAGAAAATGTTGGTTAAAAGCTAGTGGTAGGTTCAGCAGAGAGCTTAAATATAACCTATGCCTAGACACAGCAATATAGTAACTTAATGTTACTGAGGAACGTTACGCTTTCCTGAAGTCACTATAATGCTGTTTCACAATACAATACATTTGTCAAATTTGAAACTGCAGTATCGTACTGAAGTTTCTATAAAGTTCCTTCAAGCTTTTAATAATGGGATTCTTGAGCTCTACCAAAGAGCAAAAACTAATTTAAATACCTTAATTAAGCATGCAAATAATAGTTATGATGAAATGGTAGTGCTGCTTTGTTCCTATGGAAGCACGCCTTCACTATCAACTACCATCAGTTATACATAGTTAAGTCCCACTTCCAGTTTTCTATTAAAGATAAATTTCTTTCCAAAGTTTAGAATGAAACAGCATTTATAATCCCTGCAAGGAATTAGGAAACCAAAATAGCATCTTATTTCCAGAATGTTTGTATCCCATTTCCTTAGGAACTATCTTGCTTTCTTTTTAGTTGGTTCTGAACTACTTCATGTTAACGTGCTGTAAACACCTGAAAATTGTGACCAAACAGATGGAGGAAAAAAAAAAATAAAGTAACATTAACTTCAAACCACACAAGGAAACAAAACATACTCTCACTCTCATTCTATGAAATAGAATAAGAAAGATTCTGAAGTTTAAACAAAAAAATTACGACAGAGAAGAAAACAATTAATACCTTCTCCTCAAACTTATTCAAATTTATTGCTGAACTGTCTGCTTGTTGGTTAGCCTAGAGTTAAAATTCTATACGGTGTGTAAATACAGGATTTGTTCACATAGCTCCCAACAAACCTGTTTTCATTATGACATGGGTTGTTCCTTCAGTAATGTGATTAGATAAAGTGCTCCGAGTTTTTCTGGCAAACTTCTGGACCACCAACTGAAAAGTAGTTAAGAAAATAGCTAGCAAAACATTAAAAAACCACAACAACTCCAGTTTATAGGAGTATAACCTAATAAGATAGTTACTTTAAAGTAATGGTTTTATTTGTGTTGGCACACAGAATGTACATTTCCTTAAAAGTCAATAATTTTGGCACCATTCAACAGGCTACAGTAAAAAAGAGCTCTTGGTCAGTAGTTTATGAACCAAAAGCCATATCCTCCTGGAAATGGATCGTAGAGACAGGTTTATTAGCAATTCAGAATTGATGAATTACAGAAATCCTCACTACGGATCAGAATTTGGGTAAAGAAGCAGCACCTGAGAACATTAAGGGAACCAACCAACCAAACAGCCCCCTCCCCGCCAAGCCCCAAGGCTTTCTAGAAATGAAGTCCTCTTGCTTTGGAATAACGTGTTTTTCTCCTAGACAGCAGGCAGTCATTTAAAAAGTTCAAACTTCACTAAGCTTAATAGTGCCGTTTACAGGCAGCATTCTTCATATTTTTAGGAGTGAAAAGTTTGACCTGAGTTACTGTATTACTGATCTGCAATTCCTGTAAGATTAGTTTCCATTATACTTAGATCTATGTTGAGGACTATAGTAGTAACCAGGAATGATTAACAAGTGATCTCTGAAACTTCCAGAATATACTTACATGTTCACTTTGATTCAGACCTGATGCCACAATTGACATTTCTTTCCTGTTAGTCACAAGTGGACTTGTAGCATTTTCTTTCCCAGCTGCATTGTGCAGAACAGATGTAGGAAAACACACACTTCTCTGCGATTTACATTCTTGAGTGCAGCTTTTATTAGCATTCTGAGCTACAACAGAACTATCTGTTGCTTCTGCAGCTCGAGGGTTAAGAAGCCTTACAGAGGAGGAAGAGCTATTTGGACTCCTGGTCACATTTCCAGAGAGATTTGATAAGACAGATGCACTGTTTAGCCTCGTCCCAGACTTCTGCTCATCTGCGTTTTCTGAAGGAAAAGAAAAGTTACTCTCTGAAACAATTTCATCCTTCTTGTAGTCATGGTGGAAGGCTGTTGCTCTACCTTTTAAATTTAAATGCTGCAGTCATTTCCTCTCCTTATTTGTTTATTACTYCACCTTTGCCTCTATCATTACTTTTTCGTGATCTATATAGCTGAGACACCAGAATACCTGTGAAACTTTTAGTAGCCTATCTGTCAAGAAGTACCAATTTATATGTGAGGCAGATAATAACTCCCATTACTGTCAAAATGTTGTCTAACCCCATCCTGATGGGCAGCTATACAGCTGGGCTACCAAACAAAACCAACCAAACAAGAAGTACCATTTTTTAAAATTGACCAGGAACATATAAATTAAAATCCTTGATTTACAAGAAAAAGTTGTATCTTGCTGGTATGTAAAAACATGAAAAAAAAGCAGTGTTGTGGTTTAACCCGGCAGGCAGCTGGACACCACACAGCTGTTCACTCACTCCCCCCACAGTGGGTTGGGGGAGAGAATTGGAAAAAAGGTAAAACTCGTGTGCTGAGATAAAGACAATTTAATGGGACAGAAAAGGAAGGGAAAATAATAACAATGATAGAAGAATATATGTGATGCACACTGCAATTGCTCATCACCCGCTGACTGATGCCCAGTCAGTTCCTGAGCAGCGGATGTGTCCCACCTCCTCCCCAGCCAACACTCCAGTTTTTTGTTCAGCATGACATCATATGGTATGGAATACCCCTTTGGCCGGTTTGGGTCAGCTGTCCTGGCTGTGTCCCCTCCCAGCTTCTTGTGCTCCTCCAGCCTCCTCGCTGGCAGGGCACTATAGAAAACTGAAAAGTCCTTGACTTAGTGTAAGCACCGCTCAGCAACAACTAAAACAGTGTGTTACCAACATTATTCTCATCCGAAATCCAAAACACAGTACTATGCCAGCTACTATGAAGAAAATTAACTCTATCCCCGCTGAAACCAAGACAAGTAGCAAAAAAGCAGAAATCAAAATATGTTGGATCCCTCTTAAATGTTACCTGCTTCAAGCTGACACTGACTATATTCTTGCACTGCTTCATGCACAGGTTTTGTCTTTTCAGAAGGAGCTTTGTTCTTCAGAACACTGCCACACTGAAGGCCTTTCTCCAAATCTGTTCTCTTTAACAAACAGGATTTAGAAGATGGAAGCAACAATTCTGGAGACCTTGAGAGGGAAATTGATTTTAATACCTTTTTTACTCTTCTAAGTATCAGAAGCACGTAGCAACAGCTAAGCTATTGTAATTGCTCAAAAGCTGAGGTGTATTTATTTCAAGATTTTTTTTTTTTAATACAAGATTAGAAATAAAAGTAAAAAAACCCCAAAACAGAACAAAACAAGAATATTTACCTTTCTAACTCTTTGATTTTACTTTTGAGAGAATCACTTGGCATAACATGGAAGTCATTGGCTGAAAATCCCTTTGCACTGCTGCATTTATGATTTTCAGAATTTCCTTCTGAGGTTGACTCTACCCCTTTAAAAAAGAAAAATAATTCTTAAACAAGCAAAATAAAAGCAACTGTTTTTAATTTATTCTTCAGATAAGAAGTCAAGCATTCTCTAAAATCTCAATCCAGATACACTTTAGAGAGGCAAGTGTCCCAAAACAGAAATTTACACAAAATACTAAGCCATCTGAAGCACGGCTAACAACTACATTTTATTTCACATATTAAATCATCTACAAAACTAAGATGTCAGCTATGTATTAGGTGGAAAAAGTAGGATATGAAATAGGCTGAAGGCAAATTTACACTATTTAGCACAGTTTGTTTATGAATCCCCGCAACACATTACCATATCTCTGTTCACAAGCAGTAGACATTTATGTGATAGCTCAAGATGCCTGTAATTTTTATCAAACCATCAATAACTTTAATCAGTTTAAGTTTTTACAAGTCAGAAATCCATATTCTAGCATAACAATGTAAACATGCATTGTATGAATGAAATTATTTATGTAGTTTTCCCATCCGAAGGAAACTAACCATTGATTTGCTGACTTAATCTTCAAGCGGTCTATTTATAGTTATCTTACAAATTTGGCCTACTGGGCTTAGAAATGTCACCTTTCAAAGTCTTCTCTATGAAATAATATTCTCAAACTGTAGTAAGGTTGAATGCCATACAATTCAACGAGCTTTGTTAACTAAGCATGGATTGTAACCAGTCTTTTAGCATTAAGTATACTCTTAATGTTTTAATGGCTCAAGATGCCCAAAAGATGGATAGAGAGAAGGCTGAAAACACAGTGCAGCTGCTAAATCAGTAACACAAAATCAGAAGAGGATTACAGTGAGTTTCTTCCACAATAAATGGCCCTACTTTCCTGTTAGGAATCCAAGTATCAAAGCAGCAGCCACAGTAGGAAGGATGCTGTTACCTCAGATTTTTTAATGAATTGAACAAACCACTGTGTACCTTGAAAAGGCTCAGCCTCTTCACTACTTCTGTCTCAGCTCCCTTTTCTCCATGAAGGAGCTTCCTGATATAGACTACAGTCTGACAACAAAAACTAACTTACTAGCACATAAGCAGAAGACTTATTGGCTGACAATTTCACATTTTTTGTATTTTTTTTTTCTTTTTTAAGATAGAGGTTAATCTAAAGGTCTCATGCCTCACACTGTACAACGCCATCATTCAGGAGATCAAAAAAAAATAATCTACAGATCATTTTGTGATATTTGACTAGCACCCGCAACAGTGATGAAAGCCTTTGAATTTAGATAGAAAAGACTCCACAGTGAAAACCATATACAGTAAAGGCATGATAAGACACTAAACTTCGAATTCCAGGACGTTAAGTTATTCTAGCTGCCCTCAGAAAATAAAGATAACTGACTGAAGTAAGACCTTGGAATTAGAAATAAATTTTTAGCAGCAAGTAGGATAATAAAGCACTGGTGCAATTTATCCAAGAGTTCAATAAGCATTACATCTTTGGAAATCTTGAAATCAGCATTGGGTGCCCTTCTGGAACACTGAGAAGTTCAACAATGAACATCTGGACTTACTGTAGGCTTTGCTCAAAGAATGCTTTATGCTCTGATAGGTTGTCAGAACAGTAATCTCAGTATCTGTCTTGACTTAAAGAAAAACCTTAAATAAAGCCCTCTCACTATTACTTATATAGCTGGCAGCAACTCACTTTATCCTCAATATACAATAAGCCTCTGCCGATTACTGAAGTATTCTTCACCATTTATTTACTGCCTTGTGCACTTTTCAGCTAGGAACTCTGTGTTCATGTCCTGTTCAGGGGATTTACACACCACTATAGGTATTCTCCTCTTCTTTGTCCATCAGCAGCCTGACCTGTACTCTATTACTTTTGACAACCAATACATACCTAACCTAATTTCTGTCTTGTTCCTTGATACGCTAAAGGACAATTTCTACCACAGCAACAGAGGCCAAGTCCCTCTGGGTGTTCAGCCACTCTCTCAGTCCCTTACCCATTCCAGTGAAAGAAAACAAGAGTACAACTAGAACTGACAGAACAGCAACATGGATTAGTACTGCCAAGCCACAAGGCCTACTCACACCATTTATACAATTACACCATGTAATCTCACACGGATCTGTAACAGGAGTTTTTTAGACTAAGTGTAGTACCTAAGTTATTAATAAAACACGCACGTCTCACTGAACAGCTGAATTTAGGTAAAATTGCTAACGTATCAATTTCGGTAAAATCTGCTAACGTATCAATTTTAAATTAACACTATAATTTGTGGTAGAGGGGAAAAAAGAACTAGTAATAGTCACACAACAGTTTATAAGAAAGCTGGGAAAGGTTTTCATTGCTATTTACCTCTTTCTTGTCTCATTTGTTCCATTCCAAGTGTTCCTTCACTACCAGAATGTGGCAGTTCCCTATGGGTAGGTAAAAATTCACAGTCCTGACTTCCATGCTGCTTTAGCACTGCTTCAAGTACAGCCATTTCTTGCTGAAGTTTTTTTAGATTATTTTGCATAGCATTCTTCTGCTGCAAAGGATACACAATTGTGCCAACATTAGCAAACTCAGTAAGATTAATTTCTTTAACAAACGTTTGAAAATTAGAAAAAGCAAAATTATTTTGAATTAGTTTTTACCCTGTGTTCAAAAGGTGACTGTGGTGCTTTTGCTGTAACACATAATGCACACATGCTACATCAAAAGCACAAAAACAACCAAACCAACTGCATGGTCATTTTGCTGTTCAAATTATTTACGTTTAGATGGCTTACCAGAGTTTAATCAGTCAGGAAAAAAAAGAACACCTGCACAGATTTCTTTAAGTAATTTTGCCCCAACTGCATTAGTTTGCATTGGCCACTTAATTTAAAATTTAATCATCAACATCAAGTATTGAGCCTCTGCACTTTCCACCATTACTGAAAGCCCCAAAGACTGTTTAAAAGGAATAAAATACTTCATCCTACTCTTCCTTACTTTCTCTCTCAAAAATTACAATACTCTCTGTTACAAACATGCCATATACACCTCCTCATAAGAAGAGCTCAAGGTGTCAAAGGATCCTTTAGGTTTTTACCTAAAACCTTCACCATACAGGATAAAGCAGTTTCCACAGCACTGAATACTACATTTGTAGCTCTAGCACTGGCACCATGTGGAACTTCCTTGTTACTGAATCAACAAAAAAAACCCCAACCAAACAGAAAACCCCCACCACACAACAAACCAAGAAAGTCCTGACCAATCCATACTGCCACTATTCCATTCAACCCAGGCATATCCTAGAATCTCTAACAATGAAGCTACATCAGGGAGCAATGTCCTGCCAGCTGACCACATTTTGCACTGATGCAGTAAACAGAAGAACCACCCATAAAGCACAAAAATGAAATTCAATCTTCTTTGACATACATTAAAACCCATAGGACTGTTAATGCTGAAGAGAGAGATTTGGCATAAGACCTACCTTGAAGTTACAGAGGACAAAAAACCCCAGAAAAACAACCCAAAACAACACTCAACAAAACCCCCACTAAACAAAACAAAACCCAAAACATACAACAAAAAAACCCCCACCCGAAAAACCCCCACATCAATCACCCAATACATTAAGTCAGGCCATTAATCAGTAATCAGGAAATTAATAGTAGAGAAAACATACTGTGCTAGACACACCTTTCATTGGACACTGCCTGTTGCGTCTTATATCTATAATATTCTAATACGGAATGATTTGATTTAACCTTTACCCTTAGAAGGCAAGTCTCCATGCTTCTAAATATCATAATGTAGCAAATCCAATCCTTATCACCAATCATTATAAATTCCTATCAACGAAGCTTTTAAATACAGGAAGCTGAGGTTTCCAGCATTGGTCAAGTGTGGTGACTCATTAACTAGCATCTCTCACAATTAAGCACTGTAATCTATACCATATAACAAGGTATGGCCGTTAGAATGTAATGTTACCATGGAAGGCAAAGTTGGGCAAATAATGGCATAGAAGCAGTTCTACAATTCTTCATTAATTATGCYCTTGGAAGTAACCTAGTGACACAAAGAATTACAATGAAAGCAGTTTCCCACTACACTGACTTCACAGGTTTCAAGTACTTGCTTAAATCCTGGAATGCAAACTACTTTTAGAATTTAGTGCATAAACTCACTTACCTGTGTAGTAAGGATTTCACCCTGAGAGAATGGTCCACATGCATCTTCTACATTACTTGTTTCACTGTCATATCCAGATGCTTCACCTTGAAGAAGGTGGAAGAAAATCTGAGTTAGTTAAAGAAAAAAAAGAACAAACCAAACATTATCCATATCTCTTACCACACAGACTTTTCAGCCAACTGTTAACTATAATGATAAAGTGACAAATTTTGAAAACACTTAAGTTAGAAGCACAGATCTACTTTAAGTGAACATTTGGAAGAACACCATGTCACACATATGGCAAAGTAAATAGAACTCAAAGTGTTTCAATAGCAATGAAAGAGTCCTAAATATTTATGAAAGCCATAAAAAGGTCAAAATAAGCACTACAATTCTACAGCCAGTTTCAACAAACATTTCACCTGGTGAAACAGCTTAGGCAGGCTTTATGAAATTTTGCTGATAGATGCAAGTATCACATTGCAGTAAGAAAGCTAGCATTTCACTCAAAAATTAATTCCCATCAGACAGACTCAGTCTGGCCTCTAGTGCCCTGTCTATTCATTTTTGCTCTGAACAAAGAATACTGGGAGAACTTAATTTTCAGGAAATAAACCACTGAGGGTTTTTTGTTTGATTGTTTAGGGCTGATACATTCCTTTGACAGAGCAAGCACCACATAAGTACAGAACAAAGTTCCGATGAAAACACCAAAAACCTACGTGCAATGACATTACAAACACAGCTGCAAAGATAAAAATCTTGGTTTGTACCTAGGTTTGCTCCCATGTTTGGGTCTTCTTGGCATTCATCTCTGAAGTTAGTTTTGCTTCTCTTCAGCCCTCCATTACAACTTTGAAAAGTTTCTTTACTCTCATTCACATTGCTTACTTGTTTGGATGTATGAACTTGTATTAAAGGTTTCTTCAGCTCTTGTGCTCCATCAACAGATTCTTCAGACACGTTGGACTGGGAAGAAAATAAGTTGACGGAGCATTCTGACTCCTGGCTTGGTGAAACACACTCATTACTTAGGGCAGCTTCAGGCATTTTCTGCATATTATTGTCATCATGACTTCCATTGTGAGGCGATGTGATGGGACTTACTGAAGATTCTACCACAGATGTCACTTGTTTATTGATCTGCAAAGGCATGCCTACTGATTTGCCAAATATTAATGTCTGAAAACATGGTAAATCTTCATCCTCACTAGATTCTTCATCTGAAGATTGCAGTTTCTGTGCTCTTCTTCGAGATCTTTGAATACCTCGAGATCTTGGCTTAGAACAAACATTTCTATTGTGTAGTTCTTTTACCAGGGCATTGTCACTTCTTTTTACAAACACAGCAGATCTCTCTTTCCTAGCAGTTTCAGAAAAGCTGGTGTTCTCTTCAATATCATCATCAGAGCACAGTAAGCCATCAGGGGTTTCAGACAAACTTGTAAAATCACTATTCCCTTTAAGAGGTTGTTCTAGAGCCTCTGTAACTAAACACTCAGGCATCCCTGTGCTAGCTGTTTGTATTGCTTGTTCTTCATTCCCCTTTACTTGTTTTCTTTCTCTTTTGCTACTTTTTTTCCCAGTGACTTCACAGCTGAATTCAGCAGGCCTTTGCTGACAAGTTGCAGGACAAATCATTGATCTGGACTGAAAATGTAGTATTGGTCCTTTGCCATCAACATCTTTGGCCTTTCCTGCTTGATTACTTTCTGAACCGAAGTATATTTCATCGACTGTGTTTAAATCGGTTCTTTTGAAAATGTGTTCTTCTGTATTACTCTGAACACTTTGGCTTCTATTACTGTTGATTGGATTCTGTCTCAACTTGCTTTCTATCCCTATGTCAGTTGACACTGTCTTTTCATTTGCCTGCTCTCCTTTTTGCGATCCATTGTTGTCTTCAGTCCTAGCCGTACCCACTCTCATGGGTGTCAGATTCCCCTGATTTGCAACCTGTGAAACATCTTCTTGATGTTCCCCCGCGTGCATACATTCAGTGTTGCCAACAAAACAAGTCACAGGACTAACACAAACAGATTCAGAGGTCTTAAGCTTCTCTTTCTCACAAACCCTACTCAAGTTTTCAGCAGTTTTTTTCTCTTCTTGCAAGTTTTCTGTTTTTAAATATTTGCTATGCTTATTTTCTACCTGATCAGCACATATCTTTAAAGTTTCAGAAGCAGCATCTTCTACTGCACACACCTTCATGGGAGTGGGATAAAGGCTAAATGATAGGCGTTTTGAATGCCTAAATATATTTCGCAGATACTGTGTGTCTAACTCACTATCTTCAGCTTCCTTGGTCAATTCCGAAACATTTTTAGCTGTTGGCAACTTTTCAGTTCTGAAGTCCCCTGGAACATTTTGTGTATTATGTCCACTATCCTGGGGAAGAGTAGTACATGATTCAGTCACCTCTTCAGTCAGGTGGGAAGCAGTTTGCACAACAGTCATTGAAGGAGAATGTAGGAGGAAAGGGCTACCTAGTATTTCACCATCTTGAGAACCTGCATCAGGTGCAAAGGAACTACAATTTGAATACTGACACGAAGATGTAGGATTGAAAAGACTTTTTCCAGTTTCTGCAGTGTCAGATGAATTCTTTAAACTAATCTGTATTTCATTTGCTTCCAGATCACCACTCTTCAGATCAGTGAGTGGCTCATAAGTCAACATACCCTCAGGCTCACACACGTCTTTGCATTCAGAAGTGTGAACTAACACGTTCCTTTGGTCTTCAAAGAAAGACCCTTCATGATCACTGTCATACTTTCTTGCTCCCTTAATTACTACTCCTTTTCCTGTTTCTTTTGTCATTTCTTCAGAAAGTATCTGAAGCCGCCTGCTGCGCCTGACTTGTCTTTGCTCAGAATCAACTCTTCTTGGTTCTTCACTGCTTGGATAGCTATCAATCTGTGGCTCAGCTGGATCAGCAGAAACAGAGTTTCTATCCACTACTAACTGTAGAGCACACATGGTTCTAGTAGAATGCCTGCATCTTTTTGCTGCAGAGCTTTTTTTAGTGCTTTTCTGATCACAGTTATTCCGTTCTAGCTCCCCATCACAGTGCTTGCCAGTCACCTTTTCAGTAGCCTTTTTCCATATGGATCCTCCTCCTTCCTCAGGTTCTCCTAGTGTATTATCCTCTCTGTTCTCAGAGAGGCAACTCTCATTAACAGCAGAACTTTCATCACATCTTTTCTTTTCAGCATCTCCAAGGCACCAGTTAACACTTTGAGGGCACCCATTTGCCTCTTCTGTATCTTTTTTCTTGATGAAATCCTCAGGTTGCAGGACATGGGCAGTCTTCCTTTTTCGTTTTAGGCAGTCTTTGCTGGAATTATTCAAGCACTTATCAGCAACCACATCTTCCTTTTTTGTAGTAGGTAAAACCTCTCTCAAGATAATAGGGGGATTTGACTTCCTCTCTCTCTTGTATGTTTTCCCAAATATTTTGTCTTTGATGTTATCTGCTGTTTGTTTTGACCATCTCTTGTTTCCTTCAACCACTGCAATTTCCACAGAATCTACCATAGGGTCAGTCTTTTCTGAGAAAACACAGGAATCTTTATCTGATAAACATCTATCTCCTTCACCTGAAGCATCAGTTGCTCCAGCTGAATCATCCTGGGAAGAATTGGAAGACAGAATCTCATTGCTTTTTGAAAACCATTCATTGACTTTCTGAATGCTTCGCTTCAGTCTCTTCCTAGAGACTTGATTCAGGGTAGCAGGGTGGAGTGCCTCTGGCTGAAGTAGTTTCTCCAGAGGAAGTTCTTTTTCATGCAAAGAATCATTCTCAGGTTCATACATTTCCATGGCTTCCACGCTTTGTACAACAATATCCATTTCCTTGCTTTTATCCAAACTGCTCCCTGAGCTATCTTTTAAGTTAAACTCTTTGCTTTTACTATTGCACCGAGTTTGATCTGCATCCATTTCTTCCATGTTCTTAAMGAAAGATGTGTCCCCATTCCTTAAGGGACTGGCGTTACCTATTATGTCACACTGCTCTGAGAGTAGGTCTACAGCAAGAACATTTAAAGGAGAACTCTGGTATTCAGTCACATTCACTTGGCCAGCTTTGGCATATTCAGTGATGCTCCGAGTGCTTTTCTTGCTCAAGCCTTCCTTCGAGAAACCACTTTCACCTGAAGATTTATAGGTATTATAAATTATTAAGCCCTATTTTACATGCACAAGAACAATGACAAGCTTAATGCCTACTTCGTTTTAAAAGAACTGTTCTTATTTCCCCCCGAAACAGAATATTACACTGCACAAATCTCCCTCTAGACGAAGGGAGAAAGATCAAATTACATGACACATCCTCATCCAACTTCTTACATGAATTACTACACAGTGCTCTCAACTTGTATTCTAAGGGATAATATGGCTTATGTAGAATAGAATAAGTTTTGCACTTCGATCAAGTTACTTTTTTCCCTTCTGTTCCTGTGCACAGAATATCCCTATTTTAAGTATCTAGTCTACAGGTATGGTCTTGTATTATACTGTCACTAGCTGTAGGCATCAACAAAACCACAACACACAAAACGGCAAGTATACATATTTGATCATGTGAAATCAAAATGTTAACTTGTGGTCTTTCTTTCAAGCTTAATCATTTTTGCCACCAAAATAACAAACACACCTACGACATTCAGTAGAATTAGTTCTTCAGCACCCAGCTTGTCAGGCTGTGTATTACAAGAATATTCATTCCCCTTCTCAGCACTCTTAAGTTCTTCTAGCTTTTCCCGAGATGAAATCTGAAGTGCTTCTTTGTCTTCTAACCTGTTGGGAAGGGAAATCTACTTTCATTACAGAGAAAACCACAACAGACATAATAAAAAAGGATACTTAATTTTCCCTTTTTGCTCTCTGAAATAGTGTTTGGAGAGGTCAGGCTTCATGATTGATACTCACCACAACTAGATCCCCTTCAGAGTTTCAGGCCATTTCTTTAAAAGATCCCCTCCCACATTCCTGAATTTAACATTTACTTTCTAAAGCGTAGTACATGCTTTTCTCTTTAAGATCTAATGTCTGTGTAAGCAACAAAACATTTAGAAAAGAGCTTTAAAGCACATTATGTGACAAACTAATGGGAGTCAGCTACCCATTCTACCCTGATGCCCTCAAACTTGAAAATCACTTGTCAGCTTGAAGAATTGTATCAGTCCTATGCTAAGAAACTAAAATATAGGAATAAGAATACTGACATTTCTTTAGGAAATATGAAATCCTTAATCACCGTTACTTACCCAGTATTGCTTGCCTGTTTAAAAAGCTCTTCAGATGAATCAGAGCCTAAAAACAAATCCGCTGTTACTCTGGTTGAAATGATTCAGAGCAAGATGACTTGCCAGATTCACTGTTCATCATCACAGAAGCATGCATGCTTAGTTCTTTCTAGAGATAGATGCTTTCAACATTTATCAGATGAGATCAAGTCCAATTATGCAGTATTTTACCTAATGATAATGATTTCTGTGTATTGATATCTACATGGCTCCAGCATACAATTCTGTTTAAATACAATGACTGGTAACAGAGAGCTACTAAGAGTTAATTAGCTAAGAGTTAGTTTCTAATTTCTAAATTTATACATGAAACAGCTGCTAGTATTTAGAATTTTGAACTGGAAGTCAGAGCAATATATTCAACTATCTGTCTCAGTTTCTTTGATTGATCTTGGCAAAGCAATAAGGAAAAAAGAGAGGCAATGAACACTGTCTGTTAAAAGGAACAATTATTTCCTTGAAGGAACAAGGAGAAAATAAACTATGCACACCATCTATCTTGTTTCTCGCAGCAGTCAACATCAGATAAAAAGGAAGTTCTGAAAAGCTAGGATAAACATAAATGAAATGTTCTTTCCTCAATTAGATTTCATTCTTATCTCTGGTTATTAACTAGAGCCTCAAGCGCTAATGACAAGGCTTAATATTCTTTAGAAAACAGTAGTTATCATTAGTTATAACAACTATAACTTTTTTCACATCTGTAAGCAGCTTCTCTTCTTTGGATCTTGTAGACTGAGTCTTAAAGGTTTACTACAGCAGCGTTATTTCCTACAATATAATAAATTATGTAAAAAACCCTTTGACTTACCAACATTTAATTGTCCATCATTTGTCCCTTTGTTCTCATTTTGGGTGTTAAAGAGAAACTTGTGTTTATAAAGACTTTGAATTTCATCACCTTTCATTACTTTGCAAGCATTATACATAAACTCAACTAGTGTGGATCTACAACAGATCTTACCAAACTCTATATAAATCCCTTTTTCAGAGTCACATTTCTGGGTTTTGTTTCTTAGGGGACACCTTTTGACCCTGGTATCTGTAAGCTGTGTATCCACATTAGCTTCCTGCTGAAAGAAGAATAGAAAGGAATAGTTATTTATAACAGTAGGCTATTTCCAAAAAATAAGTAGTAATTATTTAAACTACAGCAGGGGGGCTGATACATATGAACTAAGTATTTAAATTGGCAGCCTCTATACAAAAATCCAATATATGTAATTTACCATCCTGATATCAGTAATGGAATGTGTTAATAGAAACAATTATCATGCATTTAACAGCTCAAATCATTAACAGTTTTATCTTACTTAACACTCTACTCAGCATTGAGCAGATAAGACAAGAAACAACGTACCATGAACAAACTCATGCACACAGCAGTCACTCTAAGTTGGGTAATGTCTTAAGACATATTCATGGTCTTACCACTAAAAAAGTAAAAAGCCTACTAATAGTTAGACARCCTCATTAAACGAGCAGTACAAAAAAGCTTTCAACCCTAGTTTCAGTAACAGAATATATTATGGCAATATTATCTTCAAGTTCAGGTCATTTTATGCAAACAACTTTTTAAAGTAGGTTAGGAAGACACAAATATTTAGATGTCCTTGTCTGGAATAATATTCAAGTCAAACAGTGATTTGAAAGCAAACCAAAATCTCCAATTCCATTCATTTATGTATATGCACGTATACACATTCCAAATAAAACACTAAACAATCCACAGAAATAAACTGGGGAAAAAATAAAATACCAAGGTGCAGTTTTCTTGTCCATTTTCTTTAGCACTTTTTTTCCTGTTTCTGAAGCCCTTACTTTGGATGACAGAACTTTCTTTACACAGGAACTCAGCAGTAGTGGCTTCTGTAGATGTTTTAGGAAAGTGATGACTGTTTAAAACTGAAAAATGTCAATAGGAAAAAAAAGCAACAATATTTTCTTACACTGAGCACAACAACAGGTATCCTATATTAATAAAATAGCCTTGTATAGACCCTATGCAACTAGCACATATACAGCTAAAATACAATTACCAAAGAAAGAAATCTGATTGAATTATTAGTCTGATTGTTCTTTATGAGTACTCTTCAAGTATTAAGTAAAATCTTAATCTTGCGAAATAATTTTCCCAACCAGTTTTGCTTACATGGATGATCTAGCAAGAACAGGATCTAATACTAGTGATTTTAGAATGACGGAACAAGTTGAAAGGAATTTGAAAAGAAAGTCTAGTTTTTATAGCACAATATAGTAAGGAAAAAAAAACCAAACCAAAACCCACAAACCACCACCCACCCCCAACAACACTATCTTGTTTCCCAAAATATAAACAAGCATGTGTCTGACTTGCCAATACCTTTTACAAAGCACTGAGTACTAGAAAGGATAAATTTGGATTCCAAAGGGATGTATCTGAATGAGACAAGTTAACATACACTGTGTTACAGCACCTGCTAATTCAGGCTCTAAGACTATCTAAGTAAAGTTAAAGCTGCAAGGTTGGGCATAATCAACAGCAGGACTTTGCCACACAGTTATAGATTAACTATTTGATACACATTCAGCCATACTGCGGGAACTGAAAGTAAGATTGGTTGGAGTCATCAAATGCACAGTAAAAGCCCTTAAGACTATTCAAGAGGTTACTGAAGGAAAATCCTAGGATCTTAATGGAACTTATTCTTCTACATCCAAGAGAAAACTTGATAATTCTTCCCATATTGAGTACTGCACAGTAAGTGAGATACACTGCAAATAATTGTGACACAAATGTCAACAACTTATTTAAAAAAGTGGGGGGGTATACATTCACGACACTTACACTTTACCCCAGTGTCAAGCTCAAACGCATGGATAGTTTCCAACAATCCTTCAATTAGTTGCTTAAATCTGGAATTTTCTTTCAGACTTCTGAAATAACAGCACCACAGGAGTTGTTTTAAGACAAATGCATGGGTAAACTATTAATAGTTCTCCTAGAATTTAGGCTGAACAAAAAAAGGAGTAAAACTGCAAAGTGGCAGATGAGACAATGAGAAATTGCTGCCAAGGAATAACAAGACAATTCCCCAAAACAGGCATTACTATGGGAACTAAAACTATCACAAAGTGAAAATTTCATATTTTTCCTCACATAGTTTTAGCACAGAGAAACTAGTTGTAATGACTGAACAATAATACAGTCTATACCAGATAGCACAAACATTTGCTAAGAATGGTGTTTTCATCTGCAATCACTTAAAAAAAGTTTATATTGAGGTAAGGCACTAAAGAGTTACTCCTTTAGAAACTGACAGTTTACTTAACCACCTTTTCTTGTTTATTTCAGTCCTCTGCTAAGACATTTTTAAGACAATGATTAACTTTTCCTTAGAGTTCAAACTTCTCATCCTCAAGCCCACTTGCAAAGATGCATTACCTCTTGGTAACTTCAGTCTTGCACAGAGGACACTGTATCACACCTTTTTTCTTTTTGCTAAGGAGTTTGAACATGCAGAACCTAGGAAAAAAGAATAATCATGACGGTAACAAAAGGAAGGATTTTGTTTTCTTTAAAACTGAGCCTGGGCATGCACCACTAAGTAGAAATCCTACATTATCATTATCAAGTTGAATGCCTGTATTCTTGTTCTGGTGTTATGAAGAATTAATCAATCCCCTTTGACACATCTGTGAAACTGCAGTTATTTCTTATTCAGAGTTGATTTTTCCCCTAAATTAGCTACATATTAAGTTATCAAAACACAGTATACATCATTAGCACTAAAGAAAAGAAGTATACATGGAGAATAAGAACAGATTGACTAAGCATTGCAATTACAAGTTTTCAAACCTACCTGCAGAATATGTGATCACATTTTGTTGAAACTGGCTCTTCTACCACATCCAAGCTACAAAAAGAAAAATGAAGGAAAACAACAGCACAGAGGTTACATATAAAATAGGAGCAACAAAGTAAGATTCAGAAATACAGTCACTTTTCTGAACTTAAAAAAAAAATCTTGGTGGGGAAGAGAAGTAGGACACATTTGACAATTTTTAATTTGAGAACCAGGTACGGTAACAAATACTGTCGTTATGTGATATATACATATCTACTAGCTCTTCACAATCTTTGTCTGCCTCTGGCAAAAAGACAGCATTTTCTGGAAATGCCAGTTCAGCAGGGCAGGAAACTTGGTGTTAGAACACTAATGCCTTCTTTTTCAACGCTGACCTCCCATGACAAGAATAAAGGACAGTACAGTTCTGTTGGGTTCAGGAGTCCACTGGACTCCTACTATGTTGGTATAAACCAAATGCACAGATGTGTCAACACAAATAAATAATTAAGTTACCCCCTTCCCCACCCTCCCGGTTTTCTATTCCAAACCCATACCTGTCTAGCACAGTGTGAAAATTAACAGTTAACTTGATAGTAGGGCTTTCAGAAAAACTCTAACCAATTCAGTTGTTCAACTCACCTTAAAATATAATCTACCTTGAACACTAAAAACAAACAAACCCATAGTACCGACAAAGCATTTGAAAAGAACGGAAAAGAGAATGGAAGAGAACGGAAAAGAGAATGGAAGAGAACGGAAAAGAGAATGGAAGAGAACCGAAAAGAGAATGGAAGAGAACCGAAAAGAGAATGGAAGAGAACAGAAGAGAAGAGAATGGAAGAGAACAGAAGAGAAGAGAATGGAAGAGAAGAGAGAAAAACAAAAGTCTCATTAACTATACTAATATAGAGTTCACATTATTCTCCTGGCATACCATATTGGGCACTCCAAGTTCTTCTGCATAGCTGAAAGCACATTTTGTACATCTCCAATAGCAATCACTGAGAAGTCCATCCTCCACTCCCAAAAATACTCTGCAGAAAAAAAAAAAAAGTAATCACTTTGTTTCTCATCTGTTGCATCCTGTCACCATGTTTTCTCCTGTACGTCTTTTTTACAACATACTGAAGAGTACCTAACACTTAGCTGCTATTTCTTGAAGAGGCTTTACAGCATTGGTGGAGTTGTTACTCTGAATGTTTACAGTTAAACCTGTCAAGTCTCTTGCAGTCAAATGGACAAACTGCAAGGGTTTACAGAAGTAGCATTCAGCACAAACTCAACGAGGGCACACATAGGCGTAACAGCGAAAAAGGAGTTTTCTAGGTGGAAAAGGATGTAAAGGAGAGAGCGGACATGCTTACACAAAGGAGAGAGCGGACATGCTTACACAAAGGACCCTGGGAACTGCCTACACCAACCAGCATCGGTAAGGCCCTACAGCAAGTACCGCAAATCCTGAGAACAAAGAGAAACCACTCGACCTTTACGCGGCGGCAGCCCGGGAGCAGGGAAGGGCCCTGCAGCGAGGCCTATCAGCAGGCCAAAGGGAAGCGGCCCAGCACGCAGCCCGCCGCGCTCGGCCGCCCGGCCCCGGCCGTCCCGCCGCCGCAGGGAGAGCCGGTCGCCGCCGGTGCRGCCCACAGGGGCGCTGCCCAGGCAGAGGCAGGTCGCGGCCGCGCGGCCCAGAGCGACTCACCCGCCCCCGGGAGCCGCCCCGCAGCATCGCATTTCGCGCCCTTTCCACCACCCCGGGACGCGGCGCACCGGAGCAGCCAATCCGACAGCCGGGCCACAGCACGTGGGCCGAGAAGCGTACTCTTATTAGCTCCTTCCTGTCGCGTGACCCTCCCGCCCCGCCACGGCAGGGCGGTGCAGGGAAGGGCATAGCTGATTGGCTCTGCCGCCGCCGCGAGACCCCGCCGCCCGTATTCCATCGGAGTGCGCAGGGGCTGGCGCGGCGCATTGTGGGAGCTGCGGCGCAGCCTCGGAAGTGCGTGTCTGTGGGCGGAGCGCCACGTCCCCCCCCTGCGCGCTCCTCCGCTCTGTTTATTGTTGTCGTTCCACAGCGCCTGGCCCCGTCCCCGCTGGCCAACCAGGGTGGTGGGGAGATGAGTGGCAGGCGGGAGCGCCAATAGTGTCGCGCGGAGGCCGCGGGGCTGGCCGCGCTCGGTCCGCCATGTTAGGATTGTCGGGCCGCCTGACAGGGCTCCGCTGGCCTCCTCGGGAGCGCGGCATGGAGCCGCAGGTGAACCTCCGCGTCACCTGCCGCGGGGAGACCCAGAGTTTCCTGGTGTCAGACTCGGCGCACACGACGTGGGCGGATGTGGAGGCCATGGTGAGCGCTGCCCATCCCATCCCGTCCCGCCTCGCCACAGGAGGCAGAGCGGAGGGCCCGCCGCGGGGCAGCGCTGCCGTAGCCGTGGGGAGCCGTCTCGGTGAGGCGCTGGGAGTGTCAGCGCCTCTCCGAGGGCCCAGCATCTGCTCTGTCGGCTTCCTAAGCCGTGTCCCCCCTTTCACAGGCTGTTAGAGCTGTTCTATTCTGCTGCGGTCTCAGTTTCTCTTTTAGCGTTAACAGTAACTTTTACTCCTGTTCTATAGTTAGAGTGGCGTGAAAAGCCTGGATAAAGCTTGTTATGGGTCGCTTGTTTTTCTGTGTGAGCAGCTGGCCGTAGCTGTGTGCTTTGCTATTTCCCACAGTTATGGATACTTGGTTTTGGCACTGTACGCCTATAAAGTACAGTCTGTTCCTCTTATTTCCCATCCTTTTACTCATTCAAGTAGATACGGTGAAGTAACACTCTTCTGTTGCTTATAGAACATTTTCCTGAAGATTTCGCTTTCTGGGGTACTGAGGCACTAACATACACTCTTGTTTTTTCCTTCCTGGTGCCTTGTGTGTGCTAGTTTGGATATAACTTTCTGTTAGTGGGCCATGCATGCGTAGACAGTTGCTTATGAAGGTCAGTATATTGTGCACTTGGCATATTGAATAGTTTTTGTTTGGATGTTTATTTCCAGTGCTATTTAGTGAAAATTCCTGTATTGGCTGAGGTTGAAATTGTGTAGTAAAGATTCCCTTGGTTATGATGAAGCTGCACTGATTTTTTTTTTTTTTTTTTTTTTTAGCAACTGTTCTGGTTTTTCAGCTTACTCTCAAAGTTGCATCTTAAGAGATCTTGCCAGTGTTTTATTTTCTCTCAGTTCTTTTTTTAGCTAACATATTCCAGTGTACCTTGTAGGAGGTTCTTGCATTGTGAATTACTCAAATTCAAGGTTTGAACTGCATCATCTTCACTCACTGTATTTTAGTCTGCTATAAGAGGTGTTAGTTCAGGCTTAAAATACTTGGTGGCAAGTAGACCCTGCAGGAATGTCTGAACTGGTCAAAATCCTACTTGCATCACAGCTGGAAGCAGATTGCTGTGTAAGCATGGTGTTGCCCTTAATCTTAAGTAGTCTGAGAGCGAGGGCGTGTTTGTTCAAGGTGTGGTGTTCTATTACAATAATGTTTCTCTAGCCAAGGTAGTACCACTGGGTGTCTCTGCTCTATGTTGTGTGAATTACTGTTCCAAGGTAGTAGCAGTTAAACTGTGTCTTTCCTGTGTTTTAATGTATTATTAAACATGTGTGGTGTTTGTAAGGGATAACCTGATCTCTGGTTCTAGCCTGAATTTTAGGGGAACAATGTGTGGCACTAGACAATGTAGATACAGACCACAGTTTCTTCTTGACAAGCTGAGTGGTTCTCTCGCTGCACTCCCAAACTTAATTTGGGATATATCACTGGAAGAACCTGCCTGTAGCACATTCATTGCAGAACGTATGTGCCTATGTCATTGTGTCCCTGTGGTGCTATGTAAGTCCCAGCCATCTGCTGTCTTGTAAAACTGCTAGTGTTCTGTTAGGTCCAGACTAGCAGAATATGTCATAGATATAGCAGTTTTTCAGAGAGAGTTTCTGTTGAGAAAAATACAGCTTGTGTAGGTAAATGGTACAAAAATGCACATGAGCCTCAAAGACTGTTACAAAACACGGGGAGACGACCACCTTCATTTGTGGTTCATTTGATGCCGTTTGTTCTGCCCTATTAATGCAAAATACAAAATACATGCTCAGCTTTATTCTCCTAATTCTGATCTCTRTAATGGATTTATATGTTCAGATGTACAGTGCATCGGCCGGTCAGTAGTAGAATGAGATACTTTGCTCTTTTTAGTACTTGAATTAATCCTAGTTTCTCAAAACACAAATAGGTTTGTGGAAAAAAGGCTGCTCACCTGTGTGAGCTGTCTTCCTGGTGCTTTTTAATGTAAAAGTTAGCATTCGGTGATTGCTGGCTTTAGCCTTTGTATATTGCAGTGTTGACCGTGACTGAGTTCATTAACCCTAAGATAGTCCTCTTATAATGGAGAGGTTATTATTATTTATTTTGGGATAAACATTAACTAGGGAAGGTGAAATAGGAAAGAAATTAAATTATTTTTTTCATTATAGCAAATTAGTAAAGGTTGGAGGCAAGGCACTCGGGAGAGTTGTTCAACTCCAGAAGAATGGATTTTGTAAAACAGTGTTTATTTCAACTGAGAAACTGAAGGGAGGGGCAGAAGGGCTAAAACATTTTTCCCTATTAATAATCATGATTAACTGAAAACATCTGTAGTCCTGTCTCATTGTGGTTTTGTGTTCTTTTTTTCTTACAGGTTAAAGTTTCATTTGACCTGGACAACATTCAGATCAAATACATTGATGAGGATAATGATGAGGTAAAATACCCCCCACTGTCCCAATAGGTCTACCAAAATATAACTGATGTAAACCTTTTTGGCTCTTGATAATTTGTAGTGGGTCCTTCAGGAGTGTCTATTATGCGGATCAGAGGTGATGTTTTTGCCCCTTTGATAAGAAGATAGCTATTAGTCTTGTGGTTTTACTCTTAATGCAACCTATTTATTTTAAAACATTTTTTAGAAGCTACTGCCTTTCTTTTTCCCACCCCATAGAAACAGCCAGTGGTTCTACGTGCTCTGAGGGACTTTCTTATTTTTCATTTTATCAGAATAAGATAGATGTAACTTATTTGTGTTTGCCGCCATGGTAAAGCCCTGTCTCTTCAATTTACAATCTCCTCTGAAAAATGTAGGTCCCCTGTCATTAGCATATGTTTACTTCAGTGATCTGGTGTACTCAAATCCTCTGCTTCTTTTATGCAAATGCTATAATCTGCAAGCAGATTACTGACTCAGAAAACAATTGGTTACTTCTAGTTGTCCTTGTTGAGTTGAGATGTTGAGTAACTTCCTGCTTGGCATAACCTCACCCGCTCATATTCTTTCTGTTTATTTAAAGATTTAGAGTAGAATGTAGCTCTCAAACAGAACGTAACTTTTGCAAACTCTGTGTTCCACTACTTGGTTTGTAGCTCTACTAAATTGCAGAGATGGGGATCTTTGTTTTTATTTTTTTTCCCCTAAGGGGAAATATCAAGATGTTTCCAGCAACGTTTCAGGGAAGGATTCTCCCCTTATTTTCCAGCCTGTGCCTATATAAATATATAGATGCATCTGTTAAACATCTTTTTCAAATACTAGTAGAGTAAACATTGTTCAGAATCATGCAATGCTGTAGTGATTAAATAGCTTCTTGTATCAGTCACTTCTGTGTGCAAAACTGATAAATGTGCACCTGTAGAAGATGGGCTTGGCTTGTATCTAAATCAAAAAACAAGTTAAGTGTTTCATGTTGGGCATTAAAAGCAACTGGGTCCAACCTCTGTGTATTTGCATAGCGAACCCAGTGGTACTGGTGCCAGCTGACTTCCAGTTGATGGGATCACGCTTGTTCTGGATGCTAGTAGGTGCCAGAGACCTTGCTTATTGTGCAAATCTRATAAGGAACACGGTCCACTCCAGAACACCACAACATTGATTAATGATTAAACATGGCAGCAATAACAGATATCTGAAGGAGCAGTATTTTAGAAACTCTGAATAAAAGTACATTTATTCTGAAAGCATGTTAATTTTAAGAGAATCATAAAAACGTATTGGCTATTACTCACTACTATTTCTCTTTGCAGGTCTCTGTGAATAGCAAAGGTGAGCTGCTACTTTACTGAAGTGAAATCAGTAAACAGACCCCAACTGTTGTTCCTGGTTTTGGAGAAGCAGTTGAGAATGCTTGCTTTTTGATTTTTGGATTTTTATATATGATTGGGCATCAAATTCTTGCCAAAGGAAGGAGTTTTTGATCCATAGAAACAAATTGGAAATGACTRAATTAATGGAATGTTAAGTCTCTAGGCTGTGAGAACATGTTTGCTTGTTGCTGTATATACAATTTCTTCCTTCAGTAGCACTATTTTAAAAGAATTTACAGAAGGTATGGGAGACACTCCTTGATGTAAGGGTCCCTAAATACTATGTGCTAAACTTACATCTATTGTTTAAGATGGGGAAAATTCACTTTTCTTTCTCTTTTTTCTTTAGAGGAGTATGAAGAAGCTCTGAAGGTAAATGCTCTCTTTGACTTTTTTCAATATATTCGTCCTTCTCCAATTAAAATTGGTGTAGCTGAGAAAAAAACAGCATTACCCAGCCCTTGGAAATCAGAATAGCTCAGTTTTCTAGCTTTGGACACTAGCTCGAATGTTTTGCTACAATTTTTTTTCCATCCAGGCAAATCTTGATTTGTATAAATTAGTTGAATAGGCAGTTGTGATTCAGGGCCCTGAGCAGCCAATTCATTGGTTAAATGACTGGCTTTCTCAAATACTTAAACAGTAATTCCATGTTTGGAGATACTGGGCTCTGATGCGTTCCCTTTAAAAATCTTGCCACCTAGACTCTAATGTTGTATTCTCTGGCAATAAAACTTTAATTGATATCAATGCTTAGTTACTTTATAAGCAGTTAATTTTACTTAGACAAAATAAGAACTGCATTCCTTTAAATTTCAGTTGTACAATACTAATGCTTTCAAGAACTCTTTGCTCATGGTCTGAATTTCCAAGCTGATAATAATTTGAAAATAATAATAAATTAAAATTTACTGTAAATTCCTGGACAGATTCTCTATTGTTTACTGGCTCATATGAACAGCTTTAAAGTAGATTGAAAAATACCTGCAGAATATCTGCATAATTAACCTTTTGCTTATAATAAACTTTTTAATAAGCATATTGGTGACCTTTAAGAAAGGCAGAATAGACTATCAGCTGTTTGTACCTTGGCGTTTCACTCAATTTTTCTTTTTGTGTGTGTTAGTCTTTCCCCAGCCTGTTTAGTGTAGTGCTGTATTTTTACAGGATTTTGTATGTTGGTTGTAAGGGGAGTAAATACGGTGTATGTTTGTACTGTTTATTTAGATTGCAGTTAAACAAGGGAATCAACTTCAGATGAATGTGTATGAAGAAAATGCTTCTCTGAAAGAAACTTCGTATTCTTGTTCTTTGCAACTACATGAAAAAACTGTGACAGAAAAGTTGGCACCTCTTAAAGATGAGAAGAAACCTCTTTCGCACTATTCCATGCCAGCTCAGGGGTTAGAGGAAGACTTAAAAAATGAAGAGGAGCTGACAATTCAGGTAGGATGCAGAGCTGGATTATATATTCATTAAAACAAAGAATTCATAAGTGTAATTCACTTTATAGATGACTCATTATCTTTACCCATACATAAAAACTCAGAAGTTGGTCTTCATTTTCACCTGTCTGCACCCATTGAAGCTTGCAAAATTGTTTGAWTGCCATCAAGAGGGTATTTTGACGCTGCATTTAGAAATACAGATTCTTTCATGTTGACCATTCTTAAGTATTTCGATAAACAAAGCAATTGGTTTGGTCTCCCCTGAAGCCCTGATTGCCATCTGGTAGCTTTTGGTTGACTTGATTTCTTTGGCTTTGATATGTAATTACACTCAAATGCTAATAAGGCAGAAATCTTTCAGGAAAATGTCAGTGGTTTCCTTATGTTGCTTTTCGACTGTTYTCTGAAGAACTTGAAATCTTTTTTTTTGTAAAAACACTTGAGGGGATAGCTACTTGAAAGTGGTTAACTTGCTGTATTGAGGCTTTTTCCAGCTTTGCATACTTAAGGTTTGTGACTTATTTTTGTGGTGTGTTTTTTTTGTTTGGTTGGTTTGTTTTTTTCCCCAGCAAAAGTTAAATCACACTAGAACAGGAAGAACGAATGAAAATCCTCCAGGGTGGTTTACGAGCTACTTGGAAACAGTAAGTGTGTTTTCTTCTGAATTTTAGTATTCTTAAAGGAATATATAAGAGGCTGGGGGTGGAAAAGACACCTGTGATTTCTGACTCTGTACATCTGATCGCACTTGCTCTCAGTACTTGTGCCCAGGATCTTAAAGGGCATTTAGGCATCTAATCACTTTGGTTTTGTGGTGATAAATGGAAACTAGTCTGACTATCCAGTGTAGGCGTTACCTTAAAAAAAAATAAAGTTTGATACATGCCACTTCTTGTCAAAAGTGGATTGTTTGGTTTATACACTTGATTGGTTTGGTTTGAGTGTAGTTTTAAGTAGCTCCCATGCTAGAATCCCTGTTGCACTCCAGATAGTCATAGGAACTTCAGGGCACTCATGATGAGAGAGAGCATGAAATACAGTGTTGCTGTTGGAGGCTCTTGTTTGACAAGTTTCGGTGGGGTAATACTTGGGGTTTTCTGAGATTTGAAGCATAGCATTTGATGACCTTGCTTTTCTTGATTGTTCAGTTTAAGAAAATACTTTCAGGAGGCCAATGAGTATAACCTATAGGTTAATATGATGTGGGTGTTAACTCATTTTGAACAGCTAATAAATATCACTGAGAAGCCGTTAGATAAGAATGCTAGGAAATAATTAGCTAGTGAGTTCTTGAAACTAAAAGGTACAGTGGTACAATAGTATATGCATTTATCTTTAAGCTTTTTCTTCTAGCATCTCCCTTCCTTTGCCACCTCTTTCTACAAACTAAAGATAGGGGAACTTAATGGTTGTATTTAAACATCCCTGGTGGACAAAATCAGGACTTAATGATAGAGACTCCGGAGGGGTTTGTAGGGAGTTGTGTTAATTGTCTCAGAGATTAGTTTCCTTCCCTTCGTGCAAGGTTATGGAAGAACCTTAATATAGAAAACATGAATATATGATTTTTAATTTGCCTTGTTAAAACCTATGGGCTGGTATTTTCTAAAATACAAATCCTCTTTGAGGAATGTGATATTTGTTTAATTTCATCTGGAATGTGCTGGGGGAATGGGAAGTGGATTCTGAGCTGCTTTATGACTTATGGATTGCGAGACTTGGGACAATGTAATCCAACTTTTGAAACTGCGTAGGTGGGTCTCATCCATGACTAATTTTTTTCCAGTTCAGGGAACAAGTAGTTAAGGAAACTGTTGAGAAACTGGAACAGAAGCTATATGGGAAGCTTGTTCATCACAATCAGCCTCCAGATTTTTCTGAGAGCTCTATTGCAACAGGACTTCCGACTTCAGAGAGCCAACCAGGGAATGGYAACCAGTGTGACTGGCTGATCTCCTGCTGCAACTGCCAGGCCCGAATTGTTGGAGTTCGCTACCAGTGCAGGTAGAATGTGATGAGAGATGGGCATGTGGGAAACCTAACATGTAATGCATGTGAATGAGAAAGTATCTCGGTGTCATTGACTTGTAGATTTCTAATGTGCAGCGTGTTACATGTGTCTCAAACAGCTTATGTTCTCTGCTGTGGTGACTAGACCTTATCTGCCTAAGAGCAAGATTAATCCTATTTTGAGAAGACGTGATTGTTAATACAAAGTGAGAGGACTTCATAACACTTGCTATATTCCCACACAATCTTTTATTTTTCTGCATATAACATGCAGTAATTGTAAAGGGAAATCTTTCATTCCGTTCAGTTAACTAAACAAAAAAGCAAAACTTAAAACCACCAGTCTGTAATAGTCCTTTATTTAGTTCTGACAGTCAGTGAGACTAAGGCAGGTTATGCTTTTTTTAATGATCTCACAGTTGTCAGTTTAATAATGTGAAATAGGTTTTGATGAGTGTCTGAAGTGAGGTGTCAAAAGTGAGGTTTTTATTTGAATGAAGCAATTGCTGTAAAGGTAAGTATTTTAGGACTAGGCAGCAGCAGTGAATGGAATGCCAACAGGGGTTTTTCTTTGGATGTTTATTTTTCTTGCTGGCAAGAGTTGACAGTCTGTTTCACCAGCCCTGTTCCTGTAGGAGCAGTCTGCTTTGCATCCCTGAATACTTCAGTTGACTTAGCGTCTGTATTTTCATAGGTATGATGCTGTTTCTGGCATTGGATTTCAGTATAATGTTTTATCCTTTGTAGCAACAATTGTTAGTCACTTGTGCTAAAGGAAGAATCAGGTTTTTTCAATGTGTGTTCAAGAAGGAAGTGAGAACTGTGTTGCAGTTTTGCCAAGAAGAGAGGTACTGATCTAGGTATTCAGATGGCTCCAAATATTGATGTGTAAGTGAGAGAACCAGCTTCCGTTTTACTCAGGCACTGCTTACAATGGTAGTATCATACAGAGTTGTTTCCCTGCAGAAATATAAGGATTAATTATCCTTCAGTGTCTTTTTCTAGTGCATTAGTTCTTTGTCTGCCTCTTGGTAACCTTCTGCCTTTTCTGCTTTGCAGCCTTTGTCCAGCCTACAATATCTGTGAACAGTGTGAAGCAGGAACATATGCACATGATCCTAATCATGTCTTGTTAAAGCTGCGGAGACCTGTACTATGTATTGCTGAGAATTACAGCCTTGCAGAGTTTTCACCTCGCTTGCCTGCTACTCTGGAGCAAGTTAGGTAAATGGTGGTACCTGTCAGTACCTGACAAGATTATCCTGATCGCAAAGTGGAAACACCTGTTTTGGGGTTGATGTTCAGCTTTTATTTTAGATTTAGAGATAACAAGAAGTGGAAATGGTACTCAAACTTCATTGCGAGTAGCTAAAAATATAGCTATATACTTATAAATGATCTACGTCATGTATCTTACAGCGTTTTTAATAACAAAGTAGGAAAGACAGAATTTTGTGTCATAGGTGGGTAGCAAACTTCGAGAGCTTGCTTTTTCTTTGAGCATACTCTAACCTGCCTTTAAGTTTGCTCTTTCACTGAGGCCATTCAAAATATCTTCACAAGCAACTATGAAGATGTTCTTTTAAAATCATCTGGTATCCAGTCTAGAAGCATGAAACATTTCCTGAAGTGTTTTATTTGAGACTAAGACTGTGTTGGCTAAAGCTAAATTCTAATCAATTTAATGTGTTGTAACAAGGTGGCTTATTCTCTTTGCAGGCTCCAGAAACAGATGGACAAAAGATTTCTGAAGGCAGAAAAGCAAAGATTACGAGCAGAGAAGAAACAGCGAAAGGCAGAGGTTCGGGAGCTCAAAAAGCAGCTAAAATTGCACAGGAAAATTCATTTGTGGAACTCTGTCCATGTATTGGAAACTAGTGGCTCACCTACTCTGAAATCTGAGAGTCTCCAACCTAATACCTTCCTGTAAGAAATGTTAGCTGAGCATTCCTTAGTTGTGCCTTCTGTCCATTTGTGATGAGACCAAGTTAAAGTAATAGGAGGAAGGTTATGAAATCGCTCATTTAAAGTATCATTTGTCATTGGACCCTGTGAGAATTTTGTCTAAATGGAATTTGCAAGGTGGAATGTCTTTATTGTTTTTAGTTGGGAGGAGAGTAGGAGAAGAAAAAAAGGGAACTGATGGTTATTACCAGAAACTTAGACTTATATAGATTTAGGAGGAAGGGGAATGCCTAGAATTACATATATACACATGCAAGCATATACAGTGTAAATTAATGTTACTACTAGTTTTAAAAAGGTCTGTATCTTCCTACTATATTAAGTGTCTCTGCATAAAGTCAAGTATATTCTGTGTGCTTATATTCAGTGCTCCTTTTTTTTTTTTTCCTGTTTTCCCTTTTTATGTGATCTTAGGCTGAGGTTCACTAGACAGCAGCCTTTGCAGGGAACCACTTTGCATTTTCTGCTCCCTTTGGTTTTATGAATGTACAGGTGTAAAACCTGTATAGTTCTAGTTTCTTTAATTCATCTCTTCCATTTAGGGCATTTAAAAGTCAAATTAATATTAATCAGTTACTTACATTTATGGGGAGCTTGAAATAGCTATCTTTACTTCCTTTTTGCTGAACAGACATATTACAGGAACAAAACCAATGCTCATTTAGGTCCGAATTCCTTTTTTTTAGACCTTTTAAAGTTGGCATGCATATGAGCTGCTTCACCAGTACCCTCTCAGTGCACCCAAATCAACAGTAAAGCTTTGGATTAAATCTATTTTTGAGCCCCTTTCAGGAAAAAGCTGTGCTATCTTGCTGAAAAGTGTTGCTTGTAAGGCCAAATAAAAGACACTAGCGCTTAGGCTATAGCACAATCTTTTTGATTCAACATCATAAAGATAATGACTTCATTCTCTAACAGAACAGCATAGCCTGAAGTGCTGTCAGACTAAATAAAATCAAGTGAAGAACAGTGAACTCTTCTCTGTTAAACCTGAGTTCTGTAATTATATTAATATTCTTTCAAATAAGCAAATCTTGTTTTGATGTGTTTCTTTTTTCTTTAAGCAAAGGAAAGCAAACTGCTATTGTGGTGTTTAGACTTAAGATGAAAACAGTAGCTAAAATGTTAAAATTTTGAAACACTTCTAGAGATAAAAAAAGAAAACAAATGAAAWGGCCTCATCCATTTTTAGCGAATGAAACAGCAGCTGAACAACTTGCTCAGTTTTGGTGGGTTTTGGTGTCTTTTCATGTTTGTTTTCTCCCCCCAATCCCAGGAGTCCTAGTCAACCCTTCCAAGCAATTGTCCCAACACTAAGTGCGGTATTTGTGGATGAGAATTTGCCAGATGGGACTCACTTGCAACCAGGAACAAAGTTTATCAAACACTGGCGAATGAAAAATACTGGCAATGTGGAATGGACCTCAGATACAAAGGTATCCTTCCTCTGCTATTATTTTTACACACTAAAATAGTTCTGGAAGATAATATTTGTATGCATTAGGAACCTGAATTCTCTGTCAGAACCCGTTTAGGATTTMATTTGGCCTGTTAATTCACAAGCTGGGAATCCCGGGGCAATAAGCTGTCTAGATGCTCTTTTACAACAGCAGAGTATAGGAGGAAAGCAATCAAGATTAACATCACTGAACATGTCTTCCAGTGTTGTTATAATCTTACAGTTCAACCTTGTTTACAATAGATGTGTTGCTTTTCTGACTTCAAAAAGCCTTTCTTCTGTGAGTGACTTGAGTTCATGTTGAAAGATGGGTATATCTTCTTACTTAGTGGTGATAGTGACTAATCTGAGAATGTTTACTAGCAGCCTCTCTTCTCCATGCCTGGTATCTACAAGGCCTTTCAACAGAGGAACTTTGAGTGCTCCTTGCTGCCCACAGTTTGCAGAGAAGCTTGTGAAGTTAACTTTTGCTTCTTCTGTTGTATATTTCAGCTGAAACTTATGTGGGGAAATCTGACCTTGGCATCTTCTGAGAAAAAAGATGTGTTAGTGCCATCCCTTCCATCAGGACAAGTAGGAACTGTTTCAGTTGAGTTTGTAGCTCCTAATATAGAAGGAACTTACACCTCTCACTGGAGACTGTCACACAGAGGGGAACAGTTTGGGCCCAGGATCTGGTGCAGTATTGTTGTGGATCCCTCCCCAGCTRCTGACTATCTAGAAAGCAATTGGAAGGATTCTGACTCCCGTCTGAAGGATAAAGCTTCCAGCACCAAACAGGCAAGTAATTCATACGGTACTTGGGGCAGTTCTGAATTGCCTAGTAGAAGGAGCAATGAATATTGTTTGGTGCAATGGCATAGTGTCCCTAACTGTATTGATTTCCGGGGGATTCTTTTAGATGTTTGCTTCTAATTTTTATTTTTAATAGAAAAGAAACACAACTTCTGTTGCATTTGTAAGTTCTAAAATGGTCGTTCTTTTTGACAGGCGTGGGATTAGTTACCAGTCTGTTGCAGTTATTTGTCTAGTTCTTTGATTGAACTGAAACACTGCAGGATTTCTCTTTATGTTAGATCTTGTCCYTTCAGCTCTAAAATGAGTTGAATTAAATCTCTCTTCAAGTTACTTGTGTTCTTATACACAATTTTCAGGCTTTGCTGCCTGCTTAAGGGGCTTCTGGGACATTTTTTTTTTGCTTTTGCAGGATGCTTCCTTAAAGACAGAAGCTGGTGCTCAACCGATGGGTGAAATCATGGAGCAGGCTGAAATACCTCTGCCAACGATTCCTTTAAAGATCAAAAATCTACCAAGTGAGAGAGAATTTTATATCCCATCTGTTGATCTCCTCACTGCACAGGTAAAGTGCTAAAATTCAGGTAAAGATAAAACAAACCATCTCGGGTTTGATATCTAGGTACATAGACATCCATAAGAATAAAAAGCTTCTTAGCTCTAAAATAGCCACTGTATTTTCAGGAAGAGTAAATTGCATTTTATATAGCAGAACTATTTTCTTGAATTAGTATCGGGGACTGTCACTGTATGGAGGGTATGTGCAGGACAGACTAAGATTCTCAATAAAGAGTCACAGGGTTGGCCCCTAACAAGGGAGTACTTAGCTTTGCCTCATGCTGCCCTGATTTGTGTACCATATTCTATGATGTGGGTGTACGTTATGGGAATACTGCCCATTGTCTGAGATCACTTTGTTAGTTACTCAGCATGGAGTAGACTTTCTTGTAAGTTAATGGGATCTGGTGCTGGGAAGTACAGCATAAAATCAGGGTTTGCTGATGAAAACTGTGTGGTGTTTCTTTCTGTAGGATTTGCTGTCCTTTGAGCTGTTGGACATTAATATTGTGCAGGAATTGGAGCGAGTGCCACACAATACTCCTGTTGGTAAGGTTGTTCTTGTATTCTGTGTGCTGTCTCTAGCATTCTGAGTTAACTGTTTACCCAGTAAAAAGCTGAACTTATTTGTGCAAAAGGCTTATTTGCTTTTCAGGCTAGAGTGTCTTCCCAGCTCTCCTGTCTTTTCATTTGAATTCTTGCTGCAGTCTTAGGGGAGATATTTGATAGTGTTTTGTATCCTTCGTAGTTTTCAGTCTTTGCTTCTTTTCAGCTTCACATCCCCAAGACCATAAGATTCCAGACATTGAAGAAGACTGCCATTTTCTTTGTTCAACCAGTGCCAGTATAATGCAAAGCTAGTTGTTTATTTCACCAAATTGTTTTGTAAGACAACTGAGTTCCTTCAGCCTTGGAAGAATATCTCTTAAAAAGGGATAACTTCTTAAAAGGTTGCCTCCTAGAGGAAGGAAGGTTCCTACTCCTTTAGTGCCAATTATCTTTGCTACCTTTGTTTTTCAGACATGACTCCATGCATGTCCCCTTTGCCACATGATAGCCCCTTGCTGGAGAAACCTGGCTTAGGTCAGATAGAGGAGGAGAATGAGGGGAGTGGATTTAAACCAGTGCCTGGTAAGCAGTAGTGGGGAGCTTGAGGGTGAGGGGGAGGAGGATATTGTCACTTCCATGTGGTCAACAGTCTTGATGTCTAAAAAGAATTCTAACTCCTGCCTTTCCCTTCTGTGGAAAAACAAACAGTTGTTTGGCTCATAAACTTGTTGTCTGACGCTACTGTCTGATTGTAGAGGTTGGAGCATAATATATGTAGAATTCAGAAATACAAGTGCTTCTCTTGATTTGTCCAACTACTAGAACTGTTGAGAGAATTAACAATTTGCCCTTTATAGACTAGATTATATTCAAACGCTCCGGGTGTGGCCCCCATACTTCTCAATCAATTACACGTTCAACTTGAACTGAATTCCAAAATCTTTGAATTTTTAAAAAGAATTAACACATTGAGTCAATATTAGCCTTGGCTAGCCTAAAAAATTCTTCCTATATTTACATTTTCTTGCGGTGGTGTTAAAATAATCTGTTACGTTTCCCTTTGAAAGGAATAACGGAAGCCTCCTTTCCTGCAGATACTCGCATAGTGAAAGTGAAAGCTGAACATCCATTGAACCAGGAGGAAGGGGAAGAAGATATGAGTGGGACTCAGTTTGTCTGTGAAACTGTAATTCGCTCTCTAACCCTGGATGCTGCACCTGACCATAAGCCCCCACAAAAAAAGAAAATCCTCCAGAGTAAGTACTGTCTTTAGCTGGCCTCTGTGGCTTTACTTTTTTGCAGTCAGACATTGGCCACAAATTGTCCTGCACGGCAGGTGGTGATATCGCTTTAATTGTTTTTCCTGGTTGTTTTATTAGACTCTTTACAAACATTACAAGACACCTTCAGTTGCAATGTGATAAATGAAGAATCTCCTAGGATAAAAACTAATTCCATTTCCAAAAAGGAAGCAAAGATTCATCAGTCAGAGGCAATGACAGAAAATGACTGTGGTAAGTAAAATAGGTTTGAATTTAAGGTAAAGCTGTAATAAGGGCTATAAAAAAAAATGAGGTGTAAAAAGATCTGATGCTGTTCTAGGAAATTGATCTTCATTAGATCAAGAGAATCATTATGACATCAGAAAATTGGTGTCAGTACTCTGAACAAGCAGCTAGTTCAACAGCTGCTTTAAAAAAACAAGTGAAATTGAGACATAAAGGTTCCAATGGGATATTCAAATAAGTGCTCATATGTTAGGCATGGCTGGTGCTTCCATATTTTGTACGTGTAGCTTGAAGTCAGTGCTTTGAACTTTCTGATGCATGTAATTTAGGAGCTGAAAACTACTGTTTAAGTTCTCAGTGTAGCTCTTATTCCTCTTTTTATTATAAGCATTAATATTAATATCAGCAGCATATCTGCAAAGGCTTAACAGTAAGATCTATTACTCTCTCACACTACGCCCCCACCCTCCCCACCAATAGACGAAGGAAATTATACCATTAATATCAGCAGCAAAGGTTTATATTTGTTTCTGAATACTTGCCTTTTATATCTGAGACAATACCGTCTTTGCTGTTATCCATACAAAATGGACAATTGTTAATACTTCGCTTTTTTTTTTTTCCCCTCCCCCCTCCTCCTGTTAGGGTACCTTCCACTGTCTGATGAGAGAGCAAGCCCCAGTAGTGATACTGGCAATTCTGATGAAGAGGAAGATGATGATAAAGATGATGTTCAAAGTCAAGGCTCCTCTGCTTCATCAGAGGATTATATCATTATTCTCCCTGAGTGCTTTGACACCAGTCGTCCTTTAGGGGAGTCCATGTATAGTTCAGCTCTTTCTCAGCCCAGTTTGGAGAAGGCAGGAGAACCTGAAACAGGAGCAGAGAATCCAGAGGGGGGAAGCCAGCCACAGATCCGCAGTGTCAGTGATATTTTGACAACTTCACAAACACTGGCTGTAGTACCACTAACTCCAGAGATTGCGGATACCTTACCCCAGACACAMAGGTATGCTTTTTGGACAAGAACAAAATGGTTATGTTAGTGTTGCTGAAGAGTCTGCAGGGTGTTGCGCTTAAGGTCAGTGTCCAAACAGAAATTGTTGCAACAAAAGTTTTGTCGCATACTGGAGTGAATGTCGTAAATCCTGCAACTTTTTATAAAGCCTGTACTCGCTGATYAGGTGAGTGTGAGAGAAGGAAGGAAGGAAGGGAGCATGTGAAGCTTTTTATTTTGTCTGTTGATCTTGACTTACCTACATGTGTACGTGTAGAATGAAAGTAGTAATTTTTTTGCCTTATGTTCTCAGGAATCTTGCATCTCTTCAGGATCATGTGTTCCAAGAACCAGACATACCCGCTTCAGAGAATCTCTCTTCCACTCCTCATAACCAAATAAGAGAAGGTATTGACAGTACTTAGAAGGGTGCATCCACAGTTGTTATCGCCTGTTCCTTATGCCTAGTATTGGATTTGATGTCTTGTTATTCTTGAGGAGAGCAGAAATCTACCAAGTAATGATTGCTTCTTCTCTGGGTGTTGAAATTTTGCTATATAGAACATTTGAATAAAGAAATAATTGGTTTTGTGGGTCAGCTAAGAGCATCTATTAATTAGAAATGGTAGGAGGGTACTSAGGACTATTTTTAGACACCTGGAAAATTACCTCGCTCTGGAATTAATGAGCTATGTATTTAAGCTGTTACAGTCACTGGGAGCTCAGACAGCAGTTCATGTCATGTTAAACACCCACTGACTAATCAGCCAAGTGACTTCTGAAATTCTTTTGATTGTTTTGACTGCAGTGAGAATCCTGTATACCTAGTTTGTGTCTGGATAACTAAACTTGAAAGTATTAATTTTGGACTGAATCCCACTCCTTTCCATTTATGTACATGTTGCATCTCTTTAGCTTCTCATTAACTGGTCATGTTGATACATTTTGTTTYTTCCTCTTCCAGAACCCAGTGGTGAAGACAGTTATGGACCAGGATCTCCTGGATTTCGAACTAGTAAACAGAAGTGCTCAGAATATCCACGGTAATGAAGCTGAAGCTGTGACTTCCCAAATACTGTTTTAAGCTAAGAACTGCTAAATTAGGCACCTAGGAAAAAGCACTAGCTTACAGATTTCATGTAGTCAGTATTTTGGTAGAAAGGCCTCCCTTCTCAAAGGAAACGTGCTGAATTATATAATGCTATATTTTCATAAGATCTCGGTTTCTACTTATACATGAATATGAAGGATGCAGAATTGGCAAGCAAAAGTGTATGAAGAGCTCAAGCTGAATCCTTCTAAAATTCTGTGTGTTTTTTCTGGAAAATTTCAGGATTCTTAAAATAGGGATTTCGTAAGTTAGCTACAAAGTTAAGCATCTTAAGATGCTGAGACTGGAGGAATAAGACAAAACATTGAGCAGAATATTAAGTGACTTAAGAATTGATGGAAAACAAACGGAATTTACTCTGGCCTGAATGGATGTGTCCCAGTGCACAGCTTTCATGTATATAGATGTACTCTTCTGGGTGAGGATACTTAATTCTTTACAAATGGCCATGTTACAGAAAGCAAACTAATGTACTTTAGTATAAAACCACAATTTAATAGAAGGTATCAAGAAAGAAGGAATGAACTTCCTGGATAGCTCAGTTCCCGAACAGCAGTGATTCCTTTGGATCATAGGTTGTTCTCTCCAACAAGAACTAAATCTCATATGGCACAGCAACAGGGAGAGACTTGCATTTCATGTGAAAAAAACACTTGGCTTTACTGACCCTAAAGTAATACCTGACTTCTCTGCAGATACCCTCAAGGAAGCAGCATTGCAGGAGAACTGGTTAAAGGAGCTTTGTCAGTTGCTGCTTCTGCCTACAAAGCATTATTTGCTGGACCACCCATTATAGAACAGGTAAATCTCTTTCCTGTATGCTATGTGAGTTTCATAGAATACCAACCTTACATTTATAAAATATATATTTATAATTTTATCAATATTCTATATAGGACTTCATGCAACAGTAAAATGTTAAGCTTGATGGCATGCCTTTGAAGTATACTGCTCCACCAGCAGATAGGGAAATCCATACCGTGGGGATAGAAGCATGTGTCTTATAGTGTCATGTAAGAGTAGTAATTCATCTTTGTAAGTGAAGAGTGAAAGTGAATACAAACAGCTTAACTGTAAACAAAAGGGCCTCTGTGCCTTAATTATATTTCAGTAGAATGCAGGACCACTGCTTCAAATGGCAAAAATAAATGATTTTTTTATAGCTTATCTTACTATCTTTTGTTTTCAGCAGCCTGCAGCTACAGAAGAGCACACTGCCACTCTTCTATCCAGTCTGTGTGAGATGGGATTCTGTGACAGGCAGTTAAACCTGCAACTGCTGAAGAAACACAACAATAATATGGTTCAAGTGGTAACCGAATTGCTTCAGATCAGTAACAGTGACTGGTACAGCAGTAGATGCTGAACCTTCCTGGTGGAGGGAGGAATGGTCTTCGTTGAGTAAACTCTCATTAAACACTGCAGCGGTAGCAGGCTGCTCCTCAGCTGCTTTCTGTTTGGAGGTGTGACTAAAACCTTGGCTTTTCTTTGAGCTTTTGACTTTTTTTCTCCTGGAAATGTCAAACAGTGCTTGTCACAGCATCTTATGAATTGGAGACCAGAATTTCAACTGTTATTCGGACCTCATAGTTAAATGAGTAGTCTTTAAGTCTCTAATTTCATACTGAATCCTTTTATCAGGGAATCCTGTAGAATTACTTTAAACTTCTACCCAGGTGAGAACTTCCCCTTTTATTGTGTGTAAGATTATCTTTTTAGGCAGCTGGAAACTTGTTCTGTTGACTTTTAACAAGCTTTGGAATAGGAACAATGTAAAATGCTGCTGTAAAATATAGTCTTGCCTAATTTACAAGAGATGGCCACAACTAGCAAGTTGTTTCTTCTGATATGATTTAGTAATTGATTTGTCCAATGCATGATGTTAATGTAACAGACTTAAATGTACAAATGATTCTTAGAAGAAAAAGGTTGCACATACACAAAAGCCGTCTTGAACCATCAAACAACTTCTGAAAAGTCTGAAAGTGTAACCACTGTTAAACTGATGAATACCAGGAAAGTCATTGTTTCTTGTAGCAGAATGAAGCAGGAGAGTGAATTTACCAGCAGCAATTGAGCCATCTCTAGTAATGGTAGTGCAAAACATCTCTCTAACAGGAAAATACAGCCTACATAAAATATTTTGTTAACAATGGAGAGTAAGGGTAGGAAAGGCCTTTCTAAGAATCTTTACAGGCTCTTTGTAAAAATGTTAAAAATTTGACCACTATTTTTTTTTCGTATAGTGCAAACCTCTTACTCTGTTAATACCACATAGAAGAATTGAAGAATGTGTAGAAATGTAGACCTGAATTGGAGTACAAATTCTGGTAATGTTTAGGAGTGGGAAGAGTGCTTGAGGTAGGGATTGTGTGACTTATAGTTTGAAAAGTGCATTAACTTAAGCAGTTTTAAGTGTACAGTCTCCTGTGATGGTTCTAGCTGCTCCTGTGTTTCCATAGACACATCTGTAGGATTCATTTTTCTCACAAGATTTTGCTTTAGATGCCCATATTTAATTTGGAAATCTAAGAATTCCCTTATAAATGTGCTGAGAGAGTTGATTCTGAAGAATCACGAGAAGCGAGTAACATACACTGCTGTGCAGTGGTGTATCCATAGATAACTTTCCAGAGTCCAGTCCTCTGAAGGTGACAGCAGTGTTGGCTATGTTCTTACTTTCAAGCAGACTTTTTTCCTTGCTGCAGTAAGAGACCATTGATCCTAAAATATTTTACTACTGCTGCTTCAAACTAAGGTGTTTCTGTTTTGTCACCATGTAGCTGAAGCAGTATCAGTATTGTAACTGAACAGGTGATCAGTAGTAGTAATTTTTTAAAACATAATACCCTTAGAGATAAGATACCATTAAAATAACTGAAGAAAAAAAATGTATCATACCATTTTTGTTTTAAACCTATTTTTATAGATTGTGGAAGATATACTCTTAAATGTTTATTTTGAAATACAGTAGAACAATTTTGCAGTGTTTCCCATCTCTCTGTACACTAGTACAACTGTCTGCTGTGGACCAGATAAAGATCTTTGCTGTAACTTGAAACTACTTTTTTTTTCCCACCTTAACTTATGCATACTGTTTTGAGTACCTTTTGGCTTATACCTACTCGAGAATGAGGAGGAGGAAAGGACATGGATGAAGTGCAGTCGCTGGTGAAATTTCGAAGCGTAGTGTGGTTGTCTGCTTTGATCTGGAATGCCCAGCGGGACACATGTTCTTTCTGTGTGTACCTTCATACTTAGAATGTTAATGTGTTCTATAAATTAACAAAACACTAAAAAGTTTGAGGAGGAACAYGTCATTGCAGATGGAAATGTGAAGTGTGAAATGATGTTTTCTTTAGGTTACTTTTTACTAGAGTTTAGATAATGTATGCTCAGGCTTAAGATATCTTTCTGTTGGCTTTGTATATTTTGTTAATGGATGCATGGTATAATTTATAATCTATTCTATAGTGCAGATACGACCTCTGTATCTTATTTAGAGTGAGCACTTTAAAGTCAACTGTGATGGGGGGGAGGACCACCTCTCCCTCTGCCCTTACAATAAAGCTCTCCCTCCCTCCGCCTGTCCCTCGGGCTCCTCACAAGCAGGGCCGCTGCCTTCCAGCGGCGGGGCCGCGGCCGGGGCCGCCCGCGCTTCCGCCCGGGGCACGTGCTCCCGGCCGGAGCGGTTCCGCCCCGCGGCGCCCTCGGTTCCGCCTCGCCGGGATCGGCCGCTGCCCGCGGCGGGCGGTCGGTGAGCGGGAGGGGCGGGGCCGTGCGGGGGGCGCGCGGGGCAGGGCCTGGCGGGGTTCGCGGCGGGGGGGAGCCGGGCCTCCCCCGGCGCCGAGGGGCGGGGCGCCGGTCCTTCCCAGGCTCGCTTCGGGTYCTGCCGTCCGTCGCGTTCTGCTTCCCCTTGCAGGCCTCGGGACGCTCCCCGGCGGTGCTGGCGCATGGGGCGGGGCGGTGGCGGGGCTTACGGCGAGCCTGGGGGGCTGCTTCAGGGCGGTGCCTGAGCGGGTTGAACGTCGCCCGCTGTGCGTTTCGCGTGGTCTCGGATACCCACTCGTGGCTCTCCCAGCTTTCCAGGTTGGTTGTCCCAGTTCTGCGAAAAGGCTGCCGCTCCTCCTCGTTGCTTGTTTCTGCAAAGCTAGTAAACATTAACCGGGAGCGCAGGCAGAGCTGCAGCTTCACCGAGGGACTGCAGAGATGGGGACTCGTGGTACAATACAATGAGGCCCTTCCTGTGTTAGAAAAGCCCAGATCCTTCAGGCATCTTTGTCCTCTTCCCCTCTGCATGCTGCAAGAGGGTGGGGAATTACCTTGAGCCTCCAAGCAGCGTCCTGCAGAATGTCACTTTCTGGGGTGCTGGGCGGCCGAAAGGCTCCTCGGTGGCCCTCCAGGGCTGAACGGGCAGTGCTGCAGCGGCGTCCGCCTCTGCTAGTTAAATGAGATCCTGCTTCTTCCCTTGTCAGCAAGGAAAACGGCACCTGCCGCTGGAATCAGCCCATGTGCTGCCATTGGGGCTCAGGTTTGTGGGCTGTGGAATGAGCCCTACGCTCTGCAACGCTGTCGTGGTGGATCTCCACTGCCAGATGGTGATTTTCATCCCCCGTATGTTTTATAATAGAGCCCTGAGGGGTTTTTCATGCAAAGCCTCCGGATCGTCTGGGCAAATGTAGAAGCTGCTGTTTATCAAAGCCAAATATCCTACCTAATATCTGAGTTGCTGAAACAAGACTGCCTAGAGGCGAGACTTGCACAGGTAGGAAACTGCATTCAACTGATGTCTTTGTGATGAAAATACAGTTGCTTTTCCTCAGCTTGGTATTGTTAATGCTTTTGGGAGGATTACTAGGAGCTGATGTAAAAGTTTTTGATTGTCAGAAGCCTGGCAAAATGACTTCAACTGTATTTTTAACGTCTAAAAATAGACTAGATTCTATTGTCTATTTTTAGATTCTGTTTGCACACTATTTGATTTTAGTCAGGCTACTGTTACTGTTAGTAACACTGTGCTTGATTGGGAATGCCAAGGCCTTGATGTTCAGGTGAGTTCCCTGTTGGATGTAGGTGAATAATGACAGGTCAAGAACTTGGCAGTTCTTCTGGGCTATGTTGTCACCTTGAAATCTTCAGGAGCTTTGAGTCAACATCCCCCTTTCTTACCAAATACTATGAGATAAAGAAGAATCTGGTACGCTATTCTGTAGGGTGGCATTCTCAGACACTTTTCCTGCAGCCAGGGTGTCTAGAAGATTGAATATTTAAAAGAGCGAGTTACTTGCAATAACTCAGCTTTTAAAGCAACTTCAGAGCTGTGCTTTAAGAAACTTGCTAAATATTAGGATACTTGTGATCTACTACAAATGCTAATGGTGCTGCTCTTGGAGATTGGTTCACAGAGACAATTTTCTTAACACATTTTTGTGTTGGACACCTAGTGTGAATTCTTCTTTTAACCATGGGTGGAAAACTTTCACCGTTCTGGAAAACATCTGACCAAAAGGAGAGTGAAGGCAAACCGATTTTACCCAGGCAACTGGATGCTGAAGATGAAATCACCAATTATGCTAGTATCAATGACTCTGCTACGTCCTGTGTGCCCTGTGTGGGCATTGCATATCGAAGCTGTGTCAACTGTCCAACGTGTCAGGGAACAGGAAGGATCCCTGGAGGTAGGTGATTCTTCTGCGTGCTGTGTCAGTGCTTTTTGAGCCTTCTGAGGTTGGTATGTGTCTCTCTGCCTAAAGACCTTGGTTGAACCAGTTGGTCTTTATTGTATCCCGTCTAGGAATGTCCTGTCTTGGTACCTCCAGCTCACTTGTGACTTCTGTGGGCTGCCTGTATTGGGGGAAGATGGGGTGGGAAGGCAGGTAGTGCTGTTTCTAGATAATTACTCAAAGCGCACCCTGGAGCCCCTGGGGAGTTGTTTCTGCCCAGAGATGGGAATGCTCAAACTGAAATCTTAGTTGCATCTCACTTGCCTTCTAATTGGACAGCATCACCTGCAAAGTGAGTGCAGATGGACGCTAGGCAGCAGCCTAGCAATGTGCAATGTCCTGCAATGCAATTGGCTTTATTTACTTGTGTGCTTAGTGTGGTCTCTGTGCCACCTCTTTCAGAGCAAGAGAAGCAGCTGGTGGCTCTGGTTCCATATGGTGACCAGAGGCTGAAGCCTAGACGAACGTAAGTCCTGTTAAATTTTCCTCTTTTCTTCTGCGTGTGAAGGAAAGCCTCAGTACTTTGGGTGTTTTTCTCTTTGTGCTCTGAGTTGCAGTGTTTGGTGTTTACTATGTATTTTCAGCAATAGCAGATGTTGGACAGTCTTCTGTGTGCAGTTGTTGGGGACCTCCAGCAATTTGTACTGTAATGCACCATGTCAGTGTGTGGGACTCTACCCTGCTTCTGCTGTGATTTGGTAGCTGGCAAATAGTTCTGCACAAACCCATCCCAGTTTTCTGGCACCCAAGCTTTTGTTGTCTCCTCCCTTTGAGCTGGAGCAAAACTGCAGGTTCTTGCAGCTGACAAACCAAGAAGAATGATCGTGGCCCTGGTGCTGTTTTGCAGGAAACTCTATGTATGTCTTGCTGTGACAATCTGCCTGCTGACAACATCTCTCAGTATTTTCTTCCTGTTTCCTCGCTCCATTACTGTGCTGCCTGCAGGGCTGAATGCCTCCTCCATTAGCTTTAATGCCACCACCACCGGCATATACCTCAACATGACGGTAAGTGCTCAGCTCACAGTCAAAGAGTAGACCTGAAGGGCTCCCTTCTTATCTCCTGGGCCACTCCATGTGTATGCTAACTAATTGATCACTGTCTGAAGTTAAGTCATACCATTCCCACCATCTCAGTCCACTCTCTGGCCACTTGAAATCAATGTCCAGAGTGTGTTAAAGCATCAGAGGTGTGGCTGGCCTGGCTGCGAATGACCAAGTTGCACAAAGTGGCCAAAGGGGCTGTGTAGAAGCAGCACTGTGATTAATTCTGGGAATCCTTTTTCTTTTGCATCCTTGAGCTGCTTGGTTGTTCTCCTTTGACTGTCATGGGAGACACTGCAGTGTATATGCTTTTGTGGCCAGGCTGGATGTACGTCTGTGGATTTGAAAGGAGCGATGTGGTCCAGTGTTGCTGTAAGGTCATAGCAGGAGTATATTTAAAGTAGCTTTGCAACAGTAACATATGGCCCTGCTGCAAGGTGATTTGTGTTTGTTGGTTTTTTTTTTTTTTTTCCTGTTTCTCTCCCTAGAATGTGCTGAACATAACTAATAACAATTTCTACCTGGTCACTATTGTGCAGCTAGACATAGAGGTTTTGCACCAGTCCCTGGTAGTAGGGAAGACCACCATGAAAACCCTGCTGAATATGAGCCCTTTGCAGAGCGGCCAGGTGAGCTCTGCTGTTTCTTGCATTTTCTCCTAAACTAATCTGGATGTTCTGGACAGGGAGGTGCTTGTGTACTTGATCCACTCCTTTGTCATCTGTCTGCCAAATACTCAAAGCTCTTCCACATGCAGCTTCCCACATCTCACTTCGGGAAGGGGTTTTGTAAGAATTTCCATGTTGCTGAGTTTGAAGCTAATGCATTCCTGGGCAAGGAACATCTGTCTGCTCTTCAGGTAGCGGGCTGGGTTGTGTGCTTGCCTTAAAATGATGGCAAGCTTTAAAAACAGGTTAGACAAAACCCTGGTGGGAACAGTTTGAGTGCAGTTGATCCATTCTTGGTATAAAGGTCAGGTGTGTGGCCTAGATGACCTTTTTAAGGCCTTTTTAGATCTATTTGCTTACCTAATGTTAAAAACAATTGTTAGGCTAGACCTTGACATTCAGGTTCAGACACCTAACAAGAGTCCAGTTCTTCCTACTTCAGCTCTCTGAATTGTATAAAAACATAACTAGTTCTTTTGTACTTCCTGCTTTCTCTTCTGCTCACATTTGCAGATCTATTATATGGTGGCCAGTAGGATATTGGACAACAACACCTAGTGAGTAATTCTTGAAGATTTCTTCCCTTGGTTAGTAAGTAACATTAATACTTACAGGCTTTTCATGACTAGATTTCTCGTGCTGGTCGTGTCTGTAGAGCAAAGCTGGGTGAGTGTGTCCTTTTCAGTTTAACATGTGGAGCTGATCTGGATACAAGTCTGGCACATCCATTTTAAACTCATTTCCTTTTCTATTTATTGGTATTCTCTGCATAGTGTTGGCTCAGTGTCGTTTTCCATACATTCTGATGAGTAAGTGATGATATCAATTTGATATTTTAGGTTGTCAGCTTTAAATGCTCCATTTGTGAGCAGCTAAAGGTACTTCGTACAAACTGCATTTCTCTGCAAATGACTGCAAACCATGTGAACTTCATAGCAACCAAAACTTCTGTACAGACAGGGTGGTGCACTGCATATTTATGAGGCCTATGCTTACTAGATCCATAGTTACAGAGTTACACCAGCAAAAACATGCTTTACTGGTGTAGATCCTGCTGTGYTTGAAGAACTTTGCCTACATAGTTGTTGTCAGAATATTGCAAAGACAGACCTTTTGGAGAAGCAGAAAAGCAATGGAATAATTGAGGACAGGAGACACATGGTGCAGGCAGCTCCTGTGAAATTAACTCTCTCTCTTCTCTTGTAGTAACATTTGCACCTGGACAAAAGTCAAAGTTCACAATGTTCTACTGCATATTCAGTAAGTGATGCCTGGTTCGGAGCTAACACTAACATCTATGTCGCCTACATTGTTTCTCAACTCTCTTCAAGGAGGTTTGCAGTCACTGTTCTTCAAGACCAGGACTGCCTGCAGTGTGAATGTGCTGTTACCCACATAGGTGTGCTGAGGTATGAGGAGGAGATACTTCTCCAAAGCCATCGCTGCCCTGAGAAGTCCCCTGGATTCAGGCTTACTGACAGCTCAAGCTGTCACTGTTGCTTACGGCAAGCTGGTGTGGCAAACTTCTTTCTGGAATACTGATTGTAGCTGTTGGGAAGTAATTCTTTGGTCCAGAGCTAGAAGTACTGGCTCGTTCGGTTATGCCTGCCTGCCTGGTGGTGTTGGGGGCAGACTCATTCAGCCTGGACTCTGTGTGGATGATTGCCTCCAAGTGTTCTGACAGCAGCTGCCGAGAGCAAGGCAGGACAAAGCAGGCTCTTCTGCAGATTCTGTTGCCTGTTCAGGGGGTGGACCAGAGGACCATGCTCAGCTTGACTGTGTTTGAGAGTATGATGTGCTTTCCCAGCTTTTCCCTGCTGGGAAAGCAAATGCAGGTTGGCTGTTCTTCCCTGCCATGGAGGAAGGAGCACAACTGCAGTTTTATAATACAGATCCTGCTGGGACAGGTTGCTACTGTTCTGGTCTGAGTTAGAGCTAAACCTGGTGTGTGAGACAGGGAAGCTCTTACAAGGTATAGCAGTGCTAGAATGCCTCCATGCAGCCATGAAAGAAGAATGGTCTTCATTAGCTGAGTTTAAGCCACTTTGGAAAACTCTGCAGCAGAAATTGTCTCCTTGTGTAGCCTGTGTGCTCTAGAGGGATCTCCCTGCACATCTGTGTCAACAGACTCCAGGTTTTGAGACCACTCTTGGAAGATGGACCTCTAGGTTCCCTGTCTGCAGACTGTTGTCACTGAGTCCATGATTTCTTCAGGAAGGAGGAACTGCTTTTGCATTGTGGTCTTTTGTGCTGATCTAAAGCCAGGGCTTTACCTGCTGTATCTGGAAATGGACCGTGAATATTAGGAAAAGCGTTTGATTGGAGAAAGTATATGAATCTCTTGGAGGCACGCCAGGCTGGAATTCTCCCAAGTCACTAAAGAAATGTCACTGGTGATCTCTCAAAACACAGGTGTTTAAATCTTGGTCTTCTGTTGCAGTTTGAAGGGCTGTTTTGTCAAGTTTCTTGTTTTATGGCTCTAAATGCAGGTTTTAACTGTAATCAGTGCTGAGTGATGTGAAGTTTAAACAGGTAAAGTATGCCGAGAAGCCCCGTGCTACTTGAAGCACAGTAAAAAATGGTGCATTTTGGACAGTGTGGAGCTGTTAAGGCAACTTTGTCCTTCTTAGCTGGTGCTATGGTCTGACAGGACCTTTGCTCTCTCTACCTGCAAGCTCTCCATTAGCCAGAAGCTGAAGATGATTCCAGTCATCTTTACACTTTTTTGCACCACATTTCCTCCTGACGATGTTACCCACTGATGGACTGCATAGTGTTAGGAGAAACTACTTGATGCAGACAGCTCTTGAGGTGGCACAGAAAGGTAGTGATTGAAAGATAATACGCTTTTGTCTAGCTAACTTCATAAACAGCCACCCACTGTGACTTGCATTAGCGCTTTGGGAACAGGTGAATGGTGAAGTGGCACAGGAGTGTTATGCTGGGGTAGAAAGTCTTAATGGGCTTCTAGAATGGCCAAAGCATCTGTTGTGATGGTAGTGATCTTGTAAAGACTTTCTTTAATGCAGTCTGAAAGATGTTTTCCCTCTCCAACATGTGAAATTGAGCTGAGGGTATCTTGACTGTTGTTCTGGGGCTATGTAATAGCAACAAAACGGGATGGCAGTGGGAGTGCACCATGGGACCTTTACATGATGAGAAGTCTCATCTGGGGCAATCACAAGCGCAGTTCTGGTCTGCTTTTGCCTTGCAGGGGTACCCTGACCTGCACATACCTGTGTCATTCAGAGCAGCTGGCTTTTGAAGACTACCAGTACGTGGACTGCCGGGGGAATGCCACGCTACCTCACCCATTGTACCACTGCCTGCCATGACAGGGCCACGTTGGCAGAGCTTTTGGGTGCAACATATTCCACCACAAAGGCAGGTCACAGGGAGACAAACTTCTGGGGCTTCTTCTCAATCTATGCCTTGAACAGGAGGCTCGGTGTTTCCTGGATGAAACTTCCATTTCTCATGCAAAGATGTAACATACTTGGCCTTACGAATGTGGACTCTGCTGCCCTCAGATTGCAGCTTTCTTATTTCAGTGCCTTATCATGCCTGATGCTTCAGCAGAGTCACCAGTGCATGGGGTGTCTCTGCATGGCTGATCGGAGTGGGCCACGCTCTTGTGTTTCACTGCTACTTTGGAGGCAGTGCCCTATTAGAGGCTAACTCGAGTTGTTTCCTCCTTGCATAATTTTGCATTTCTGTCCTGAATTTAAGTATGTCATAACTTGAAAAAGAAGGGCTGTGATGAGACTTTTTGGCTGTGGTAACTAGTCGGCTTCCTCCCTGAAGCACGGATGAAGCAGCTCCATGTCCCATTCTGAAATCCTCCCTGCTCATCACATCTCTACAGTGCTTTTTGTATTTGCCATATTGTTGATTCTGCTCTGCACTTCCCTGCCCTGCTGTTGGATTTCCAGCTGTGCTGCTGTCCCCCCTCCTGCCGTTACCCCGTTCCCCAGTAAAGGGCCTGGCGCAGCCAGAGGTGGGCGGGTGACCGCGCTCTGCGCAGCCGGTCCTGGCCCCGGCGGCCGCCGCCGAGCAGCTCCAGCCGAGGAGCGACTCGCTCGGCAGCGGGTGCGGGGGCACGGGGGGAGCGGGGCGACGTTACGGGAGCGGGCGGTTCCCCCCGGCTCCGGCCGCTGTGCCCAGCGCTGCGCTGGCCGCTCCTGGCTGCACGCGGCCCCCGGGAGCTGCGAGACCCCCGCACCGCACCGCAGCCTGCCCGCGTCCCGGCGGCGACCGCCCCCGCCGCCTTCCTCGTCCGCCACGAACCACCAAGCTGGTGTCGCAGACTGGCCCCCGGCGCGAGGCCCCCCCTCTATGGTCACTGCCAGCGCGACCCGTGCGCGGTCACCCACCGCTTCCGCCGCGCCCCGGATCCGGAAGTGGTGTCGGGTGTGCGCGCGTGGGGCGGAGTCATGGCGGACCCGGCGGCTCTGGAGGAGCTCGCGAAGCTCGAGTACCTGTCGCTGGTGTCCAAGGTCTGCACCGAGCTGGACAACCACCTGGGCATCAACGACAAGGACCTGGGTGAGCGCGGCGGGCCCGGCGCCGCGCCGCTGGGGAGCTCGGGGGCGAGCGCGGCGCCGCTGGGGCGCGGCGGCCGGCGCCTGTCGCGTTACGGGCCCGACGCCGCTGTGGGAAGGGCTCTTGTAGCCGTCTCAGTCGGCCCGGACGCGTTTTGCGAAGGGGCTTTTCGAATTCAGGAAAAACCCATGATTTTTCTTCAAAAAACTTGTCGTGAGCGTGAGAAAATGCTTCGATCTGGGCTGCTGCGAGGGGCTCGGGAAGGAAGGCGCTGCTGTTGCGAGCAGCGTTTCCGTGGGTAGATAGACCTAGCTGGTCACGGCGTTGTCGGGAGAACAGCTTTTATCCAAATGTGAAGTGCTTATACTGCCTTTTAATTATTTGTTCGAATTTACTTAACGCTTTTTCTTTGCAGCCGAGTTTGTGATAAGTCTTGCTGAGAAAAATACTACGTTTGACACATTTAAAGCAGTTCTTCTAAAGAATGGTGCTGAGTTCACTGTAAGTGAGATCTGGACGTTGTTTACGTGTTCTTCGTGTCCTGCTGTATTTTATAGAGCTTTTTGTTTTAAAGAGAGAGGTGTGAGGAGTGATTACCGGTTTTCTTCAATTGGAAAGCTATGCACTAGTTAGCTGTTGAGTATTCCTGTCTCATCAAGCCAAGCACTCTCTTCCCTTCTCTTTTTTTTTTTTTTTTTTAGCTTTTGTAGTTTTGCAAAGCGTCCTTCTGAGGACTTGAACTGCTCTTTGTCTCGTTGAGCATATTAAATATGGAAGAAACAACTTTTCACAAAGGCAAATGTTGTTTTAAGTCTTTTTATGATACTTAGATGGTGGGTTCATGAGTTCCCCAGAAATAACTGTAGTTGGATTAAACAGATGATTAAAAATGACAGGTAGAAAAGTCACTTAAATAGAATTATTATAATAATTTTCAGATTCAACTTACTATATCTTTTTAGGATGTACATGAAGTCCAGTGTTACTTTCTAAAAATGAACCTGTATGTTCTGAATTGAGCTTTTTTTTGTCCTGCTAATAAACCCTCATTTGTGCCTTCTAATAATGAAAAATGGCGTTGCAGTCATTTCTTAGATTAAAGTATTTTATTAAATGTTTCAGGATTCCCTTATTAGTAATTTGCTACGTCTCATACAGACAATGCGGCCTCCACCAAAGCCATCTACAAGCAAAGGTATGCGTAATCTTGTCCCTCTTATCAGTTCAGTGTACAAAGAAAAACAAAACCCTTAGTCTTTTGTAGTTTTTGGCCATGTTTGGTGAGATTGATGTAGTTACTGCTCTGTTCTTGTAAGACAAGACTTTGTATCTTGTTGTTGCACTGGAAGTCTCTCTGTTGTTAGTGTAAAGCTGTTCAGGCACTAAAAACATACTGAGTACGCTATTTAGAGTATTTATGTATTTCACAGATGCACTAATAATCAGAATTTTATTTGTAGGAAGGTGACATTGTAATCTTTGAATTGAATCTCTGTAAAATCTCTATAAACCTTTGCATTCAGATGAAAGTTAAACTTCATATTCAATTATACAAAAATCAAGAGCGACTCGTTTTAGCTCTTCTAAGTTTGGGGTTTTTTTGATTGTTTTTTCTTTTAAATCTCAAAATCAGAGACAGTTGTCAAACCCAAGTCAGAGAAGGAAAAGTTGAAGGAATTGTTTCCAGCCCTTTGCAGGCCAGACAATCCCAATGTCAGGGTAAGGTCATAATTTCAGATTTCTTTTGTGAGTATGTGAAAACATTTTTTTTTCTTTTTTCCTGTTTCTCTTAGTTTCAAGGGTTTTTTCATGTTAATTGAGTGTCTGCTGCTAATGCATGGATAAAAGTAGACTATGAGAAATGAAATACAAAAGAGGCAGAAGGCTGGTATTATTGCGTGTAGTTATCAGGAATAGCTGTTACAGCAATTGCCGCGTTGATACTGTTTTGCAGAATACCTGGACGATGAGGCTCTTGTGACATGAAATTTGTAGCCTGGCCTTTCCTACATAATGTTCAAAGCAGTGATGGATTACAAACTAGATAAAAATTTTGGACATTCAGATGCTACGAGGGACTTGCATTTTATATTTCTGTAATAATCTGAGGTGTTGAGATGAAGTTGTCTTTTGTATAAAAGCAGAATTGTCTCAATACTGTGACAAAATAGGGGGGTAGCTTTATTACTTCCCCCCCCATATCACGTATTCTGTCTGATCTTTTTTTATCTTATGTTCCTTCTAAATAGATATGCATGCAGTTATCTTTTCTGTAGATTAATTCTCTGTGACAGACTTTTTATCAGCTTTCTTACAGAATGGTTCTCTGTTCTTGCAGAATATGCTGGATGAAGATGATGTGAAAGTGGCAGCTGATGCACTTAAAGAACTTGAAGCTCTAATGCCTAGTGCAGACAGGCAAGGCAAGCAAAGGAACAGTGACCACCGGTAGGTTTCTAGTATGTCTTTGGGGGATGGGTATTGGCAGTTGGTATTGCCTGCTCGCTCTGTTCTTATGTGGAATTTCACTGCAGATATGTAATGTTTGTTTGTTAGGGCAAAGAAAAAGAGGAGGAGCCGAAGTCGTAGCAGGGACAGGAAACGAAGGCACAGATCTCGCTCCAGGTCTCATTCGAGGACTCGGGATAAGAACAGGGGAAAATCCAGATATCGGTCAAGGAGCAGAAGTCAGAGTCCCAGTAGAGACCGTAAGGATCGAGAGAAGTACGTCGAGAAGAGCAATGAGAGGTGGAGAGACAAGCACATAGACCGTCCGCCACCTGAGGAGCCTTCCATTGGAGACATTTACAATGGCAAAGTCACAAGTATAATGCAATTTGGATGCTTTGTGCAGCTGGAAGGACTAAGGTACCTTCTGATGTTCACAATAAATCTGCTACTATTCCATCTGAGTTCTCCTTTCTGCTAGTATCTTAAAGAGGTTATGAGGCTACAGTAAAGTATGCTGGGTTTTGATGCCAAAATGAAGGCCTGTTTCAGAAAAATAAATTCGACAGCAGAGAATGTTCTTGTAAAAAACAGTTTATGAACGTACACAATCAATCAGTTGACAACAAAATATTTTAATCCAGACTCTGAATGATCTAAAGGACTGTTGGAGTAATCATGTACAACATCTCATGCCCCTGTGTTTGTTTCGCCTACAGGAAGCGTTGGGAGGGCTTGGTCCACATCTCAGAGCTTCGAAGAGAAGGACGGGTTGCCAATGTTGCCGATGTTGTGAGCAAAGGACAAAGAGTAAAAGTCAAAGTGTTATCCTTTACTGGATCCAAAACCAGCCTGAGCATGAAGGTATGGAAGACATTCTGTAGTGCTTATAATAGAGTTTGTGGTGCCAAAATGTTTGAAGATCATGTCTTTTTGCTATTTTTTGGTCTTTTTGATGAAAAAGCATACATAACCCAATAAGCGGAAGTTAAAAAAATTGAGAAACTCTTCTGTGTTTAAGTGGCCTATTACTTTTTACTCATTTTCTGTAGGTTCTTKTTTTTGATGTAATGTTCCTAACAATTTTTTGACTTGACATGCTAGCTAAGTGACAAGGCAAACCTCAAGCTGTTGCTATGTTTGTCTTCCTTTTTCAGTATGAGAGAAGCATTTCGTTTTAAATGAAATCACTGCCATTGCCGAGGCAGAGTAGAGTGTTCCAGGCCTTGGGGTGTACTTATCTCACAATATCAGCTGAAAAAAAAAAAGCATGCAAAATAGTATTTTCTGTGTATGGGCTGTTGCTGGCAGTAGCCTCTGAGAAATGTACTATTTTTTCTCTTGTGTTAGAGGAAGCACCAGTGTTAATAGATAAGAAGTGCAATATAGGTAGAGCTGATTGATTAATCAATCTAATGTAGGATGTTGATCAAGACACTGGGGAAGACTTGAACCCAAACCGGAGGAGAAACCTGGTTGGAGAAACCAATGAAGAAACCTCTATGAGAAACCCGGACAGACCCAGTCACCTGTCCTTGGTGAATGCCCCGGAGGTGGAGGATGATAGCCTTGAACGGAAACGCCTCACCCGAATTTCAGACCCAGAGAAATGGGAAATAAAACAGGTGTGGTTTTTGTATTCAGGGCACTAAGGTGTCAGTCAGTAAAAGTGCTAGGGAGTTTCATGAACTAGAATACAACTCCTTGATTGTTTGTTTGTGTAACTTATTCCTTACTTCTAAGTTGCTGCCTTCTTGTGATTTGGGACTTCTGGCTTAGTTCTAACTATGAAGTTAGCCCTGCTTTGAGCAGGAGGTTAGACCAGGTAACCTCCAGAGATCACTCTGACCTGGGGATCACGATCTTCATCCAGCAACACTTAGGTGGTATTTGATTATCAGTGCAGTCCTGCCATACATAAGCCAGCTATCTCACACTCATGGTATTTAGAATAACAAAAGGACTATTTGCTCAGAGACTGGATGACCTGGGGAGAAATGTGCCAGAATGTAGGACCATTCCTTTGTTTTGAAATCACAACATTCCTTTGTACCTGTTTTACAAGTCTGGCAATAGTGTTAGAGCTGAGACCTGTAGGCATGAGTTGTGGTCGTTCATGAGGACAAATTCATGTTGTATTCATTCTGTTCCCAGATGATTGCAGCTAATGTGCTTTCCAAGGAAGAGTTTCCTGACTTTGATGAGGAGACTGGGATTCTTCCTAAAGTTGATGATGAAGAAGGTAGTGTTTCCAAGTAGTCTTATTGTTGTTGTAAATTCCTTGTGTTTCTGGACATGTTTTGATTCCAAAAGAGATGATGATATAAGTGGGTGTGAAGCATCTCACAATTTGCTGTCATCTTAAACATTTGGAACTAAGGTTACTGTAGCCTTATTATTAGTGACATTTGGATGTGCCCTGTTTGTGCATTCTTTTTATTTGTGGTGTTTTCACTTTTAAAACTTTTGAATTACATCATAATCAAGAATACACAGGAAGCACCGTTTGAAGAGGTACTTTTATGTACCTGAAAGAAGATGTTTAACTTTTCTATAAAAATTGTCACTTATGGATTTTAGATGAGGACCTTGAGATTGAGTTAGTTGAAGAAGAGCCACCGTTCCTTCGAGGTCATACTAAACAGAGCATGGATATGAGTCCCATCAAAATAGTAAAGGTAAGAGATTTCCAGGACTAAGACCAATATACTTGATTTAATTAAATATTTGGGAATTTAACAACCAGTTTTGCACCCGGACATTACTGAGAGCCCTGAAAAACATTACCACTGAACTGAAGATACTTTCTTTACTTACAAAGCTGGTTTCTTACTTAACTGGTGACAGTGAAGTAGAATAATAGAACTGAAACATGCATTAGCCTGCAGCAGCAACTATTCCACATAAGTGTGTTAGAACATACTCTGTTATACTTTTTCTTACCTTTTGAAAGTAGAAAGTGGTAGAGAAATACTTATTTTTCGTTGGTTGTGCCCATAATCCTTCTGACTGGACAGTGCAGGGATGCTCCATATTAGTCGTGACCATGGAAGTTCATGAGGCTGGGCTAATGGAAATATCCTGGAACTCAAATAGATAAAAAGTTAACATCTTTTAAAGCATCTTCGGGAGAGGCTTCTAAAGGACAGTGGCGACAGAGAGATAATTGAAGCTGAAGGATTGGGAGTGCTTGAAATCTTAACTTTTTTCTTGCTTTCCAGAATCCAGATGGTTCCTTGTCCCAGGCTGCAATGATGCAGAGTGCTTTAGCTAAAGAAAGACGAGAACTTAAACAAGCCCAGAGAGAAGCAGAGATGGATTCTATCCCCATGGGACTCAACACACACTGGGTGGATCCTCTCCCTGATGGTGTGTCTGAACACATCTAAGTGTGAACTGTGCCTTTTTTGTGATAGTTGAGCAACCCAGGAGAAATGTCTCGATATTGTGTTTGTCTGCCTCACTTCAAAAGTGATGCAAAGAAGAAATGCTTTTCCACTAAAGTGGAAATAGGAATGTCAAGGGGAACGTACAGGTACATCCTGCTATCCGTCAAGGATGCATTACTAAAAGGTGCAATGGATGGTGAAGCAATTTTTTACACGGAAATTAATTTAATAGTGGGGATATCCCTGTAGGAACTTAAAAAATACTTAAACACACAAGTATAGAAGGCATGGATGATGGAACAATAGGAGCAGGATCATTAGGGTCTGTGCTGTGTGAACCTAAATGTAATGGTGAAAATGTTTCTTTTCTAGTGGATGGAAGACAAATAGCTGCAAACATGCGAGGTATTGGGATGATGCCCAATGATATCCCAGAGTGGAAGAAGCATGCATTTGGTGGCAACAAAGCTTCTTATGGTAAGAAGACCCAGCTTTCCATCATTGAGCAGAGAGAGAGTCTCCCAATCTTCAGACTGAAGGAGCAGCTGATACAAGTAAGACTCTTGAAATGGCATTCTTGTTTGAGCAAGCAGTAGTTCAAAATAAATATTCTTGGTTTAGCTTGTTGACAGGTGAATAGCCAGTTGATAATTTTAAGTGCAGAACTGTAGTTCGGAATAATTATTTTGAAGGGTTATATATATATGTATGTTTTAATAAAGCTCCATATACTTATTGACTTAAGTCAAAATTGAAACTAGGATCATGTTGGCAAGGGATGAGTGAGCTAAACAGTTAAGCAGTTTGCTGACTTGATCAGTAAGAACACTTGCATGATTTTTGGTCTGGGTCAGCTGGAGCAAGAGCAGTAGGTACTCAGTCTAGTCCTAGATATACTGTGTTGATTTGTTTGTTTTGTTTGTTTATTGTTTTTAAATTTTGACAAGTGTATCTATTATGACCTTTTCTAGGCTGTGCATGACAACCAGATTCTGATCGTTATTGGAGAGACAGGATCTGGGAAAACAACACAGATTACCCAATACTTGGCTGAGGCGGGGTATACATCAAGAGGAAAGATTGGATGTACTCAGCCTCGCAGAGTGGCTGCAATGTCTGTTGCGAAGAGGGTGTCAGAGGAATTTGGTTGCTGCTTGGGACAAGAGGTGAATTTCCGTGCTGAAGAACATAGCAAAATAAGTATGAGGAAACGTAGGAAAAATCAGTACTGGAGCTGGTTTACTTGTGTGTCCATAGGCTGTAAAATGAGCTTGCAGAGTAATCAAACTTGGAATTAATGGTGCTAGTAACTTAATTCTGTAGCTTCAGCTTCTGTGCAACTCTTCTTTCTAGGTTGGCTACACCATTCGATTTGAAGACTGCACTAGCCCTGAAACTGTTATCAAATACATGACAGATGGTATGTTACTGAGGGAGTGCTTGATAGATCCTGATCTGACTCAGTATGCCATTATCATGCTGGATGAAGCCCATGAGAGGACCATACATACAGATGTGCTCTTTGGACTCCTGAAGAAGGTAATGTAGCATTTGATTTTTATTGCTTCAGTGTCCTCTGTATGCTACGTATGGGTAGGAGCGCACAGGGAAAGGCAAGGTCACACAAGTCAAGTTCATTCACGTGCTCTAAGAGTCTCTTCTGAAGGAAAGCAAATGCTCCTAATGGTTTGTAGTCCAAATTTTCATAAGATGAGCCTCTGTGTGAAGACAAAGCAAGCAAAATTCAGCAGAAGCAATGAGAATTGGCAGTCCAGGATGCTCATGATGATGGATGAGCAGAGGAGTGTTCTTGCTTTGCTCCTCCTTCTCTGACAAAGGCTTTCTGTGATAGGTGCTGCTAACAAAGATTTGAAATGTGACCTTAGCGGTCAATTGTTTGACATTCTGGATACTGGAATGAGCTGCCCCTCTACTCGGACATCAAAACGCCTGATATTACTGGTCATATTTCTCTGATTTAAGTCTAGTGTCATACGTTAGTAGTCCCAAAGGCAATATATGACTTGAGAACTTTCTATCCTGCTATAGACAGTGCAGAAACGGCAGGATATGAAGTTGATAGTGACGTCAGCAACACTGGATGCTGTGAAATTCTCTCAGTATTTCTACGAAGCGCCAATCTTCACAATTCCTGGCAGAACATACCCAGTAGAAATTCTGTACACAAAAGAGCCAGAGACAGATTATTTGGATGCCAGTCTGATTACAGTAATGCAGATCCACTTAACAGAGCCACCAGGTGAGTGGAGAATGGTCTAGGGTGATTCAAGGACTCTGATACCTATGAGCAAGGTCTTTCTGTAAGTCATGGATCATGTATTAGTGACATGAGCAAAATGCTCTCAGCACTATCCTCTATTGTTTGCAAATACAGTAAATAAAATGCTGAAAAAGTTGGGTGAAAGATTGAAGTGTGTTGCTTCTGGTGAAGAGTTGTTGCCAGGGGCTAGCAAAAGCTGGGGATCCTCTGCTTTAAATGGAAAAAGTGAGGGATGGAAATGTGGTAATGCAGGAGTTGTACTGAACAGAACTGATTCTGTGGATGTTTTAATTTACTTCCTGTGTAGGTGACATTTTGGTGTTTCTAACTGGTCAGGAAGAGATTGACACTGCCTGTGAAATCCTCTACGAGAGGATGAAATCTCTAGGACCTGATGTTCCAGAGTTAATTATCCTACCAGTATATTCAGCTTTACCCAGTGAAATGCAAACCAGGATCTTTGACCCAGCCCCACCAGGAAGCAGAAAGGTAGTTTCAGCTAAGTGTGGCTTCATCTTCTGCTGATATATTTTAGTATTGGGGTGTATTACACTGCTAATCATATGTCTTTTTTTGTCCTTTTTTTTTCTTTTTTTTGGTAGCAGTTCTGATTCTGTTAGTTACAACTTCAGAAAGATGTAGTTTTGGAGAAAAGGTGGCTTCTGTGTAGCTTAGAGCATGTTTTTGGTTGTGTACATGCCTATACGTGTTATTTAAGCCTTTGAAAATGTATATAAAAACAACTGGTGTAGCAAACATCTGTGTGAGATGTTCTTGGTGTGTTTTTTAATGCTGCCTTTAAAGGATGTTAACTTTAGTGAAATCTGAATGTAATTCCTGTTGGATGGATGTAAATTTCCTATCAAACAACTAATGAATATCTAAAGATAGATTCTCTGGAAGATTCTTCTCTAAATATGGACTGTGTTTGAATGATAGGCAAAGATTCTCCCTGAAGTCAGTGCAGTCTGCTTACAAACTTACAATGATCTTTCACGTACTTTTAATTACGGATTTTATCATGCTCTTTTCCCATATTGCCCAAATCCAAAACAATTGTAGATACTTAAAACCTGTCCATCTTTGACTATAGATAACACTTCTTTCTGTTCCTTTGTGAACACGTTTCTCCTTTTGATGTTAAATGATAGTAGTTGCATTTATAACAAACTGCTCATATCATGTAGAATGGATTAAGTTGAGCAGCATGGTTGGCTTGGCAACCAGAGACAGAACTGGTATTGAATCAAACTATTGTTTGCAGGTTGTCATTGCCACTAACATTGCTGAGACATCTTTGACTATTGATGGAATATATTACGTAGTCGATCCTGGCTTTGTGAAGCAGAAAGTTTATAACTCCAAGACTGGAATTGACCAGCTAGTTGTTACACCGATTTCACAGGTAGGCATTCTGTGTTTGACTTTTTTTTTTTGCCCCTGCTGTTAATGTGTATCTTGATGATGTGGCTTCCAAGCACATGGAAGCAAGGTGAAGCAATGATAAAACCACATTTTTGATAACTCCCTGAGACTGCTTGAGGCTGTGCCCAAGGAATACATACTTTCCTGGGTTGTATTGGAAACCTCTTTCTATTAATACAAGTGAAATTGTGAGAAATAAATCATTTTATTTTACTTGTTTTCACCTGTGCCTGTTTGCACCTGTTCACTGAGATGCCTTGTTACCTTTAGGCTCAAGCAAAGCAGCGAGCAGGAAGGGCTGGGAGAACAGGACCAGGAAAATGCTATAGGTTATATACAGAGCGTGCTTATCGAGATGAAATGCTAACCACCAATGTGCCTGAAATCCAGAGAACAAATTTGGCCAGTACAGTACTTTCCCTGAAGGTGGGTATTTCACCAACTTGTAGCAAGCCAACATGATCATAAGCATTTCAATAAATGAGTCTCTGCCTTTATGAGCCTCACGGAGTACTTCTGGAATTTCAGGTCCTTCTAATGAACAGAGGTATTTTGGAAGGGGGACTGCATTGAATGCGATTCTCGGGCACTGAGCTTGCTCCTGCATTTTTCTTTGGAGGGTTATAGTGTTGAATATCCACCTAAATTACAAGTCTCAGCTGCACAGAACAGTTAGTTGCAGGAAGTTTGAGAAACAGGAATCTTATGGGCAGTACACATTTCCTATGTAAGGTACATTTATGTTGTTAACAGATAAGACGCTGTTTTAGAGTGTTTTTTGATCTCCAAACATACGCATCTTCTAAGTGCGTACCATCCCTCTGGGAGTCTGCAAATTGGATCTAACCCAGTACATAGCAGTTGGGGAAGTTGCTGCCTTTCCTCCTTTCTGGGAACAAGGAGAAGGGTGGAGGCATATTTAGTGTCCATCGGAGCTGTCAAGCCACACTGGTTTACAAGGCAGGAAGTCCTCAAAACCAGCATTTAGCCTATGTGTCTCCTTGACTGAATCATCCTGCTTGAGAGATGTATGGAACAGTGCCAAAGAAACAGACCGGAAAACTGAATGGTGGGTGAAAGCCATGGGCCAGTGCAGATTATCTCAAGTGTAGAAATGCAGCCATGTATTCCTGACTGCGGTTATAGTCAGGATAAGGACATGAGGCTAGGGTTGCTTAAAGTTCTGTAGTACCTCATTGTTTGATGGTTGTATATCTCTGGCTGGAGTTTGGTGTCTTCCTTCTCAGTGTTTTAACTTGAGTTTTCTCCACTCCCTCTCTTCAGGCTATGGGCATCAATGATTTGCTCTCCTTTGACTTTATGGATGCTCCCCCAATGGAAACTCTCATAACTGCCATGGAGCAGCTGTACACCCTGGGAGCTCTGGATGATGAGGGACTGCTCACTCGACTTGGGCGCAGGGTAGGCAAAATAGAATACTTCTTAGCACTGGCTGGGCTGCAAACATTTAAGGGGTGACATGAGAGTAGTTGTATAAGGACTTGCCTAGCACTATTGGTTTCCTTTTCCTATTATTCTCTTGTGTTTCATTGGTAGCTTTTCACTTACCATAGTTGCGTATCTTCTGCTTTTTAAGGAGCAGCTATTATTTCTCCTTATTCATAAGGTTACTTTTATTAATGTCTAAAAATTTCCTTTAAGTATTGGGATATTCTTGTGATAGTGAATATAGACAAATCATTTGTTTCATGTTGAGTAAAGTTATCTGGGTAAAGCACACTGCTTTGGAAAGGAAGCACAGAAGAAAGGGCATTGCTCTCTTTTGCACTGAGAGAACTCAAGATTTTTCCAGGATGTTGCAGGGTACCCTGAAACAGGTTTCTTGCAGATGGCAGAATTCCCCTTGGAGCCTATGTTGTGCAAGATGTTGATTATGTCTGTACATCTGGGATGCAGTGAGGAAATGTTGACAATAGTCTCCATGCTGTCTGTACAGAACGTGTTCTACAGGCCAAAGGTAAGGAATGCAGCCAAAGAAGCGGCAGTGTTACAGTTTGGATGTTTTTTGTGTGCCTGCCTCAGGTGTTAGAGGGTGAGCGTATTTGCCAAAAGAAATGTGTAACTTGGTTAGACTCACACGTTACATTTCTGATGTACCTTTTGGTTAAATACCCTGTAGCTGTGGATGTTGGTAGTGTCTTTGCCAGATGGGAAGGTGGAAACTAGAAGTCTCACATTCTCTTTCGCATTTCCCAGTAAACACATGCAACCCTAAACCAAGTCATTCCCAGCTCTGGAGTTCAGAATGGCTTTGTCATTTTCAGATACACAGAATGTATTTCTTCATGCCAATTCTATCCTGTGCTGATTTCTTTTAAGTCAGCAAGCCGCAGACTATGCTGTGGTAGGATTCCTCAACAGCAAGACTCCTCTTGAATCCATTATTTCTTCATTATGATGGCCTGCTGCAGCTTAGTCTGTTAACATCAATTTTGATCTATTTAGCCACAGTGTTTGATTAATGTTTTATCTGCAGATAAAAGAAGTGGGGAGAGGTTGGTAGGTCAGCAGGGTCAAAGCTACTGCTTCAGCACCTTTGTTGATGAGTAATTGAGGTTGCTTCTAGAGCAATAAAAAACTAGCTAGTTCAATGCATGCATGTACTTCCTACAGTATAAATGAGCCATTTACTTTGAAGTGTCCTTTCAAAAACGGGGACTGAAATTGAATAAAAAGTATCAGTAAAAAAAAAAAGTTATCTTTTCTGGTCAGATCCTTGTCACCCATGGGAGAGTCTTTAGGAGAGTCTACATGAGGTCTTTCTTTGGCAAGAACAGTTCTAGGCTTTCCTTTTATACAGGCATAGTTTTGTCTTAGTGAGAGCAGTCCCAGTGACCTTTTAGATTCTCATCACTTGGTCATTAGTCACTCACCACTCAAAATTTTGTGTTGTCTTCTCAGTCTTATATCATTTGTTTCTTGGTAGACTTAAAAAGTCATGGTATGAGTGACAAGGAGCCCGTGTCCTTCTTCATGTTGCACAAGGATTGTCTCTACGATGTAGATACCTGATTGATATGTATTTTATGTGTTAGGATAAACAAGCACTTGCTGATCAAAAGAAAGCCAAGTTCCATCAGACAGAAGGTGACCACCTCACTCTGCTGGCTGTGTACAATTCCTGGAAGAACAATAAGTTTTCGAATCCCTGGTGCTATGAAAATTTTATCCAGGCCCGATCCTTACGCAGGGCGCAGGACATCCGCAAGCAGATGTTGGGCATTATGGACAGGTGAGCATGTCGAGAAGGACAAGTAGTGACTTTGTTTTCTTAGTGTTCCTATACTGGCGTAGCTAAACAAAATTTGCTAACGTGATGTTGGTAGCTGCACTTGAATTTGGAGAACTCTAATTTTTTTCTCTCTAACTCTTACCTGGCAGGCACAAGCTGGATGTGGTATCCTGTGGAAAGGCAACTGTTCGAGTCCAGAAGGCCATCTGTAGTGGCTTCTTCCGAAATGCAGCAAAGAAGGATCCCCAGGAAGGTTATCGGACACTCATTGATCAACAAGTAGTATACATCCACCCATCCAGTGCTCTCTTCAACAGGCAGCCAGAATGGTAAGGAAGGCAATATCATGTAATTTTCTATTTCAGTTCAGACTTTATAACTGAAAACCTTGTGGTGTGCACTATTTGTGGAGTACAGATGAAAGTATAGGCTGCTGATTCCTCGGCAATGAGCAGAGAAAAGTTTCAAGTATACTTTTGGCTCTTTCTGCTGCTAGAATTAGTGCCTATGCAGAGATGAGACAGTTTTTGAGCCAAGGCCAGGCCTGAAGCCTGCACTTCTGTGTTTACGTATCATGGAAGTGAGTTTAAAACACTGCGTGTTGAGGCGGGGCAGGGAGAGGGAGAGGGAGGGAGCGGGGAGAGAGGGAATTGTTTTAAATGGAATGAAGTAGTTCTGTGCTGAAGAGTAGTTGTGGGGTAGGAGAGGAAAAAGAAGAAAGCTCTTCTGGATGGTTCTTTTGGAGCCTGCGTTGGAGCTTATAAGGAGCCTTATGCTGAAGGAGGGTGAAATGGAGATAACGGGCCAAGCTTAGATACTCCAGCCCTTGCCTTGTCTCTTCATGTTTAGAAAAACTAATTTCCAAAGTTGCTGTCCCTTTTCACAGGGTGGTGTATCATGAACTGGTGCTGACCACCAAGGAGTATATGCGTGAAGTGACGACGATTGATCCTCGCTGGCTGGTGGAATTTGCACCAGCTTTCTTCAAGGTTTCTGACCCAACCAAGCTGAGCAAACAGAAAAAGCAGCAGCGCCTGGAACCCCTGTACAATCGCTATGAGGAGCCCAATGCTTGGAGGATATCACGTGCATTCAGACGACGATGAGCCTGGTTCCCTCATGGACTCTTACTGGTTTTATAGTTGTGGGACTGTGATTTTTGCATTGTTGCAAGTGTCCTGAAAGAAAGGACATTCAGTTGAAGCTTACCTGCAAAATGAACAGAAAGTAAGTATTTCCAGAGCAAAAGCACAAGGGGGCGATGTGTACTCACGTCAGCTACCCCTCAGATTCCACAGCTGCATGACAAATGTCCTGAGTCTCCTCAGTGTGTTGCATCATTTCAAAAATGGTTCTTGAAGCACTTCTTTAGTCACTCCCCTTTTAAGAGACAAAACCTGAGACTCGGAAATCTGGGCACTGAGCTGAACAACAACAAAAAGATAATGATTAAAAAATAGTTGTTCACCAACCTAACTGTGTTCTGAATGACCAGACAAATAGAGGCTGGAATAGTTTGTTTCTTTACCCTGCTAAAAGGGATTTATTTCTACTTATGCTCTTGGACAGTGTCTGTTCTTTTGGAGCTGCTTGTTCTCCATTTTTCCTATTTTATGAATTTTCCTGCTCAGTGTAACTATTTGTCTTTTATGCAAGCCATCTGTGGTGAGATATTTAGTATCTGTGGCTCTGGGATAAGGCAGGAAAGATCCCTTGAAACCCAGCTAGAATGTCAGTTATACTTGGACAATGGCACAGGTCAGACTGCGAGTCTTATCCTTCATCACCATCTCCTGTGTGCTGAGGGCTAGTATATCAAACGGTAATTAACCACATCCACTCTGTAGCACGGCTCTGTCTGTGAACATAAGTGGTTACAGATGTTTAGACTTTCTATACAATGTGTCATGTGTTTTATTTCCACTTACAATGTTTGGTGACATCACAACTGTTGGGTTTTTTTTAATCGAATGTGCTCTTACAGCTAAAATGTCTGTAAAACATTGTGTAACAGTTCCTTGTTTAAAAAGACATTGACTATCCTGTGTGTGCTATGTCATGCTGAAGCTATCTGTAAATTATTCTTTCTGTTGCAAACACATGAAACTTATGTGACTCCATAGCTGCAGATCCCAAATTTTTATTTTTTTTCCAAAGCTGGGACATTTGCTAAAATTATTGTTGAAATGAGTAGAATGAAGTTGGTGGTTGTTTTACACTCAATGTATTTGAAGAATGTTTCACACTGAAAAGTAGCTATATTGGAAGTCTGTATCTGGGTACAAAGGTGGGCAGGGATGTTGTATATACTGTTTTATGATGTTGTATAAATGCCCTGAGCTTTCCCATGGTGTTAGGTGTTACATCTTCATAAAGTTAAATAGAATTAGAAAGTTCATAAGTTTGGAGGCTTTTTTAATTATGGCATTAGGCAGAGAAAGTTGTTCTATTGAATACTCTTCCAAGCATATTTTCCTTCCACGAACTCTGCAGCTGCATCTGTTACTGTTTTCTATGAAAATTTGCACTTGACTTTCAGAAGTCAGATGAAAGATTTGAAAGAGAAAATGTACGCAGTGGAAGTCCCAGTTGTACAGCATACTTTGAGGTATTTCTGTTCCAGATTCATTTTGTATTTGCTTCTCCAGTGTAGCCTTTTTCTGACTTATGGTAGGGAAAAATGCATCAACAGAAAGGATTTTCTTTTTTTGAGTGAACAATTGTCATCTGTTTTGTGTGTCTTATTTCTTTCCGTGGTGTAATTTTTTCAATAATATCCTTTAATTCATTTACAGAAAACTTTCCATGTCGACCTCAGCTGCTTGCTTTGGGAATACCCCACATCCAAAACTAGCCTGAGAAAAAAGAATGCTAGCTTACAAGCTTGAACCACTTACACATTTTTTTAAAGCAAGTTTTATCAACCTGTTACTGCTCTGAGGTTTCTGAGCATCGCATCCTAACGTCTTGTGCTGTTTCTGTGATTTTTAATTGGTTTATCTTGTGTAAAAACCTGAAAATAAGCTGCCTGATCCTAGGATAAAACCACAGACTTAATGCTTTATTCTGCCGGTACTTACATAGCTGAGGTATTTTAGCCCCTTGCTGGGGAAAGTGTTCCTTGGGCTCTCCCGTGAGGTGCTTGTGTAAGCACTTGACAACCTGCCTCTGTGTAAACGAACTGTATTATTTTAAATGGTATAAATTGTAGATCTTCTGGTTCATTTTCACTGTACTGAGCTAATGCACTAGAACTGGTAACAAAAGTTTCTTACTTAAAGGCAAAAATTCTGCCAGCAGAGGCCATCTGTCTAGTCTGGAATGTTTTTGGAGGTGTTACGTTTAGCGTAACTGCTAAATATTTCCTGAGTAATATAACTACATATGTGTGTATATACTCTTTGCATGTGTCCCTTTGTCAACAATAAGTAGCCTCCTTGCCTTTAGCAGGTCTTGTGCTGCAGACTGTGCTAGTGTGGGGTGGAAGTTTCTGTCAGCATGCTGGGAGGAGGTGAGCTTGCCCTGTCTCCAGTCTCACGTGCCAGGAGGAGATGGATGTGCCTGCCCTATCTCCAATTTCATTACTGCCAGCAGCAGCAGCAAATACAGGCACTGAAAGGCCCTCCCTCAGGGTTGGGTGGCTCCCTGCTTCCAGTAGTATTTGGTTACGGTGTTGAGAAGAGGCTTCAGCTGTAATTAAGGGGGAAAGCTTGGGCTGCCAAAGCACTGGGGTTATTCTTATACCTGCTGGCAGAGAGCAAACTAACGGTAGTTAGCTACAGGTGAACAGAGGGGAAAAACAGATACAGACGGGGTGAGGGTATCTAAGCAAGAATAAATTGAAGGATCATAATGAGTGCCATTCCCAGAAGAGGGTGGCAAAATGGCACCAGCCTTTGGGGGGATGGAGAGGGTATAGATGAAGGCTCAAGCTATGGTTGCTTCTTTTTTTTACTCCTCCTGGAAGACCAAGGAGCAATGTGAAATGCTGAATGGTTCCTCTGAGGAATTCCAAGCCATCTGTGAACCTCTCTACAACAACTTTGTGACTTGTGGAACATTTAATGCAAGTAGCATGGACTAAGCATTGCTGGTTCCTGTCCCCCCTCTGGTTCCCCAGAGGTTGATGTGTTCCTTGCCTAGTTGGGGACCTCAGTCTGCTTGTGGAGGTGTGAATCTTTCTGAATGGATGGAGCAAACAATCCTTTGTCTCAAACCCCAGCAGCATGTGCCATAGGCCAATTTCCATGCTGATTGTCATAAGAAAAGGTTTCACAGCAAAAGAATAACTCACACATTCATGTGTACACACACTCACACGCATCCAAAACCAACCTTTTGCCCTTAATGCAAGAAAGATAAATATGATTCTTACAGCCAGCCCCACACATGCTCCATCTGTTATAGTAACTACCTTAACCTCATTAATGGGCTTGTTACCAGAGCCAGTGTGACAGCAATGTGCTACTTACACAATGGGGGTTTTGTTTTTTAGTAATTCAGTTTTCATGAGATTTCTGTGACAATTGCAGAAGACTGTGATACTGACCCATTAGCAGTTTCATGGAATTTTTCATTTATGAATGTATTGTTCTTTCAAGCCAGCTGGGAATACAGTGGGTGAGTATCTGATTTTAGCAAATGTGTTTTGTATGTGTATGTTCTGTAATCTACATAAATCCTCTGTCTGGTCTGTCCAAACACTGGAGGTGGAGAAGCGGAGCTGCACTGATCTGGATATGCTGGTTTATTTGGATCAAAAATGATCTTGTAGTTCTTGTAGCTGGTAGGCCTGTGGGTCTGTCCAAGCACAGCTCTGCTCTGCAAGCTACACTGAMAGTAGTGCGTTTTTGTTGAGTGCAGAAGAGTCTCCTATTTGAGTTCAGTATTAGTTCACTTTTACTAGAAAAAAGGCAAGGAGGTGGAAGTGAACTGGATCATAGTCAGTCAGTGGCAGATCCTGGCTATTTTGAAATGTGAATGTTAGTTTCTACCATTTAGGTCTGCCACAGTGACAGTGTCTGAAAAGCCTGCTGATGGAAATCCAGTGTTAGATTTTCTTCAAGTTTAGGAAACATAAAATCCATCAGAGATGTGGGGAAAAGCCTTATAAATTCTTATGCCTCTCTTGCCTTTGGTTAATTCTCTACCATGTCCATTTAGGACCTAAACATGCATCTTGTAGAAGCTTCTGCTCTGCCCTCTACACATAAGCCTGGCTCCCTGAAAAGTTGAGGTAGACTCATGGCCCCAGCGTGGATTTGTTTTTTTACTTAAGTAATTTGAATGCTGTGTTTCTCTCCTCCACCCTCTGGGCTGCACTCATGTTCAAGCTCTTCTCTACAGACATGAAGCTCTCTGCCTCGCTCTGAAGCAGGATCAGCAGGAATGCCCTGGCCACTTCTGCATCCAGGATTTAGGGTGTTCAGAAAAACACCAGCTGTCACCAACCACAGGGCTGCAGGTAGCCTGCCCTCCGAGAAAGCCTCGTGCTGAGGACACACGCTGTCTGGCCAACGCGCTCTCGTGCGGCAGAGGTAAGGTGCGCTCATTTGCACAGTTGAGCTGAGCAGGGCCGGTGAAGCGACGAAGAGAAGACCGGCTGGGTGACACCGGGGTAGACCAGTGGCCCGAGGGCACACAGGTGGCTGCTGCCAGCGTCGAAAGCTGAGAGGGGAAGCGGCTGGAGGCTGTTCTCTATGCGCCTCATCTCGGGGGTTGTTGGGTCTCTAGGGTCTTTTCTGCGTTTAATTAGCCTAGGATTTGGGGGCAGTCAGGGCAGAATGTGCCCTGCCTTAGGGTGTCTGAGGAGCGCTGGATTAGCGCTCCATGCCAAAGCAGCGTTGCGGGGCTGTCTCCTGCTGCGGTGCGCAAAGCCTGTTCTGCTGCAGCGCAAGCCTCCGGCCGGGTGCTTCCCCAGGCCCCAGCAGCTCCTGAGCCCTCGCTGCTCACAAACGCAAGTGTCCAATCTGTGAAAGGACAGACAGCGGCCGGCAGAGCACGAGGCACTCGGGACTGTATTTGTTGTGTGAGAAGTGGGGGTGACGTTCAGCTAAAAGTCCCGGTGTTGAGCTGGAGCAGCCAAAGGCACCTTGCTACCGCTGTTCTCCGTGCCACAGGGCCGGGGTGTYGGGGCACGCTGGGGTGAAGCAGTCTCCAGCTGGCGTGGACCCCAGCCTGGCAAGGGAGTGGGCTGACGTCTTTCTCTAGGAACAACCCCTGAGGAAACCCCTCCAGAATCAGAGCCTGGGAGATCTCCCAGGGGCTCTGCAGGCTGGTGGGGTCTCTTGGTCCCTACAGACATAAATGGTCAGAATAGGCACTCCTCAGCTCGTGCTGAGATGTTAGTGCAGTTTGCTGTGCTGATTTCTTGCTATGTTTCTCTTAACAAGAGTAGGGAGATTCCACAATTTCTCTGTTACCTGTTCTTGCAAGTGCTTTTAAAATACCGTATCTGCTGGACTGTTTAAAAGCATTTTTTCCTTCAATAAATCTTCCCCTTCATGGGGTTTAGTTAATTTGCATTAGGATTCTTTAATTATGTGGAAATCTTCAAATAGGTAGAAATCAGCTTATTAAATGCAGTGTCAGCCAGTGGGACATGCCTGGGTACCCCTGGCTGAGGAGGGGAATCTGTCTTTCTGCCTCACAGAATCAAAGCAAAAAGGACAGCAATGGTAGGTGCCTTCCAAAGGTGCTTGAAGCTAATTCAGGGAAATGGAAACAGGTGCCACAAAGCAGCAGCTCAGCAAGAAGGTCAGAGGAACTTCAGGTGCCATTAGCTATTTCAGCTAATAAGCTCCCCTGAGATACCTTCCTTTCTACTGCTTTACTTTCTCACCTGATACCTGCCCATAGTTCCATAAGGGCCAAGAGAATGGTTATTAATCTCCTAAGCAGAGGCCCTGACTAAGCAGTGACTCTCTGCGGTGCAAAGAAATGTGTTTATTCAGCTACTCTTTCTTAAAAGACCAGACACAGGAAAGCATTTAAGGAGTTCACAACTACATAGGCTGGTGTCTGTCGACGTGTTCTTCAGAAAGAGGAGTGGGCTGCAGAGGAGGGCTGTGCATGGCTGCAGGAAGCAGGGAGGGGAATGTACTCTGCCAGCCTGAGGGGAGAATACTGCTCCGGAGCAGTAAATGTTGCCCTCAGGGTTGACTGAATGGTAGTCTGCTGCTGAGGCCAAACAGGCTAAGGCCTCCATTGAGTTCAGCTTTGCTCTTCTCTGCCTCTGTGTTCAGCGTGCTGGCGGGCACTTCCCCCTCTGCCRTCTCATCAAAGTGTCAGCCATCAAGGCATAAAGAGATCAATATTCATTGTGCAAAATGGTTTCTAATGTTGTGGTAGATTACAACGTTGCTGTGATTCAAATGCAGAGGAGGATGGGGAGGTGTGTATAGGTGTCATTAGGGCTGATTCATTTATCAGAATGAATCTCCTGAGCTTATCAACAAAACTAATGCTAATGTCCTTCTTGGGAGTGTTATACCTCCATAAAACATTACAAGGAGTCAAATGTGGTGGTGTTGTTGCCCTTGGAGTTACCTGTGCTCCCCTATGGCTGGCTTAATGGTGTAAACGACCCACTGCTCCTGTTGGGGTCACCTCATCCCCAAGCCTGAATGCTGAACAGAGCAACCACAAGCTCTTCCTAAGACTCTGGCTTATGGAAACCTCCATGGGAGTGTTTTACAGGATTGTGTGGGAGCTGCTTATCTCCCTCCTGGAAGCTCAACTGTGGTAAAGCCAAAGGTTTGTGGCTCACCAGAGCAGGGAGCTGGTGCGTCCCACACGCTGACCCCGCACTGTAACTGACAGGCTTAGTGCTGCAAAGGAGACAAGTCCCTCCTGAGCTCAGGTTAAAAGTACTGACCGGATGGGGACGTGGCCAGCTCTGGTTTCCTTTGCTCTGCTGAGCCTCTTAAATAGGTGTGAATGAGAATATGCTGTACACGGGAGTGTCTGTCTGGTACAGAGAGCTCGATGCTCCCACCAGGCTCTGGGTGGTAGGACAGGAGTGGCACCAAAGGGGCAAAAAGGTATCTGCTGCTCTCCTCATCTTTTGAGGTGACACTGCTCATTTCATGTGGCTTTTGGAGTCTTGACCTGGCCAGGCCAGAATTCGTTCCCGGCAGATCTCATCCTGGCACTCTTCTCAGCACTGCTAGGAATGATGCATCGTCCCTTCCGACCTGCCTGCAGGCCCTAGGCACATTGTCGAGGCTTTGCTGATGACATCAGCTGTCTGTGTTGTATACAGCCTGCAAAAGACGAATGGACCTTCTAATAACTCTCTTGCCTTCCTGTTCAGTGCTCAACCCATAAAGTGAGATTTGCTGCTGTTCTTGTTCTTCATTATCACTATTCATACTTATTTCAGGGTATGGAATCTGGTAACAGAAATATTTCCTGGGTTAGCCTCAGCAAATTGCATCAGATAGTTCAGCTCTGCTTGGCAACCCGTTAATACTAGTAGTAATTCCTTTGCCCTAGACAGTACACTCTAAGGGTGCATCTGGGACATGCTGTTACATGATAATTATTTACTATGACCAGAAAGGACCTTTGCATCATGTTCTGGGTAATAGACTTATGACGCTTCCTGCTGGGCTTTGTACTGTTGATATAGCAGGAATAACAGCAAAGCCATTACAACAATAACAACCACACTGAAAAAAAATAATTTTAGAAAAAATTACATTAGGAAGAAATGACTGCTGAGAATTTATTTCTGGCTGTCCCAAAGCATCATCACATCCTGAGAAATCAGCCACTAGAATAAATCTTGAATATAATGAGTAAACAATAGTAAAAAAGTGTGAGAATGTTAGGTATATTTGCATCCAGATGTCAGAGTGCTTGTCATGAGCAGAACTCTGTCTTTAGAGGGTTTTCCAAGAAGAAGAATTATGTCTTTCTTACCTTTCTTACCTGCCTATTGTAGAGCAAAGCTCAGCTGTAAATTTGTATGGTGAAGGGATACTGACTTAAAGGTTTGTTACACTGGCTGTATATGCTGTCACACAGTAACGTGCACTTCTCCCCACTCAAGTACCAAAAGCATTCAACTCGGGAAAAGACAGTTCTGCTGTCTGTATCAAGAGTTGTTGCAACTTTGCTGTATGAACAGGGAAGTGAGTGACTAGATAGCAAAGCTGAAACATCGTCTGTGTGGTGGGATGAGGCTGGCACTTTCAGGACCAGCGTGAGATATTTATGACACTTGTCTAGTACCTCCAACATCTTTCCCTAATCAGCTGCCCCTCTGTCTTGCTGAACTGGAAACACAGAGTGTATTTATTGACTCTCAACTCTCTGATCTGGTTATTATAAATCTCTGCCCTTTGGAGGTCACTGCCCCTCAATTATGAGAACCTGATCTTGCTGATTCCCAGAATTGCTCTGCAGCTATCGATCTGCTGCACTGACTTGACAAACCTGAGTGAAACATGGAGCTAAAATTTCATGAACTAGCTCCCTGAATTTCCTTTCTGGAAGGAATCATAGAATCACAAAGTCTGGAAAAGACCTTTAAGATCATCGAGTCCAACCGTCAACCCAGCACCCATGCCCACTAAACCATGTCCTGAAGTACCACATCCACACGTTTTTTGAATGTCTCCAGTGTTGGTGATGCCACCACTTTCCTGGGCAGCCTGTTCCAATGCTTGATTACCCTTTCGGTGAAGAAATTTTTCCTAATATCCAGTCTAAGATTGGCTGGGCAGAGGGTAGCCCAAAGAATACTGGGTAAGTGTGAAATCCTTGGGAAACCTGCAGATTGAGATATCAAATAAAAGCAAGCTACTAGTCTCATTCACTAGAAACACAGCATTGCAGCAGGGTACAGCCCACACCTACATTTTGCCTCTAGAAGGCATAAATACTTCCCTTAGGAGGTACCTGACTCTCTTGAGGAAGGTGCAGTGTGGAAGGGCTTCTCCACTTCAGGGTAACTCCTGTCCTTGCTGTAGCCTTCGCTGAGGCCCCCGGTCGTGGCTGTGTCCTGGCAGGGCTCTCAGCTCTGCTGCCGGGGACAGGCTGCCACCCTCATTGCTGGCATGCCCCGCGCTGCCCTGATCGTGTTGCCAGCTCAGCAGGTGGTAACACGCTCGCTTTCCTAGCAAGCAACCTGGAAGTGCCACTGCTCAAGACAGAGATGAAGTTCAGGGAAAAGCTAATTAAAACCATGGAGCTTGGCTCAGTGGCCAGTGTACCGTCAGCGTGGGAGCGTGGGCGATGTTCTCTGCTGCTGCAGAGAACTGTTCCCCTGACACCAGGTGCAGCCGGAGGTTACATATTTCATTGTGATCTTTCAGCCCTGGTTGTATGACTGCTTGTGAGGATGTCAAGGGAGTGAAGTGTTCATTTCTTGAACTCCACCAAGATTCAGAAGTAAACACGCATCCCTGAACTTTCTGGATCAGCTACCCAAAGCTGCAAGCTGGTGCCAAGAAGATGGGCAAAACAAGCTTGGAAGGTAAGGGAGGACCAGCCAGGGGCTGAATGAAGGTGCATTGGCCAAAGACATAGAACAATTTATTAATTATAGTATTTTTACACTCATAAATAGTGAAGGCAGCTTATACCAGTGGAAGGGTTCCCCTTCACCCTCACTTCTGGGACACCAGAGGAAGTGTCCTTGCCAGGTGGGAGCAGGGCAAGGCAGGAGGGCCAGGAGCTGCCAGAACACCAAGTCTCTGGACCGCACAGGGCACACAAAGGCATCAGCAGAGCAGGCTGCTCTGAGTATCTGGCCTCCCCTCAGGCAGGGAGAGCTGCCTTTCTTGGCCCTCGTGCCCAGGGACAAGGCTGGAAGGGTTGGCACTAACCACGCAGGGGAGAGTCATCGGGGGAAATGAGCCTTTCAATCAACATACAGAGTTTCCTCTACAGGCTACCACATTGGCAGCATTGGCGATGCTCTGTGTTCAGCAGCTGGCACATCAGTCTGAAGCAGTAGGAAACAGGCTTTTTCTGTGTGGGTACACAGTACTGCCCCTTGTCTAACTGGGCACATGGTCGGAGCTGCTAATTAAAAAGTGAGGCATCTCTCAATGAGGATGTGGTGCCCATTATAAATGTTCACTATTGTGGAAAACCAGTCAAAGTCTAGTCAAGTTGCATGTGCTGCATTGAGCTGCAGAGATAGCTGCCTTTCCAACACATCAGGATTTCCCTCAAACATGCAAACATCTGTGGAGGTTAAGTCTAAATTCGGATATTAAGAACTATGTATGGTTTAGGTTACTTTGTAAAGCATTTTCTTCACACACCTCCACCAGGTTCTTTTCTTGCCTCAGATGATTTTCTAGTCAAGCCCAGGATGGGCACACTCAAGAGCCTGACAGGTCTTCAAAGATCCTGAGGATATTTGTTGAAGAAGTTGTTCAGTTTGGAAAAGCCACAACCCTACAATGAACTGGTGGCTCAGGCCTTGCTGCCTCCTGCAGTTCCTCTACCTGAAGGTGACATTGGCTTTGACCTGTGCCCCAGACCAATGCAGTCAGGCAGCTCTGTAGTTCCCCTAAACCGTATGTAGTGCCAGGTACCCCAGGACTGCTCTAATCCTGGCCAGTGCCTCCAGCTACCCTGATCAGACAGAGTGCCTGAATACCAGATAGCCCTGGCATGAAGTGTTACGAGCAAGGAGGAGATAAGGCAGGAGCGTGCACATACAAGACAACAAGTATTCCCCATTCCCACAAAGCAGTTCATAGGGAAGGCATATGATCTGTGACCGCTGTGTTCCAGCCAGCCTGGGAAGAATGCAAGACTGGCCTTGCAGAAGCGAGTCCACTTCTGGGTCAGAGCCACCCCTTGCTGAAGGCAGGTTACACAGGTTCAGTACATGTGCTGGAGGAATGGAGTCAGCAGCAGCATTGTAGCATCTTCATATCTGAAAAAAAGCCTAGTAGGACGGCATCTCCTCCCTCGCCAAAGAGAGGGACTGTGACAGGCTCGTTTGTTCTGGCTGGAGGCAGCAATTACCTGATACGCTGCTGAAGCTGCAGCTCCGCTGCTTGGAAGACATCTGCATTACTAAGAACGAGTCCCATCCTGACAAATATGAGGGTCTTATCACAAGCACACAAGAGCCCTCTCAACTGTCAGGTGATTATCCACATGTGTACCTGAACATTTTTCCTGACCAAAGCAGGTATTCATGGTTTAGTGCCGCCCTATGCTGGCCTGCAAAAATGCTTATACTGATTGAATACTAACCAGAGATCTCCTTATATACACAAGCAAAGGTGGCACAGCATGCTCCCAGCAATGCTAGTATGTGTAGCCTTTGCTGTATAGCTGTGGAGGGAGGCTCCCAAGGTCCGGCAGATAAGTGGCATTCTCATCCAGGTGAGAAAGAGGCACTGTGTCCTCCTCACTGATCTGCCGGTCAAACTCTGCCTTCAGAGTTGGCCGCTGATTATCAGGGAAGGCCAGAGAGAACAAGGCTTCAGGCTCACACACAAACTTGTACACGTAGCGCTCTCCAGCCACCTGCAGGGAAGATACGAGATGAATGCTGCAGGCACACAGGCAGCACTGGGCAATGCTCCTCAGCAGTGGAGAAGGCTTGCAAAAACATCCAGCTGCTCTAGCCCATCGCCCTGAGACATGTGAGAGTTGTAAACTTCTCCTTGTGCTGTCTTCCTGCTTCTCTGCTGCTCTGGTCTCCCCTGGAACAGCTCCTGGGAAATGGGATGCTGCCAGCTCACTCTTTGTCCGGGTAGCAACAGCATCAACAGTCCCTGACCAGTCTGTACTGTGACATAATTACACTGACAGTTATCCTCTCCAGTGCCCTGGATCTGGAAGAGACCATCCCTACCACATAGGACCAACCCCCAGGCAGCCTTTCTCTCACCAAGTCTAGACTGATTATGTGTCCTTGCAGCTGCATGAATTCCAGCTCTCCTGACTGCAGACATATACAGAAAAAGAAAGAAATCATGATTCCCCTTTGTTTTATTTCAGCTCCTTTACACCTTCCTCATTTAACTGCTGCAAAGAGAAGTCATGGGGAAAGCGAGCTCAGGACGCCTGGCTAGCTCAAGTACATTCTGTACCTGTAAGACTTCCTGTCTCTAACAAGAGAAGCATCACTAAAGGCATAAAAACTCCATCTGCTTTGCAAACTGACCTTCTGCATGATGCCTTTCTCATAATAGTAGCGAAGGGATCGGCTCAGCTTGTCATAGTTCATGGCTGGACGGTTCTTTTGGATACCCCACAGCCTGGCTACCTGTAGAATAAAGCATCAAAGTGCATGAATGTCTGTGAACCCAACCCAAGGGCAAAAGAACATTATCCACCTGGTTCTCTTTTGAGGAACGGTACCACAATACATACAAACATTTACAACATTTAAATATATCACAGAGAGGCATTCTCCTTGCCACTACAGAGCTCATTTGCTGTCACCACTTCCTCTCACTCTCCAGTACTCTGAAAACTTGAGGATGCTAAAGGACTGCTTCATCCTATGCTACACTTTATCTTCAAGGATCACATGTTTACCAGGAGCCCAATTACGAGGGAACACCTCCATTGGAAGACCCATGTGCCTTGCTTCCTTCTACTACATGAGTTTCAGCTTTGTCCATGAGACTCAGAAATCTGTTGTAAGCATATGTCAGCCCACCAAAACAACTCATCTGCACTGGAAGTGCCCATAAAGGTTGATAGGTAGCAAGAACAATGCTAATTGGAGCAAGGTATGAACAGGTATTACAGACACATCTGCCAGATATTATCAGATATTGGGGTTTTTTTGGAGCATGGCAGCATTGGAAATTACACCTTAGTTAACGTCATTTTGATATAAAAATATATTTAGACTAGGACATATTTTCTTCCAGATTTTTATGAAAACTTCTGCGACCAGTAGGATTCAAAACTCCAAACCTCGATGTCAGCCTCAAGTATGGAGCGTGATAAGACAGCACAAGACACTGCAAGCTTGGGGGTGAAGAGTCTAAGGGAGTGGGGGCAGCGGGTGATTTGACTCACTGCATTGCAGAGACTCTAAACTTACAAGCAGCCTTTCTTAAACCCGATATTTGTGTCACGCAAGTGTTTTGACCTCTTCTAAAAACTTTGACTTGCTGCAGGGTCTAGYGAGTACTACTGGTAGGCAGGAGCCTTCACAGGGCAGAGGAAAAGCCACTTGGGAATTTGCAGCCTCAGAAACAGTGGCTGCTATCCCTAAGCCTGTAGAGAAGCTAAATGGTTTCACCTCTTCTGGCTCAATGAGCTTGAACTCCATCCCTCTACCAGTCCAGGCAATGAAGTGGGAATTGGTCGGATCATCCAGTAAAGCCACAAGAAATTGCCAGAGCTGGAGAGATCCCCGTCTCTGGTATGGAGGTCCTTCCCGGTACCCTCCGGCTTCCTGCTTGATGTCTCCTGCTGAGAAGAGCAAACAAGGTGTTTCTAAGGGTAACAGTGCAAAAACAGTTGCAAAAAAAAGCATGTTTCACAAATGTTTACCTGGAATATTTCAGTTCACATAAAACAGAGCAGCCAATTCACCAGCAGCTCTTCCAAGAGGAGCTCTGATGAACCTCACAATTAAGCTATTTATGCTAGAAGGCCTGTTTGCTGCTAAAAAAGCTCAAGAAATGCGATACCAAAAAGCCAGGTATGAACCCCAGCTAACACACCTGCAAGAACACAGTGTAACGAACTATGTAGACAGTGGTCAAGTGGCTAGCAAAGATGCTGGATAACCCTATCTTACACCCAAAATGGAAGCCATTCTTTCTCCAACCTTCAAATTTTTCTGGAACAACACAGACATCGTCAGTAAAGGACCTCATCTGCTTGTCATAGCTGCAGCCTGAAAGAGAAAGCAACACAGGCAGTCATAGCCAAAGACAGGGTAGTACTAGAGGGCAATGCAATGCAGGGAAAAGACGACAGTCTCTGAGTTTCTTACCCAATGTATCTTCTGTATTTGAATGGCTTGGATAACTTTCAACATTTATGTACATGGAAGGACAGCCAGGAACATCTACAGAACAATTAACAAACGCATTTAATTAAAAAGCACAGGAGGCAGAATGAGCTTGCGCTCCAGAAGTGGATAGGTAAGTGCAGCTGTCTAACCAATGTCCTCTTAGGGCCCTCCTAAAGGGTTAGTGGCAGACTGATAACTTTTTATGTCTCAGCCATCCCACCACAATTCCATCTTCATCATGCTTCCCATCATGAATTACACTAGTAAATTTTTGTGGTACTACCACATGACTTCCTTCAGAGTAGCCAGGATAGCTAGTCAGTCACCTATACACCACTCTTAATACAAAATCTTGGACAATAGGATAAATTTGTTTGACACCTCTCCCGCATCTTAGTTTAAGATAACTATGCACTCTGCTACTGTTTTCACAGCTGAGAAGGCGTTACACTTTTCCAGGGGTGCTATGATAATGTTAATGGAGAGCAGCAGCATCTGAATGTTTACTACAGACGATGTCTCACAAATGTCATTTCAGATGTCTTAAGTCTTGCTGGCCTTTTCACATCATGATAGGGCATTCTCACAAACAGTTGAGAAAACACAAAAGAAAAAATAGCCTGAGTTTGAAAACAAGCAGAAAGTCTTTTCATGATTTCTGTGCAGCATATATTGTTGACTGGGCACTGCAATTTATATCTTCTGTATCTTGTGTTTTCTGAATCCTGCATTTTCTGAATCAAACCTATTTTCCATCCACAGCTGAAATGGAAGGTGTAACTGGGAGCTTTGGAAAGATTTACCTTACATGTCCCTCATACTCCTGTGTATAGCCATTGCTCTCAGCAGACATTTTGCTGATGCTAAGGGCAGAAGAATACTCTGAGCTGACAGACTGTGTATTATTACAATCGTAAACTACTCTCACAAAAAGCATTCTTCTGGGTTTGCACATTTTCTTCCCCTGTCTGGACAGAAGGACCCAGTGAAAGTGTAATATCAGCATAGCCACAGAGGTGCATTCTATACCCTCATAGGAGCTTTTTATTTATGTATTTATTTCTGCTAAAGGAAACAATTCAAAATGTCCATTAAAATACCAGGAAACCAGAAGTAACATTCCCTCTAGAAGAGRATATTGTGATGTCAGGGTAGCAAGTCTTTGGACAGATCTGCTGAAAAAATAAGATTTATCCCTTGTGGAAGAAATAAGAGGATTACCTGATTCATCTGGTATCTAGAGAGCTATTTTTGGAATTATAAACTTTTTTCTCCTATGAGCCTCTGAGATCTCTGCTCTCTGCTCTGTGTGCCCTGTTTCTATGGGAAGTAGCAGGTGGAGGTTGACACTACAAGAGGCACAGAGCAGCACACTTGCACTCAGCCAAGTCAGCCCAGACCCTGCTCTGAGTTTATACCTGCCCTTGGAATTGGCCAGTTTATTGTTAGCCACCCAAGCCTCTTTAGACTGTTTTAGTTTTAGACTTTTAGATCTGTTTGTCAGAACAAAGCTGGTTTATCTTGCACGGTAAGTTCCAAAGTGGGACATCAACTCTCTCTGTGACCTGCTGCAACGCGTTTCCAGTGGGTGTCAGCTGCCGGTGGGAGACCTCAGCAGTGAAAGCTGACACCCACCAGCTGGGCTGGGAGAGCTGCATCTTTGCCTCCATTTTGTGAATTAAATTCTTCTGCCTGCAGTCAGGGAAAAGGCACAGGGCCAGACTGTGTCATGAACTGCAGCTCAGGGTTTTATGCAGTGCAATCCCTGCACCCAGAGCAGCTTTCCTCTGCCAGTGCTTGAAGGTCCTCTCCTGCTGCAGGGATCCGGGACAGTTTTTCTGTACAAACTCCAAGATATTTGATTCCTTCCTTTCTGCTGCCATTTACTGAACATTTTCAGTATAATTTCTTCAAAGCTAGCTTCACTTCTCTCCCTTTTTACGATCTACCAGCTCACACATTCCTCTGAAGACAAAAACTCCCTGTGAAACTGGGAATGCACTTTTCCCCATTTCTGATGGTGTGAGTGGGCTAATTATGAATTTTGAGAGTCTCCCCAATGGCTGCTTATTCCTTTGGAAAAAAATGCATGCCTTTAATCTAGTTTGAGTAGGTTTAACATCACCTTCTAGCTCCTATATCTTTATAAAGCTTTCCACTATCTACCAGAAAGTCCTTCTCAGAACACGGTACGGAAAGTGAATGTCCCAGCCTTCTCTTGGATGTAGTAAACAGACAGAACTGTTTGCATTTCCTGCTACACAGCCAGTTTCCCAGACCACACGTGCTCCTGAAGATGAAGTAGTACTGCTTCAAAGCCCAAAGACCACCAGTGATGGATGTTCACCCAGGAGGTTGCTCACCCCCACTGATGCCTGGTTTACGCAGCCAGAAAGAGCTAGTTCTGCCTACCTGAGTCATACACGTAGTCCACCTGCTCCTGCTTGATCACCACAGCTGCTGGGTACTGATGGCTGCTGCCAGCCTGGCTTGCTTGCTCATACCGCGGGTCATGGTACTCTTGTTTGAGGCCTTGATGAGGGTACTGGAGGCAGGGCTTGGACATCTGGCACTGGTAGACAATGGGGTCTTCCTGGGCCATGCCCTGGGAGGAGCGGAAGGAACGGCACATCTCCACAGGTGGCTGGTATGCAGAGCTATAAGAGAGGACATAGGATGACTGCTTTCTTGGCCCTCTGATCTCAGCCCTGGTGCAGGGCTGGTTGAGGGACAGAAATTTCCTCGGCCTCAGCCTGTTACTRGGGCTGTAGGAGCTGCATGCATAGCTGGAGCAAGGAAGGGACCCCAGTGAAAGATGTTTCCAAGGGTAGCTACACAGCCCATCATTCACAGAATCTGACGGGCTTAAGGTTATAGACTTCTTCAAACCCTAGGGAGCAGTAGTGGGTCCCAGGTACTTTGGATGGGGGGGATCCTGTGATTGATGGAAACTGAGCACTTTAATCTGGATGCTGCAGTCCCTCCTCCCTGAATCACCAAGGAGGGCAATCCTTCTTGCCAGTGGCTGCCTCCTCCTGGCAGTAACTCACCTGTTTTTGTTGAGGTATTCACAGCTGGATGTGGGGTGGGGTGGCCCCGCAGGGGTTAAGAAGCTCCTGTCCTGTCTAGGGAACTGTTGAAGCGTTGACTGTATCTGGGTTCCTGGGCTGGGGGACTTGATTCCGACTTGTCTGGGTTGATCATAGGCACTGGGACAGTGAAACAGATATTGGAGCATTACAGTTCTCCAAGAAGGACTTGTGGCAGCACCTGGGGAGAACGCATCACGGGCAGACACGCTGTCCCTCTATGCAGCCACCTAGGCCAGAAAACTCCCAGCGTAAACTCCTTCCTTTCTGGTTATTGGTTGCCCCCATGCACAATAGCAATAACCCTTCAAGCAGAAAACTGGAGAAGGTGTCTATACTGAAGAAGCTGTACTATAACTCAGGCAAATAGCTGGAACTGCGGGCAGTGGTGTCAGGGAGCTCCCCGCGGGACAGATTTTGGAAAGCAACGGGGAGAGAGAGGCATGTGATAGATGTTGAGAGTGCTCTCAGCATCAGGACAGCTGAGGAACAGAACTAGGGAGAAGAAAAAAGAGGCAAGTCCAGATCTACTCTACACAGGTCTGAGCTATCCAGTGCAATAAATGGCAGTCTGAGCAGGCTGCCATGAGCTGTCCCACTGGTTAATTTATATTGCAGCACGTGTGCACTGCCCTTACCCAGCAGGCAGACCAGACTGTTGTCATGACACTTCATTATTAGATAATGCAGTAGCACTTGACAGCTCCTGTCCCTCCCCTGTGTTACCTGGCGTAAAGGCACTGCTCGCCATTGTGGTACTGGAATGGCTGCTTATGGTTACAGGACAGTGTGGGGTCCGAGGAGGGACTCTGCGGCTCCTTTTTAATCTTAGCAGGAGGACTGTGAAAAGCTACTGTGGGAGAGAAATGAAAGATCAAGTTGACACTTTTCTTGGTTATGGAAAGAGATTTTTATCAGTCAGTAAAAAGTCGGTTGAGATGTCACCACACCACCTTGTCCTTGTTCAGCTGGCTCTGAGAGAAACAAAATACCGATATGCACAACTGTTCACTGGACTTTCCTGAGCTCTGCCCTTGGTTTAGTAAGGTTTGTACAATACAACAACCTTAAAAGAGCAAATCTAAGGTAGTGTTATCATGCTCTGTGATACTCCAGAGCAGTCTGAAAAGGATTTAGAGTGGGCATTTCCTAAACTGTTCAGGGCTGGGACAGACATTTTCTGTTATATCATAAGGGGTAGCATGCACATACTCTATTTTTCAACACATAAAAGCAAAGTTTTGATTTGCATTATGCAAAATGCTCTTTCATTGACGTACCTGGTAAGCATGTCTTGTGAGTAGTATTACCATGTAACTCTGCGTTAAATTATAATGCACTAATATGATCACACATTGTAGATTTCCTGATAGTATCGTTTGTCCTGTAGGACAATAAATGTAAGGTTTTTGTAGACATAGCTACAAAAGCTGAAAGTTTYCTGTGGGAAAATAGTATTATATGTATTTCATACTACTACAGGCTGTCACCAGGCTAACTTGCTCACAGACACCTTACACAAGTAGTGTTTTCAGAAGCACCTAACCCATTTACATAGCTAAAATCCCTTTTCCAAAGGAACTGCATCAGTGTTAAAGCACAGAACAAAACAGCAGTCCGACTTCCAAGTCCTTGCTTTCACTATAATATACCTCAAGGTTTGTCATGTTTATACTTCAGCACACAGGAGAAAGGCCAGGCCTTTCTACAGGATACTGTGATTCCTGGGTGGGAAGCTGCCACGGGGGCACTCAGCAGCTACCCGTATCATTTCCAAATGCAGGTTTCCCTTTGTTGAATCTCTTCTATGCTAACAGTCCAACATCCCTGAATGCGGGATTGGGGGAATGTTGTAACTGCTCTGCTCATCCAAAACACCAGTGACAGTCCAGGAAAAAAAGTAAAAAGGTTTCTTTTCATTTTCAGTACACTGGTTTGTGGTCACGGCCTGATGCAGATGAGGAGGGATATTTCTGGGCTGGTTACAATTTAATGAATAACAAATGTGGGTTGCAGTTTACAGCACCAGGAAGTAGGATGTGGGTATTGTTACTTCTTATGCTTAATTAAATCCAACAGGGAGCAAAACTTCYCTCACCAGTTCCTCAGAAAAGCTTATCCTGGCTGAAGGACATGGTAAGCATCTTCTACCTTTGCCTCTGGGCTCTGCTGCTGCTGCTGTTACAAGGTCACTGACACTTAGGAAGGAAAGAAAAGTAACACCAGAAAGGTACATAGGTCTAGGCTTGTTTTTCAAACCAGGGAAATATCTGCCCTCCAAATCAAAACTGTAAGCTTTTAATAAGGCTAGCTCCAGTCCTTCTTCACCAGCCTACTACCACCTCTTCAAGCTGACATGATGCTGCTTACAAAGCCTGGGATGTTGAGAGCTGCAATTACAGTTTTAAGGATGGAAAGTAACATCCTGATCTGTTAATACCTCATATTTTTGCTGAGTTTATTTCAGGACTGACCTGAACTGTATGTGCACCAGCTATCCTCAAGCCAGTTCTCCCTCACATAAAGGACTAACTGTCCTTTCAGAAGTGCTGCAGCAAGCAGCTATCAAAAGGGCTGGAGAAGGGACTGCTGCTGTCTCTCTTAGCACAGGATATTAAGGCCACTTTCTATTGCGAACATTCCTCCCCAGAATTAATTTTCTCAGCAAGAGGGAAAAAAAAACCCCAAACCTGACTCCTTTTGCCTGCCTTTGGTTTCAGTCTACACCAGAAAAGCCCACCTTTACTCTTTACATCACGCCAGCACCCAAAGGGATCCAAACAGCTTGACAGAATCAATATGAATAAATAAATCCRTAAGATACCAGAGCCTCCTATTGTTTCTGGCTCCTACTCCTTCTCAGGGACAACTGGCTCTCCCAGCCAGCCCTGGGGCTGCCATCAATTGCAGCAGAGGCGCCTGTTCACAAGCAGCTCTTGGCACTGTCCAAACTGATGGAGGTGTGGGTGCGCTGACCCAGCAGCCTGCCCCACACCTGGGATGCATTCAGTATCCCAAGCATGACACTCCTGCATCTGTGCAAACACCCCAGGCCCAGGGAAGGGTCAAAAGAGAAAAGGGTCTTTCTATGCCTGGGGCATCCATTTCCCTTCTGTCTGCAGCAGCTCTTTTCACTGTGTGGAGTAAACAGATATATAGAACCCATCTAAAAACACCAATGTGTCAGCTGAGTCTTGGGGGGGGGGGAAATTGCTCTGTCCAGTATACCGAACTCCACTGAAGTTTCAAGAAGCTAGATGTCCTAGGAGCAGCCAATTCTTTCTGGCCCCTAATAGCTGGAACAGGCTATTGCATTACAACTGGCTCATTCACTCATTCAGAGTGAAACATGGGACCGGCCCTCTCCTCAGTTCTAGGTCAAAAAGAGCAAGAAGCAAGATAGATGACTCAGAGAGCAAGGCCTGCTGTGCGGCCGGGCCAAGTCCAGGGGAAGGCGGTAGAAAAGAACAACCAGTGAAAGTGCTTCATTTTAGTTTTCATGGGGTAAACTGCCCTGGGCAGGGAGAGGTATCAGCACAGGAAGGGCACCAAAGTTTAGGCACCAGCTTTAGATGGACATCTCTACTCTCAGTTAGCTGCCAGACATGTGTATGCCCAGGGAATGGTGAGGCATCTTCTTGTAGCCTCGACATGCCTGTCAAAAGTCAGGCTCCGGGCTCCTGCAGCTGCTTGCAGCACAGAGCTATTCAGAACAGTAGTATTCACTTCAGGCATGTAGTCTTAGCTCAGCATCAGCTTCCAAATGAAACAGTGGCATGCTGTGAGGACCAGCTGAAGCAGGCCCGGTGTGAGAAAAGCAGAGAGTTGCATGGCCATTGTGTGGAACGTTCCTATACGTACACTTGTACCTGTGCAACATTCAGCTCCTTTGTGAAGTTCTCAGAGCAAACATTTGTGTTACAGTGTGTACACTCCTGTGCAAACACATGCGATCTGTCCAGTGGGCATGTCCTAAGAACAGAGACCAAGCAGGCTAGTGAGCATATCTCTTCAGGGATACTGTGCCCTCATGCTGTGGCAGGCAGCAGACAGGACCATCATCTCACAGAGGCCATGCTGGCAGCAGATGCTCAGCCAGAGGCCACGCAGGTGAGCAGAACCCCAAAAAAGCTCCTGCAGGAGACACAGCACCCATAATTCCACGTAGAGTCCAATTTCTTTTGCTTTGGGAGGAGTAACAGCAAAAATTTTACCTTTGATTGTCACAGTAATGCATTTTCTCAGCTGTTCAGGGGTGCCTAATTATTCACACATACACCAGCAAAAATACACATCTGTTGAAACCACTCTGCATAAAGGACTGTGGTAGTTATCACCGCACAAAGATACTTTTGCATTRTCCGGATGTGGACAGTTAGCATGTTTTTTTTGTCACCATCACAACAATGTAGAAATAAAATGAGTACATTAGCCTCAATGTCTGTGTGTTGCATTTACGTATTTGTTTGGTTTAAGTGTATCCTGCCCTTCTCCCCTGAGATGTGTGATTGCCCCCATGCTACTTACAGTTTTCTGAATGAAAGTCAGGCACAAATTGCTCATCACTGTCTGGAACCTGAGCTGCCAGGGAGGGAGGAAAGGATGGGGGCAGGGAGAGAGAGAGAGAGAATTAGATTTGGCACTTTGTATGGTATAATTAACAGTAAGGCAGAAATAARCCTATGCAGGAAAGATCTGAGCTTTCTTCTGGGATGCACTTTAGTGACTAAGGATAGTTTCCCTTTGGGATTAATGAATACAGTTGTTCTGCCTGCAGATTTACCCCTTAACCGCCTGCCAGTTTCTTTCTCCCTTACCTTGGAAATAAGGACAACAGCAAGTTTATTACCTCAGGGTTCACAGTTTTCGTCAGAAACATAACATGCAGGGATTTTTAAGCATTTAGCATAGGAAAAACAACTACCAACTGATAAATTTGGAAAGTCTATGCCAAAGTGATGAGCAGAACAGGAAACATCTGTGCCTTCATATACAATCTTTTCAGTAGCTCCAGAAGCAGTGGATAGCTTGGCACTAGTGGAATAGACTACAATTTGTAAGTCAGCAGTAGAACATTTCAGAAGAAAAAATAAAATTTTCCGGTAGCAGGAGAGGGAAATGGTTAATAGTGCCTTGCATGCGTGTGTGATTTCATAAGTGGGAAATGTAAGAGGAAGTGCTGGTGTAGTCATAGAGAACCTGACAGCAAACAGCTGCTCTTTCCCCACAAATCAGTGCAGTAAAGCTTATTTCTAGGCATCTGCCCTGTGGACAGCATTGTTAGTACAACTAACAAGAACGACAACAACAAGAATAACAGCAAGGTCTAAGATATTTGAATATTTCAAAGATTGTCTAATAAAGATATCTGAAAATCTGCAGAGGCCTCATTTACCTTGGAACAGCCTACCTCACTGGAACAGGATGTTACTGAATGTGGTAAGCAGTGAAATAGTTAACAACATTAGCATCTCAGTGTTAAGAAGCTTCAGGCTTAGTGCCTCCTTTAGACAAACCGGTAAGGCTCATGTGCATTTGTCTGCTGACTTGAAAAGTCAGCAGCACACTTTGTAAGTTGATGCCTCTTGTAACTCAGGGCGCCATATTTATTCTGATTAACATGAAAGACGAGACTTTGCAAAAGCTGTAAAGCCCACATGGATAGAGTTTCCCACAGCATCCAAAATGGAGGCACTAGAAGAGTCTTTCACTATGTACTTCACAGTATGTTTCATCACTTGCTGAAGTAAATACTTATTTTAAATTAAAACTTAAAATATCAGAATTCTTCTTCCTGTGATGCATATGAAAAATGTAACAGTGGTTGGGAGCCGGTATGTAGTGAAGACTGGCAGCTGTGCTGACCCTTATGGCATCATTCATGTGAATTCCTCACCTGCCTATACGTAGCTGCCTGCCTTTTCTGATCTCTAGCTTAGATAATTCTGTTCATGGATCACCTACCACAATGTGGCCTTAGCTCATGTCTGAGTTGCACTGAAGCCATTGCAAAACATATAATATAACAATGAAATGGCACAGTGGAAGAAAAAAAATTTTTTATTGTCCTTCTTCACCTACAGGTTGACTCAGCAAGGTACACAGGTGCATCCTTGAGAGATTACTCCAACATACAAAATCAAATGTTACAATAGTCCATAGTGCTATTATACTAAAATTCCTTTGTTGAAACAATGTATATATAATTAGTGCTTTTCTGATTTCACAGGGGAATCAGCTACACACAGTCTCCTCTAGCTCCTGCTTCCCTTATTTTCTGAGAAAAGCTTTAATCAACACGGGCCTCGCACATTCACAGAGGGAACAATTCATTCAGATTTTCCAACCGTAAATGTAATTGTGCATGCTTGCCCCATTCTACAAGATGGTTTGTGCCTATCTTTCCTTTGCAAGAGTTATATGGGCAAGACAGAACAATACTCTTGGACAGCCTGCACACAGTCTAGAACGTATGGTTTTGTCGAAGCACATCTCAATCACATCCTTAAGCAATAGGACACCAAAGCAAGTGATCCAGTCTGGCTTTCTCCCTGACAGCAGCATCTGTATTTATTTACAAATACCTTTGCATTCTTCCCTACCACAGAAAGAAAAGGTATTAAGGGAGCAAGAGAGGCACACCATCCTGATGTCAGGAACACACTACTAATCAGAATTTAGCCCGTATTTTAATACAGAGCAATTTTTTCTCTGTTACCCAGAGCCTAGCTCAGATATGGCCCCAGTCCACCTCCTGAGCAGTCCTCCATTACCCAGAGACAGCAATTAATGTGGTAAATTCAGGTCTGACAAAAAACTAAGCTTTTGGGTGTGCTCTGGGAGAAACAGCGGGGAGAACCTTAACCATAGCAGATGTTGTGTTAGAATATTTTATTACTCTAAGAATTACTTTTACATCCCTTTTACTGCAGGGAAGGGAGATCTTGCAGCAGATTGTTATTTTACAAACTCTCTCACAAGCTATTGCTGAAGGAAATGCTGCTGCTAGTACATGACAGACAAACCTACAGTTTTTGTTATTGCAGAGTGAACAAAAGATTGCACTCTCTCAGCTCTAAAACAAAGGTGATGTAGTCAAAGTAAAGGGACATGTGGAATGGAACCCCACTAATCTCAGTCACTTGAAGCTAAGCTAGACAAGACATGCCAAAAATAAACCTTAGGGAATAACACTGCATTAACAACAGGCAGTGGTTTAGAATGGAACTAGCCAAGCTCTTTGCACTGCGATCACTGTTCCTTAAAATAACCTATACGACAACAAACTGGAAATATAAATGATAAAACGTGGGGAACAGAAAAAAAAAGCTACAAAATTCATTTTATAAATTATCTTTAAAGAGCAACATTGTAATAGAAGAAATAACGGGGATCACATTGTATGAGCTGAGTACTGCCTTGAGGCTACTTTGCTGACAATCTCACTAAGAGAATCACATACTAAAAGCAATAGACCATAGAAAAAGTGTGAAATCAAGGGCATGGCTGGAGTGAGAGCACGCAGCCTCACTGCTGGACAGCGATGCTTGCAGATAGCTACAGTCCTGTACTAGAAGTCTAAAGTGCCAGTTGCCAGAAGAAAATTTAAATTTTTTTATTCATTATCTACTTCATATAGTCGCAATACAGATAGACACTTTCTTGTTCTCCCCAGACCAGCATCTATACTTAAAATAACTGGGATACCTAATCAGACATTTAAAGCCCAACCTCAGGCTTAGTTTAGTCACTCAGACTGCTTGCATCAACACGTGCCTCACCATCTCCCACACCACTTTCAAGATCTGGAGCACCATAACTAAAGCTTTCTGACTAAGGATACACAAAGAAGTGCATCTCTCTCCTCCTTGCAATCAGCACAGATAACTACCTGTCCAAGGAAGTTTTTTTGTTTCTCTGAATGTCAAATCACTTTTATAAATTATTTGGCTTGAAATTAGTTCCATACACTTATCAACTGCCAGCTTCACATCATTGCATTCTAACAGATTCTGGTAAAAATGGTATAGAGGAAAACTTTAGATTTTTAGTAACAAGGCCTAGGATTTTTCAGCATCTGCTTCTTTTAAGTCATCTATATGCAGACATTATTCTTTTACCCTGCAAAGGAGAAATCAGATGTTAATTGACACTATTAAAAATATTCTAAAAAGCTAACAAAGAGCTACCCCTATGAATGAAATTACACAAATTTATACTGACACACACACACACGTATATGTGGTTTAAATTTGTTAACATTTTTCATACGGCTGATTGTTTTCCGTGAATTTATATTTCCAGTTTGCTTCCTTCCTAGGTTTGTTTCTCTTATTTCAAAAATAACATGAAGAACTGTAAATAAAATAGCTAAATTCCTTAACTAAATGTGGTAGAGGCAGAGAATAAATGACATATTTCATATTTTCACTTTCTTTTCTTTTTCTTCTGCATTTTTTAGGAAGGTACTCAAGTTTTCAGCTGTCTTCATCTCRTGAACAAATGCTAACATATAGACATGTACAAGATGTTCATGAAAAAAAGGATTTTCACTAGTCATGAAAATAATTTGACATACTGATGAATACAGAAAAACAAATGATAGTTTGCTTTAGAGGGCAACTTTTCTTGTTAAAAGTCTGGAAATCGGAGTCACCATGGGAGAAAGTAGTTCCCCGTATTTTCGGTCTAAAATCATAAGCTAGAATATTAAAACAGGCATTGAATTTGTCAAAGACTTCACTTGGACTCTGACGAGATGCTATGAGCTATACAAAAAAAAGATATCTGCCTATATTCTAAAAACATGTGATAGGGTTTCCATTATCATTTACTAATCATATAATAGCAGACTACCTCTTTTTATGCAGTTCTATGAGACCATGTGTGACCTTCCCTTCACCCCAGGGTACTTATGAATTCATTCTACAAACACTCTGATACTGACAAACATATTGTAAGAAATTCTATACAAATTTTTTAGATTAGTGAGCTAAAAATATTATCAAACATTAGAAAGCCTAAAATTGAAAGTCTACCAGAAATCAATTCTGAGGCAAACTTATCTTACTGGCAGCTCAAGGTTTTTGAAGATTTAAGAGAAATCATTCTCAAGCATGTGGGCACATTCAGCAGATCTATTAGATGACCAGCAATTAATACCCATTTTTCTGCTCTGACATAAGTTAGGTGAGTGTTTCAATCCTGGAACAGCCTCCAGGTAATTCCTCTTGCATCTTTACAATCCTCACACTCCTGAATACTGATCAATGAAATTTCATTTCAGTTTGAAATGAACATAAAACATTTGATTTTTTTTTCCCCCCCCTTAATAATCTTACTTAGTTGGCAAATACCTTTTTGGAGGCTTAAAAAAAGAACTGTTTGACAAGATTGTCCTTCGCTTGTGGTGAAATTAGAGGAAATAACCCTGCTCAAAATGCCATGCATATTTTTATATTATTATTGTTAAATATTTGTTAAGTACCTATATCACAGTAAGTACTTCTACATTTTTCAAGAGTCTGTACTTGAGGATATGTTTTGAATTTTCTAGAAAATAGATCATTTGTAGTACTGGAATTGGAGCAAATCCACCATATTGTTTAAAACTAGTTTCACTTGGAATTAACAGGACTCCCTGGGATTTTAAGTTTTCTCTTCCTTGAAGTCAAAAGGCAAAACAATTTGAACACCAAACTGAATAGTATAAATTCCAGGAAGGTCCCTTCAGAGAGTTATCTTAAAAAAAAGGTAAAACAAAAAAAAGTTAAGAGAAGCACCTTGTTCCCCAAATTAAAATAATAGTTTACTGTTTGTTTAAAAAAATAGCAACCTTCTGGCAACCAACAAAGTGACAAATTAGCATAAAATGGAACCAGTTACAAGTAGCCTGAAACGAAAATTGTAACCAGGAAAGTGGGCCAACTGCCAAGTTCCATTCATAAGCAAATACCCAGCACAATAGTATGATTCATGCGTCTTCATTTACACAAGCCAGAGGTTGGCAAGTCTGAAAAAAATACTTAATGTTGGGAGCTAGGCAAACAAAGCAAAGGAGCAGTACAAACATCAAAAGACAAACAACTGAAAGACGAACAAAACAAAACAGAGCGAGGGGAAGGAGCCTACCTTCTGTCAGCCAAGTCTCCTGGAACTGGCTCAAGTCCTGGAAGAGGTCTGCATGAAAAGCGAGAGGTTATCTCAGCGGAGCGCTGGGAGGGACAGCGGGATGCTCCAGCGACGGAGATGCCGGGCGGAACGAGGAGGTGGGGGCGGAGGCGCAGGGGGAGGACCTGGTCCCTGCCCAGAAGCCTTCACCACCCCCATCCATCCCTCCCCCCCCCAACCCTCCTTACCTTCCGAATCCTGCGCCGGCGGCAAGCCCGGCTCCCCGGGTCTCTTCCTGGCGCCCATCAGAGCTCCGCCACCGGGAGCCGCCTGGCCCGGAGGCTGCTGCGGAAGGAGCAGATCAGCGCGGGGCCCCCGACCGGAGCGGGCTCCGGCCCAGTGCCCCCTGCCCCGGAGCCGCCACTCACCTGCGGGAAAGTGAACGGCACCTGCTGGTCTAGGTACCCCTTCATCCCGCCGCCCGAGCGCTACCTCCGCGGGCGCGGGTCTGCCGGCTCTCGGCGGGCACCTGGGGAAGGCACACGGGCCGGGCCGCCGGGGCGGCCGCCACCTGCCGAGCTCAGCGGCCGCGGCGGGACAGCCCGCCCGCCGCCCCCGCCGGCGGGCGGGCAGCGCGATCCGCGCGGCTCCCCGGCACTCCCGCCGCCCGTGAGGGGCGGCGATCGCGCGGAACTTGGGACGCGAGGCGGGACCGAGCCCGCCAGCTCCCAGCCGGGACGAGCCCCCGCCGCCCCGGGACAGCGGCCCCCGCCCCGGCGGGTCCCCGCCCCTCGCCCGGCGGCGGCTCGCGGCCCACGCGGAGCCCGGAGCGGCCCCGCCCCGCACGGGCCGTCAGGCCGTTGCGCGCCCGGAGGCGGCCTCCCATTGGCGCGTCGCCTCGTTCACGGGCTCGGCTCGCCTGCTCCTTTGTTTCATTGAATTTGTGAATGAAGCTCTGGGTTGGGACACGCCCGCCAATCCCAGCTCTCTTTGGCCCTCACCCAGTGAAAAGTGGGAGCGGCTTTAGCCTTCAGGGCCAATCAGATCGCAGTAGTCTGGTAGTCATTCACGGACGGAGGTCCCATTCATAAAAAARAGTTCATTCACTAAGGCTGCAAAGGCGCTTTAACTATGCCTACTGTGCATGGCAGAAGTATGCTTAGCCTGTACTTTCAGACTCCCACCCAGCGTGGCACACGACCAGGCCTGCCCGTTCTCACGCACACTGCAGTCATTTTAAAACAGTGTTCAGGTATGTTTAGTTCTGTTCTGGGGAAGTTCTTTTGAGTTTCAACAAGATTTGGAAAAAATCTCACTCATGCATCTGGAGTGAAAATAATTAAAGCCCTGGCTACCAAAATCGGTTTTACTCTTACAAATGTTAAGGAACAAGAACATAAAACAAAAATCTGGTCCTGGGATTTGCACAACCAAAAAGTGGTTTTGCATGCTTTTGTGCATACCAGGTGCTCTCTTCCATGCCATGTGCATACATCCTGTTATTTTTTCAAATTTCTTCTTTAAAGTTCCATGATCATATTTAACATTTATTGATCCTATTTATCCTACAAAAAATATCAGTAACAGTTGGGACATAAGATAATCATTCACAATAAGATAATCATTCATGGAATGTCATCTCCTGGAAGAGAAGTAGATACTCAAGAGAAAAAAGAAGGAAAGGGGAAAGTTATCCCTAAGGCTAAATGGAAACTGTAATTTTTCACGTTTTCTCTATAGCTAACACCACTAGGGCGATCTACTGATATGCTTACTATGAAAGGGGTATCTGCTATGCAGAATAACATGTTTAAGTATCTAGTTAATACTTATTTTGATCTTTCTGCTAGCAGGCTACAGCTCCAGTGTTCCCAGGATGCCACTCTGTCAGGAAACCTGACTGAAACACTGTTCTGACTTGTCTATGGGAGCAGAACGAAAACATGCTAACTGTCAGGAAGTTTACATCCAGCAACTGCTCCCACATCCCCAAACACTGTAGACATGTGGTTAAGTGCAGCACTGGAATTTAAACTTACTCTGGTTTGAGAAGATCACTGACGCATAGGAGTTAAGCTTTTGAATTTTCAGTTTTACTGAATTTGTTTCTGCTCCATATATTTTGTAGCAATCTATTCAGGCTATTAATTTTAATCTAGTTTTATAGGAGAACTGGAAGAGAATATTTCTCCTCGTTAGATTGTTGTTAGGCAATTTATACTTTAAATGTCTTACAAAGTCTAAGTGTCAACAGATACTCATGCTTTGCACTTTTACCTATACATAACAAAGCAAAATGTCAGTTTGACTCTCAGTTATTAGTGCTACATTTCCTGGTTAAGAGATAATGGAACCTTTGTTACTTTAGGTATGATTTCAATATATGGCTGTGCTCTGAACTCTAAACCAGATGGGATTTTCTACTGTAATATTTGTTTACTCTATGATGTTCTAATTTCCCATCCAACTGGCAGTAATGGAACTGCTGATGTAGGAGGAGCCTTAGGTCTCAGCACAGTTGTCTTTTCACTTCCCTGCCACTGTGAAGAGGGACTAGAGACTTACGAGGAATGGCTGAGGGAACTGGGGTTGTTTAGTTTAGAGAAAAGGAGGCTGAGGGAAGACCTTATTGCTCTCTACAACTACCTGAAAGAAGGTTGTAGTGAGGTGGCGGTCGGTCTCCTTTCCCAAGTGACAAGTGACAGGACGAGAGGCAATGGCCCCAAGTTGTACCAGGGGAGGTTTAGATTGGACATTAGGAAAAATTTCTTCACTGAAAGGGTAGTCAAGCATTAGAACAGGCTGCCCAGGGAAGTGGTTGAGTCACCATCACTGGAGGTATTTAAAAGTTGTCTTTTCCAACCTAAATGATTCTATGATTCCTAGTCAGAGTGGTCACTACAGTTCATGAATGCATATGTGTGAATGAAAAAGCAAAAGGGCACAGCGTAGATAGGAGCTACAGTAACTGACTGCATGCATTTGACATAGCAAAGTCATCATTTGTACTAACCAGGCAGTAATGCTATTTTTTTTGCTGCGACTGAAATGTGTTGCTGGTACTATCAATTACTTTTTCTATCTATTTGAATTAAATTAAGATCAACTCATCCCCGTTTGTATTGGGATCCTTGTGTAATGTGAATGTATGTACATGTTTACATATGTATATGTATTTATGTCTGTGCATACCTATGCAGGATAGCTGAAATTTTCCTGACACCCATAAAAGTACTCTACAGAAGACAAACTACATAAAAGTGTTTTTTTGGGGGCTGCAGAGAGGCAGGATCTGCGACAAACTTTGCAGGTTTTTTATTGCTTTTGAGCCTGTAAAAAATGCCATACAGCCTAATTAGAAGGACAGTATTAAGTAGGGCTAGACATAGTGGCCATTGAAGGGAAAATCCCTGAGAACTTGGGGCTTCCAGATCAAGCCATGTTATTATAACTTTTATGTTATTGTAGCTCTTTTTCCCCCTCAAACCCAAACTCCTAGAGCAGGTTCAGGTTTTAGCATCTTTTGTTTGTCAAAGCAATTAACTAGCAGTAAAGCTTGAATACCAATGCTAAGCATGTTAGAAAGCAAACGGACACATGGAACTAAATTGCTGAATTTATCATTTAAAGTACCTCATGATTTTGAGTCAATTTCAAGACATTTGGGGAAAGGATTTTTTAGTTTCAATTAGTTGGGTTTGACATTAATATAAACTGATATATTGTTCCTTTTGTCTCTAGGAAACATTCTGACTCCAGTGAGTAGGATTCAATAGGCTACTTCTGGGTTCCAGTATCCAGGCAGTAATTAGTGATAAAGAGAAAAGAAGCATAAAATTCACAAAAAACAGAAAAATATTTTTCCTCCACTGGTCTGGGCAACTTAGTCCAATTATTTGACACATTTCACTTATATTACAAGCTCTTAAGCTGGAAACAAAAAGCACATAGCCCGTCGCCTTAAAAGCAAAGAAACCATTAAGCAACAGTACAAGAGATGCAGTAATAGAATGGGGCAGTCATTATCATGGCACAGCTGATCTTGATGGTGAGTTAAGTATCACAAGGTGAAACTAATGCTGCTGATCATGAGCAAGGCTGGTCTCTGATTTATCCCTTGATGACAACAATGGCCTCAGGGGAATGAATCATGCTTTAGATCAGTTTGCCTGTCCACTTACCTCTTTCTGTGTCATGTACTCTCCTCAGTGATCTATATAAATCCTTCCTTCTGTTTTCATAAAGTTGAAATGATAAAATATTGTTGGTTAATAATTTGGAGGATGCAGAGTTTATAAACAGGGCATGAGAGAAGGCTTGGATTTCTGGAAAAGCTGCTGACTTTATATCAGGAAATATTCAGGACGGACAAAAGGTTAGTAGAAATTACAAATAACAACTTACATAGCTTGTTTGCTTGATAGTTTCTCCTCTGTTCCTCATGTGCTTGTACAAATATTTGTTTTCAAAGGCTGACTAATCAGATATGGGAATATGATTCTGGAGTTTCTCTTTGCAGGCTCAGCAATTAACATTCAGGGTGATTAATTACCTTCTATTTTTTTTTTTTTTAAAGTGTAGAGTGTGTGAAGAGTTCAGAAATGATACAGAAACCAGAAGGGAACACATTCTTGCTTATAAAGTATTAGCAATAGACTTATTCCAACATTGTAATCCACACTGACTGAGATGTTTCTTCCCTGGGCTTATAGCTTATTTTTTTTAGTTACCAATTGAGTTCTATGTCTAAACTCCCTCCTGTGTCCCCCCCCCAAGATTTAACTATTTCCATCTATTGTACTAGTTTGAGAAAAACCCAGTCCTGAGTTTCAGATGCATCCGCTGCAGCCCACACTAGCTATGATTAGTGTAATGTAAAGCTCTCAATGATAGATCCTGACACAAACAGGAACAAATGGCAAACGTCTTAGAAAGTGACAAACTGAAAGTTGAAAAAAATCTCTGTACTGTAGAATGGAGCATGAACAGACCTGCAGTTTTGTAAAAATAATAAGAAAGAAACAGCTGGATGAAGAGCTCAGGTTTCTTAACATCAGGCATGAAATCAGCCTAGTCACTCTTCAATACCCTGTTGTTCCCTGGACAGGAATATCATGAATAAGGTGCTGAGTCTAGTCATTGGTTATTGATATCAGTCATCAGCCATACCTGAGAAAACACAGAAATCCTGACACTGGAAACACCTGCCAGATAGTTGTGTGCCATTCCAGCTCACCCTCGCTAAYGGCAGTGTGCAAAGAAGAGGCTAGAGAGAAGGAGCATGCTGCCTGAGCTGTCCCAATCCTCTTCTCTCAGTCACTGCTTCTCTGTCTCTTGCTGTCTGGCATGTGGCAGGAAACATCAAGCTGGTTTCTTACACTGTAGAGAAGCAAAATGCAAGAGACTGCTAACTGAAGGAAGCATCATTTAAAGAACGTTCCTAGAGGGAACGTCTCTGCTTATGTTTTAATGAACAGTCTAACATACAGGCATTACATGTGCAGATTCTCCTGCTGGTTGTTTCACTAGGGGAAAATATCTTGTCTCTGTTTCTAGCTACTTTTCTCCTGTAGCACATATGACAGTGGCCTGCACTTTGACATGAAAGGTCTGAGGGTCAAGCCTTTGCAACCTATCAATCACAGCTTTGTTGCTGTCACTACAGCAAGCCTCTTGTTAGCTGTTCAGGCTATAGAAGTTTGAACCTATGCAGCTGATGAGTCTATGGGTAAAGACATTTGCCTCTGGAGTATGTGCAATCTTCCATCCAGTCTGAAAAAGAGTGACTCAGGCCAGAATCCTAATAACGGTTTTCCAAATCAACATATTCAGCAAGGGACTGGTAAAAGAGTGTTGTGGAGCTTAGTAGCTAACATCTGACTACAGCTGGGTGGTGTACAGAAACAGAAAATGTGAGTTTTCACTTGGTAACATGCAGACTACTCTGCAATCCACTTCTAATGTGTCCATCACTTAGCATTTTTGGGTATTATAGCTGTTCTTGATGATCTGGTTCAGTAATGTGAATGACTTTATATCCCTAAACTGCCCTTTTTTTTTTTTTTTTTTTTCAGATTAAAATGAAAAAGCATTAATTTTCTTTAACTATTGAAGTCAGTCTCCCTCTGTCAACACAACTGAACGTTAATAATGCTATCAGACAATTGCTTATAAAGTTATGTCTAGAGATCAGGAGTATTGTCAGTCGACTAAGCCACAAACTGCTCTTGGTCCTTTTATTTTGCAAACTGCAACATTAAAATTAGCTAGAATGAATAAAAGAAACAATGTCATCCAACTTCCAAGAATGATGTCTGGCAGGTGTCCCCATCCTAACTCATTTTGAGACAAAAAGTGAAGCAAAGAAAGACTGTGCCCAATGAAGCCCAAAACCAGATCTGGCATAATCAGTCCATATTCCTAGAAATAGGGTGGATATAATTGGCAGAAGACTAGGGAAGTCTGAACTGCAGACACAGATTATTGATCAAAGTTTGAAATGCACAGTATGTCTTCCTGCTAGTAAGTTCACTTTCCCAAGCCTGAATATGTAAATTGCAAAGATTACTTTTGATCACTCTCTTTCTGCAAGAGGATCTATGGTAGCATGAGTTATTTACTTATAATTTGAATTTCATGTTTTAATTTCAAGATGTTGCATAGGGGCAATATGACAGGAGATTTCCACTAGCCCATAGAACTTTGCTTATGGAACTTGCCATGCTTTTCATGTCTAGGTGACTTTCTATAGTGAAGGTAGTCCCAGTATGCAAGAAGGTATCTGGGTAGGTTTCTTGCACCTTTGTGGCTGTCTGAGACACAACACAGACTCGGGAGAAAGCGGTTTTCTATAAGGTCTTGTGAATAAAATGCCCCTTTTAGGTATTCATGCCAGCTACTTTTTATAATGTTCTGAATGAGAGAAGACAGTTCAGGCACTTTGTCTGCAGGAAGGAAGCAATTAAATTATTAGCACTTTGAGAAATTAAATGATGTAAGTTATGGCAGAATAAGTTTAGCAAAATGTTATAATGTAAGAAAACAATTAAAAAGAGTTATATAAGGTTGGGTGGCTTCTTTATTGTGATAGAGTGAGCAGTTAATTGATTGTCATATTGCTATAATGTACCAGGGCAGTTGTGAGAGCAAAAAGAGAAATCTCTGCTCAGAATGTATGGAGACGAAGTTCAGAGAAAGGGATCTGTCTTTTAGGGAAATGGGAGTGAGCAGCAGCCTGCTACCCTCAATTCCTTTTCCCTGTATCCTGTGAAGAGAGAGGAAGTACAGAGAAATTCCCTATCATTCTCTTCAGCTTCCAAGGCCTGATGCTGCAAGATTATGTTTAGCTCTCCTCATGACAGTGATGTGGGAAGCAGAAGTGCTTCAGAATTGGATCCCAAAAATGAGAGAAGCACAGAAGTTGCTCTATCAGCACTGGCAATGGAGCCACACAGCTTTGTACTAGCCCTGCCACCAGCATCCCTTTCCTTTCCGAGAGTGCTCATGAAATCTGCAAACCCTCCTGGGCTGTTAGTCAGACGTGTTGTGAAAGAAGCTGGAAGAAAATTATATCCTTTCCCATAAGCCCATTTCACTTTGTTTAGCACAAAGAGAAGCATGTAGTTTCTGGCCAGGAAAGCAGCTGTGTTAGAGGAAAGGAAATTAAGCTAGAAGTAACAAGTTGCAAATCACTTGTATTGTTGCTCTGAAGAATCAGTTTCTTAAAATCTTTGAAGAGAACTCTGTGCTTGCTGGTACTCATAGATTTTACACTATGCACAGGCAGTACCACCTCTTCTGCTTCATTTTTCAGTATGGCTCATACTTTTGCTGTGACTGCTTGGGTCCTGCCCTGCACCTTCATGAAGCTCAAAAACAAAACTGAAAAAACTAAACTAGTATCAGGTCATAGCTGGCATCCCCGGGGCAGATCAGGAGCATGTGTGCACACAGGCAACTCACCAGTCTGTCTCAGGGTCTGGGAGGAGCGTTGGGGCAGGGGACTTGACAGGGAGGAGTCCTGCTTGCAACTCCACCACTGTCTGGATCTGGGTGAGCTCTCTCAACTTCTGTGCCTCAGTTTCTCATCTGCAGAGGGGCGAGATATTTGTATACTTAATGGACACTGGAGAGGCATCATTAATTAGTGGTTGCAGAATACTGAAGTTGACCAGAAAGGGGAAAGGATTGGGTTGGATTCTGTCGCAATGAAGGTTATAATAATTATAATCATAGTATGGCACCTTCATTGCTCTAATTGCAGAAATCGTAGCAACTTCTCCCTAAATGTCTACATGTGACCACTTAAAACAAAGGCACTGAAAGGCATATGCAGGTGAAAGATACGCATAGGCCATCACTCTGCAAAGTATTATGGATTTGGGGAAAAGTCTGGAAGGCTGGAAGAGAGTCACACAGCTTGAGCAACGTGAAGAATATGATGCTGAGAAAAGCTTGGAGGAGCTTAGAGCATGGAACCTACATTGTTCAGGAGTCAAAAGGGGACTGTACCTTTTTGAAAGGCATTTGAAGAAATGCCTGCCTTGATTACCAATTTGTGCTTCTAACAGACATGACCTTAAGACTCCCATCCTTTCTTTCATATAGRATAAGGCAACAGAATGAAGCATTGAAAGTCAAGAGTACAAGGGCACCCCAATGTAGTCAGGTCTGGAAGGCTCTGCTCTTTCCCTTTCTTTGCTCTACTCCTCAGTTTTCACTATTAAAAAAAACAAACAAAAAACCAACCAAACAAAAAAAACACCAAACAAAAAAACCAAACGTGCCCTCAAACAATCTGCTCAGTTTTGTCTTGAAAGTGGTGATCTCCTGGCTTCATTTGTTCTTGTGATGCTGGCTAGTATGCAGCTTTTCAGTTGGGGGATATTTGTGTGACTGCAGGGATGACCAGAGATAAACACAGACACTACTGGAATAAGGTGCCACATGCAATAAGTAGGGGATTTTGTCAGCAACACTTGGCCATGCAGCTGACTTGCTGTACTGAAATGAACAAGGACAAAAGCAACTGAGGTAGTAAGGAGGTAAAGAAGGTGCTAGTAATTACCAGGCACTCAGTCAAGGCAGGAGAGAGGAACCCAGACTTCACTTGTAGATGTACAGAGCCAGGGTGCCAAGGCAAGACACATAGCTGTTAGCAGGTACGAGCAACTTTTATCCCATTACGGCTGAAGTAACCACCAATAAAACATAATCAATGAAATCCCTTTTAAGTTGGTTGAATCAGTGACCCAGAAAATAGCTCCCCTGCAGAGAAGGAAATGATAGTCTATAAAGTGAGAAGTCAATGGGAAAAATCTATTAAAGCAAGTGAGCTATAAGGAGACCTTTGGTGTTAACTGAAACCTTTTGGAAGGAAGCCACAAAACTCACAGCAGACTTTTAACCCTCCAACCGCTGTCGTGCCAGAAAAGGGCCGTCTGTCCTGCTGCGGTCCCGCGGAGGGCGCTGCAGACAGCCCCGCGCCCACCTCGGCAGCCCCACGCCTGCGAGGGGATGCCCGGCAGGCGGGCGGAGAGKCAGCAGAAATACCAGGGCAACCAGTCAGGTTTTCAGGCTCAGCTGAGAAGTCCACAACAGGGAATTGCAGAGTACCCAGAGTGTGGGTAGTGATAATGGTGATCACCGGTCTAGTGACAGGCTCATCTTGCAGGACTTTAAACTAATTTCTCCCCCTGCCAAACAGTCAATTCACAGAATACCCAGAATTATCACTCAGCTTTTTTTTGTACTAAAGACATCAGCCAGAAGCCTAGCATGGCATCTTGAGCCTAGGACAGTACAGAAGATTAATCTGGCAGACCCAAGAGTGCATTATGAAGGAAAGGGTTTTCTGGCACCCAAATTCAAAATAACCCACCCGACAAAAGAAGTTGGGGAAAAAAAAAAATCCATTTCTCATAGGATTCTTCTTTTGGTCCTAAAAGTAGCTTTCCATTGTCTAGCTTTAGACAGTATTGATTGATTGTTAAGACTAGAAGACAGAAAGCAGAGTCTCTGCCTTGCTACTGCCTCTTCTCAGGAAATTGCTCTGTTATGTCAGAAACTAAACAGGGATCCAACAGACATGGGAACATAATTAAATCACAACAAAACTGGTAAAAGCATCTTGAAAGAAGTTGTTAACACAGACCTCCTGAAAATCTAATAATTCAGATTATGCCACGTGTTAAATTCCAGCTAAGTTTAATTTGGCTCAATTAACTTGTAAAATATTTTTACAAAGTGCTAGATCATCTGCCGTCCCCATTCATTAYACAAAAATGAAGAGAAATTCAGTGATGCAAAACAAGTCAGGTACCTAGGAAAACTAGTTATCCAGAGCTAGATCTTGATCAGTCAATACATACTTTATTCTTGCACATGATTCACAGTAAAAAAGCTAAGAACATCCATGTGGAAGCAGAAGTATCAGTCAAATCTGTTTCCACGTTTTCAATTTYAAAAGTATTGGAAGTAATACAGCAATCTAGCCCCTTTTACTTTTCACTTGCTGCCTCTGACTTTTTTATTACATGTAAGCAGAAAAGGGGAGTGGGGGGGGAAAGAAAGCTTGGAAACACCAGGAGACTGAGTGAAAAATGTGTAACCTCTGCATACCCTTTTTAAAAGCAGTAAGAAAAATCCATGGAGTTACAACTTGAGAAAACTTATTTTCTAAAGAAGCTGCCTTTGGACTGGAAGGCCATAGAGCTGCAGGAGCTGAGATTTTCCTTCCTGTAGTAACCATTATGTTAAAACTCCAGATTCTGGCAGTCTGAAAAGATGATCCTACTTTATCGATTTTTACCTTGTTTTCTTTATAAACTGTTTAGTCCTGGTGTTTGGCCAAGTAGGCTTGCCAGAGAGAACTTGGTGCTTAGTGAGGGGAAGAAGTGAGTCATTCATTTACAGCACAACACATTTTCTGAATGAAGTCCCTGATGGGGTGGGGTTCATGCTTCTTTGCCAGACAAACTGGTATATGGCATACTGAAAACCTAAAGATATACAAATATAATATGTATTTTATATAAAATTAATTTTAATTTTGCTATTTAGAAGCCATTTTAAGTCAGCATAAATGTGCCTCTCAGAATAGTCCACTCTTGGTCTTGAAGGGGTGAATAGTGTCTTCTTTTTCTGACTGTGGATATATGTATATGGGGAAGTTGGGAAAATCCCCTTCCTAACTGCACTGTGAGTAATGGCAAAAGACACTAGGAGATAGCGTTGGCCAAGATGTGTGCCCTCCCTGGAGCTGGGGAAGAGGGCAGCTCTGCATGCTTTAAGGGTGAGGTTCCTGAGCAGCAGATGTAAAGAAACAGCCTTGTCCCACCAGATCAAAGGCCACATCCTGCTGGAGCTGCAGGGCCTCATGCATCTCTGCCTGCCTGGCCAGATCTCATGCCTCCCGCTGTACTTTCTCTTCGGTGTAAAAGACAGCAACAGTGCAAAAAATCCTCAGCTCTGAACTGAATTGAAATTACTCTTTCTTAGTATCCCAAAATTAAAAACAATAATCCAAGCTTTTGAAATAAGCCTTTATTTTTCCTTATAATAATTTTCAGTGTAAGTATGTTATAGGAATTGCTCACAAGTAAAAAAATCCATAAATTTCCCAACCCACTCGGACAATGTTTTAAAGCACCTACCAATTACTTCTGTTTGTCAGAGTTTTCAGTGTAAATTCACGGTGATGTACTGGGCAGATACTTATTAGGGAACTCTGCTGTCTGGTCAGGTTGTTGCAGCACCTTTCTCCTTTTCGGAGCACTTATCTTTATAAGAGACTCTGATGGTCCCTTCTGAAAACTGCTGAAGATATGGAGTACAGGGCCTGGCAAAGCCATGTGTCTAATATTAGTAACACAGCAGAGCACTGGGTTGCTTTGAACTTTCACTCCATATACACTTCCCCGTCATCATTGCTTCTCCCTTGGCATTTAATCCTTTTCCAGACTTGGACRAAGGAAAAACACTTCTTTGGCTTTAAGAGGCTTCCAACTTAAATGGGGTTGGCATGGTTGTTCCCATGAAATGCTGAGTCAACTTGTCTCATCTGCCCCTCTCAGAGCTGCAGTGGCCCTGACCACTCCAGTACTGACACATCTTAGTCATTCAGCACAGCAGCTGAGGCTCAAAGGTGTCATGGTTCTCTCCTAACTTGTGGCATCTGCGGTGGTCTGAGAAGTGAAGTTATAGTATGTCTGGGTCCTGAAAAACAAGACTCCATGCTGTCCTTGCCCCAGTGTGTCAGAGGCCTTCATGGAAAGGGGCACTGCTTTTTGTCTTATGGAGGAAGATAAACACCCAAACCCCTGGATCACAGAAGTTGTTGCAGCCTGGGAGTATGCCCTTGCTCCTCTGACACAAATCAGAGAGGAGCAGGGATTAGCTGATCCACGTTCTTTTCAATGTCTGTATGGTAAGAAACACTTCCCACCTTGGGCACAGCACAGGGTATACCAGTCAGGATGCTGCTTGATCTGTTGGGAGGGACAGAAAGGAGTTGGGAGGGACAGAAAGTAGTTTGGACCATTGCTCAATCCTATTTTGCATTCCCTTTATCATCTGTAGTCACCCCAGCTCATTTTCCCCTCCTTCCAGTGAAGGAACTTTGTGCTCTTTTAGCGAAGGTGTCCCTTTCAGCAAACCCTATGCATCGCAGAACCTCCTGAGCAAAGACAACCCCCTGTGGCTCCTCCTGTTTACTCCAGCAAAGAATGAAGTGATTAATGAGGCCAGAACATATCTTTTCTCCCCAGGATCCACAAGAGAGGCACAGCTGAATAAATACCCCATGTTATTGCAGTCTGCTTGGTTGGGAGTTAAACTGCAGGTAGCAAAGAGCCCTGCCAAATGTAGTTATTGCCACACTCTGCATCCGCTGATGATCTCACAGATGAGAGCGAGGCAGAAAGATTTATAAGGACAAAGTTACATTCCTAGCTCTCCCTGTGCTGGAACTGGAGTGCTCTGGGCTTCCACTGGGGGCGGGGGATGACTCAGTCTCATGCTCTTCTGCTCTTTCAGCATGTGCCTTTAGATGAACTCTCTGAGATACAGCATAGATGATTCAGTGTAAGCTGTTTTTTGCRTTGTCAGTCATGTCTGCCCTTTTACAGAATTTTGCACCCCCTCCATAATGATAATTCATTTTCCTAAGAAGCTTTATATGTTTTGGGCTCATATCTGTGTGGAATAGTATGCAAATACCCTCTTATGGCACAGGAAGGTAAAGTATTAATGCACTCTCCACTTAGCCAGCAGGTGAAGGTATGTGTAAGCAAGATTGTAGGATCCTGTGCTTCCTACTGAACCCAGAGAGTTCTTATAACCACTACTCCTGGGCTTGCAATAATTTTTCTTTCTTTCCTTCCCTTCCTCTGCCTGATTTGATAGACATTAGCAGAATAGAGCTGACTTTTCCACTTTAAAAACAATAATTAGTATCTTTGGACAAAATTTTCCCATGAAAGGACTTCTGTGATGATGAAATCTTTCTATTTCATAACTAGAGAAGTGATAGCATAGAAAAAGGTGGGCATGTTGGAATGAGTTTACTTAATTTTCCTTTTTTTCTTTAATAGCATGAGTTCCAAAACAATGAGTTCAGCTGTGTTGCTTACTTTCAGGTAGACTAGCCTTCTGAGTGGTCTATATTTTCCTGTGACTCCTGTCTTCTCTTCTTTTGGTGCTGTTCTTGTCTAGTTCAAGGTGCTCCTCTGGACTTTGTAGCTCTAGAATAATTGTGAATTTGTCTTCCTAAACGGAATATCAAATCCTTTGAGCTGAGGCTAACATTATTTAACACAAAGCTATTAAACCTATGAAAGATGCTGTTCTGTACCTCAGTCAATATGGTGGCTAAAGCAACATGAATGCTCAGTTTTATAGGGTTTTTTACTTTTTTTTTTTTTTTTCCAACAAAACACCAAAAGAGCCCAAGACAATAGTACACCACCTGCAGTATGACATATTATTCCTGCTGTCTGGGGGTTATGTGAGTGCTGGAAGGAGTAGGAAAGTGTTATCTGAGAGATTTTCAATCTTTGATAGTGTTTTTGCTCTCCACAGGTTGTTTCATAGACCTTTGTCTGAATACCAACAAAAAATGGAGATTAAAAAGCTAAACCAAAACAATGAAAAAGGAACAAAACTAAGTCTTCAGGATGTGTAGAGTGCTTAGGTCTCAGTAATAGCACACTATCAGGAGACGACTGCTTCCTTTCCGGTCTTTTAGAAAAGCAGTACACAGAAGGATGATTCCTAATGGTTGCAGACTCAATATACCATTTATTTACAGACCTTCACAGAATGCATTAAGTTTAAAACTTGCACTAATGTCTGGAGGAATCTTGAGCAGCAGATGGAGTAATTTGAACAGCATCCCTGGCTGTTTACAAAACCTGATCATTGTCAGTCTTGCACATAACTTTCTTCTGTGATGTGACAAGGCATAGCCATTTGTAGTTGATTTAGTGGCAATGCTGTGTATTTCCTGAAATACGACATTTGCAGGATTGTAAGACTCGGGCTCCTTGCTGAGCTTTCCAAGCTTGTTGAAATACCTCTTGGTATTGGAGGGCAAAAGGGTATGCCCAGAGTTTGTGTTCAGCCACTGGTTTCACTGGACTCATGAATGGCTGCATCTTGTGTAATTAAGAACAGGATGCAAAGTTAGCAAGAATAACTAGGAAAGAAAACACCAGTGAATTTTTTTCAAAGAAAATCAGTATTGAATGAATTTATTTTCATGTTGTATTTAACTTCTGAAGTGTATCAAAGTGCCTTGGACTAGAAAATCGAGTAATTCTTCTGTAATCCTTTTCTAAAGCCCACAGAGAAAACAAAGATGTTGATTTAAGATATACAGCAAAAGGCATGGGGGAACCTGCTGAAGGCTCCTGCTGTTTAGGGTCATGGGTTACACTGCACAGCCTGCTGACTTGGGATCAAGCTCAAGGTTCTTGAGTGATGGAAAAACGTTTGACGCTATTTTTCAGTGAGCCTAACTTGCTAACATGAGCCAGCTGAGTGAACACAGAGACACTGTAACTAGGACAAATCCCACCTTCCTCTGAAATTTCCAAACCTTTCCCTCCCCCCCCCCCCCGTCAGATTCCAGACAGATGACATTTTCTTGGCATAGACCCATTCCTGGCAACATCTCTTCTCTGAATCGCAAGAAATCAGGACTTGAAGGTTAACTGATGGACAGTGTGGGAAGAGATGGTGCCTGGCTTTGTAGATCAAATACGGCCTCATCTGCCCACTACTCTGCCTTCTCCCTCAGGTCTTGCCTGTGCTATTTCTCATTTTCTGGAAAATCCCTATTTTAATTTGATTCCAAAGGTTGCTGAGCCCAGTTGATACTGTTGTTTGTATGATAGCGTCAAGAGTGAGTACATTCCTCAGATCATAAATCATCTTAACCTGACCCCAATTAACTACAGACCCTGGATTTCATTTCTCTCAGTTCTTACCAGCCATAACAAATTATGTCATTCTGTGTCAGTGAGACATTGGAGCAGACACCACTGGGAAAATTACAGGGGACTCTGTGATCCAGTTGTGTTGCAGGAAGAGCGAAGGAGATGAAATGGGTCATATCTTCCTACTGCTTTCTAAATAGCAGCCATGTGATACTTGGCAGCATAGTTAAAGGATTTTCATAAGGATACAGGAAAACTGTATATCTTTAAGTTTTATTTAAATGTTGGTCACATAGAGAATGAGGCAGTCTTTGACACCTCTGACTACTTGTCTTGCATAAAATTATTTAGTTGTACCTGTCCAGGCCCTTGTGCAAAAATCCAGCCAACCAGTAAAACACATCATGAGCTCAAATGTACGTTGTAGATATCTGAACTGTCTTTCCCTGTTGAAGACTCCTTTGTTTTATGCAACACACTGCAAAGATTGCATGGGGCTTGTAGAAGAGACTGTGCCTCTGGCTTTCTTAGAAAATGCACTGCTGGAGAGGTGATGGTTGATAGATCTCTCAGCTTTGAGACATTCTTCTGAACTAGTACAGCACCAGTGAGAAGGATTCATTGTTCTGTGGAATAAGAACTGTTTCATCTCAATGCAACCCAGAAGTCAACAAGATGTGGAAAGGGTGCTGAATCCATCATTCCAGAGGGTGAGATTTATACCTTGGGTTTGAACAGGAAAATCCAAATGACCCTTTCTTATAATTTACTGTTTTCACTATGTTGTTTTACCAATAATGTTTATCTTGTTCATTTAATATTAAGTCATAAAAGTGCAGTGACAATACAGTAATGGTGAATAATCAGAAATTCCATCCCTATGGAAGCGCAATCAGATCAGTTCTCTAAGGAATAACAGTAGGAGAATTTTCCTAGATACCCCAGATCCCTTCTCCTTTAAAAAGCCCGTGTGATAAGAAGAAAAGAGATGCAGAATTGAATCACAGATGCACAAGCCCTTTTGAGKAAAGATCTAGCTAAGGAAATGTCCATACTGCCTGTGACTCTCCGAAGTTCAACATTTCTAATCCCTCTACCTCACAGACAGCTTGTATCCTAGACTGGAGCAGACCACCAAAATCCTTTATTAATATATTATTGGTTATGGCATAGACATTACAAAGCATGGAAAAAAGGAAGCCTTTCCAGAATGGGCCTTTGCAAACTGGAACCAGGGTAGAAATATAGAGCTTACATTTTGGATTAGTAGTTAATTTGTTTATAGGCAAGTTCTAAAACTACAAAAATTTCAGGCTGAGTGTGAATAGATAATTGTGTTTTCTGACATAATTCTTGACACACAGCAGTGGTGCTGTGTGTACTACCATTTCCTCAACTGCTGCACAGGGAGTTGGAAGTGAGCAATTTGAACACATAACTTACTCTGCAAACACCAGTCACTTGCATTTGCCTTCACCCCTGCTGGGGTAGGAACAACCAACCTTAAAGGGAATGTTTAACATGTGTAACAGAAGACATAAGTGACCAAGGCTAGGAAATCCTCAGAGATGAGAGCAGGGGCTGGACTGAGCAGCAGTATGCGCTTAAACACTAATTCCAGTACCTGGCAAACAATCAAGGCAGGCACCCAGTCTACTTTCTTCCTGTTGTGCATGAAGAGCTTCTTGCAAAGTCCCAGATAGTCTAAGGAACACACTCATGGTCTACATTCTGCAGTTCTGCACCTAAAAGCCCAATAGATACCCTAGAGCAAGAGAAAAGCAGCTTGTAATGCTGCCACTAGCGTGCAATGGAGGTGGAGGCATCTCAAGCACTGCAGCATTTACACTTACGACCAGACTTTAAATTCTAAGGCTTAATCTGTGTATAAAGTACACGGGTGCATTTTAAAATATATGCATCATCTCCCCCATGCCCTTATAATTATATCTTCACTGACTTCAGCAATGGCCTGATTTCAAATTATCTAAAACAGGAACAAATGTCATGAAAGCAAGTCAGAGCTGCCAACATTCAGTGCGTTTGAACGTCACTCTCCCATAAGCAGCTGTAGGACAGATAAATATGGCCATTAGTGAATGGTGTGCCAGTCTGGCAAGTGGTGGGGTAGGTTATTTAGTATTTCAAGAAGTGTACTCTCAACATTAGCAGACAGTTTCACACCTGAAAAATAAAGCATTTTCCTTTTGTTTCCAAGAAAAATTACCTGCCTTTAACCCTGTTGTATACCATTGCCTACTTCTCAATAGAGTAATGTAGTTTTTATTTGTTGAAACCTCATACCGTTAAATGCAATGAGCTCATCCTTTTTCTTGGCATCATCTCATCTTGATTCTGGCAGAGACACAATGAAATTACAGCAGAGAGAAGACTGTAAAAAGAGAGCTCATTTTTCTCCTAAAAATAATGCTAGTCAAGTTGGCCCTAGCAACTGTGAAGGAAAGTGAAAATTCAAGCCAAGTTTCATATTTGAAGTTACACAAAGATTCCAAATCCAACATTATTACCCTTGCGTTGTTTTCCAAATGGTAAGTTATATTCTTCACATATGTAAAAGATGGCAAAGCAACTGCAACTACAATAGAATAGAATAGTTCAGCTGGAAGGGACCTACGATGATCTTCTAGTCCAACTGCCTGACCACTTCAGGGCCAAAAGTTAAAGCATATTATTAAGGGCACTGTCCAAACGCCTCTTAAACACTGACAGGCATGGGGCAATGACCATTTCTCTAAGAAGCTTGTTCCAGGGTTTGACCACCATCTCAGTAAAGAAATGTTTCCTAATGTCAGTTAGGAGCTGGGGTTGTTTAGCCTAGAGAAGAGGAGGCTGAGGGGAGACCTTATCACTCTCTACAACTACCTGAAAGGAGGCTGTAGAGAGATGGGTGCTGGTCTCTTCTCCCAAGTAACAAGTGATAGAACGAGAGGAAATGGCCTCAAGTTGCGCCAGGGGAAGTTTAGATTGGATATTAGGAAAAATTTCTTCACTGAAAGKGTAGTCAGGCATTGGAACAGGCTGCCCAGGGAAGTGGTGGAGTCACCATCCCTGGAGGTGTTCAAAAAACGTGTGGATGAGGTGCTTCGGGACTTGGTTTAGTGGGCATGGGTACTGGGTTGATGGTTGGACTCGATGATCTTAAAGGTCTTTTCCAACCTTAATGATTCTATGATTCTATGATTCTGAACCTCTCCTGATGCAGCTTTGAACTACTCCCAGATGTCCTGTGCCTGGATCCCAGGGAGAAGAGCTCAGCACCTCCCTCTCCATGTCCCCTCCTCAGGAAGCTGTAGAGAGCAATGGGGTTGGCCCTCAGCCTCCTTTTCTCCAAACCAGACAAACCCAGAGTCTTCAACTGCTCCCCAGAGGACATGCCTTCCAGCCCTGTCACCAGCTTTGTTGCCCTCCTCTGGATGGTTCAAACACCTTAACATCCTTAAATGGTGGGGCCCAGAACTGCACACAGTACTCAAGGTGAGGCCGCACCAACGCTAAATACAGCCGGATAATCACCTCTTTTGATCGGCTGTGTTCGATGCACCCCGGGATGCAGTTTGCCCTCTTGGCTGCCAAGGACACACTGCTGACTCCTCTCCCAATTTATACCTGTGTCTGGCGTTACTCCCTCCCAGGTGTAGAATCCAGCACTTGTTCTTGTTACAAAGGTTGCCAATTAGCATTGCCCAATGCTCCAATCTATCTAGATCCCTCTGCAATGGTTTTAACTGTTTCTCAACATCCAGGAGCTGATCTCCAGAGGACAAGTTTTTGACTGGCCTCAGAATATTTCACCCCTACATGTGGTTTCATCTTCAGCTCTAGAATGTTTCAGGCACAACTTCCTCTCCAGCTGCTCTCTCAACTTGTTACAGGCTGAGAAATTCTCACAATGCAAAAAGAAAAGAAATACAAAAGAAATTATTAAATATAAGCAGAAGTGAGATGTTGTGGGCCAGACTCTGATCTGTCAAAAATGAGTAGAGTTATTTCTTATAATAACATCAGGACAAGAATGGTATTGTCATTGATCTGCCAGACAAGGGCTTCAGATGTCTCAGTTCCTTTACTAGCGTTCTTCTAGCATTGGACAAGTCCCCACTTTACAGTTAGAGAAAGAGGTTGCATAGGACTATTTTGGCTTTCTTTTTGATACTTAGCTATCTTAAATGACAAAATGCCTTTGAGACAAGGCCTGCTCTGAGCTGAACTCTGTGAGGCTCTGATCTTACCTAATATCTCATGGTGCTACAAACTGCAAAGGGTAAATAACTCAATGTCTTCCACTGAGTTTGTTTCCCTTATGGCTTTCTCAGACTTTATGAACAACTCTGCTAGAATTGGGAGGCTTGTTCTCTAAGAAATCCTGCAAAAGCACAAGAAGAATTCAATTATTGCAGTAGAATGACTTTTTTTTAATGCTTATTTATCTAATGTTTGAATGGTTGGAAATGTCTTCTCAGCATGTGCATTAAAGACTTCCTGCCTGGAGTGTGCAAAGGACTCTGAGCATTCGCAGGATATTAAACAGATTCATAATGGAACCTAACAGTATAAACATGTCTTCAGTGCAGGCAGAAATGCCACAAACCCTTATGTTGTGTAATGTAAAACATACCCCAGTTGTGTCTGTGTTCTCTTCTGCAAATAAACAAGGGAGACATGTGCCTAAAATGTTTCCCTGAGGCAGACAATTTCTCATCTCATTATTTCATTCTCTTCTTAATAGATTTATTTTTTTAAGGTGATACTTTTAAAGAACTTTATTATAACTTTGCTATGGCTCAATCCCACTAAATTAAGGCCACTTGAAGGCAGCGAGTAGCCTGACACAAGTCCGTGCTGCGAGTCCTTTTAAATAAGAAGCCTTATTTTACGCTTCCTGTCATTTTCTGGGTAGGATGCATAGAATAGCGTACTGGATACATATGTATCCAACGTATGCTGGAAATATTTAAACTAAAATAGTCCTATGACTAAGAGTATATTTTGGAATTCTTTTTCTCCTTACTTTCTATTTGCAAGATCCTTCATGGAGATTCTTTTCCTCCATCTCCTCTGTGGTGTCTGACACCACTTTTTTCCCTTTTAAATCCCCCAGCCATTTCCTTGTGCTGTGCACAGCTGCCTTTGCTCTGCTCTTTCTGGCAGTGCTGATGAGCAGTTATTGTACAGTTAGGGGAGAGGTACCATCTTTGCAGCCAGCAGTCAACCACACACTATGCAAAAGAAAGAGGCACTGTTGTCCTTCTCTCCTTTTTGTGTATAAGACTGATCCTATAACATACTTAAAAACTGATGTGGTGTACAAAAAATATATTGATAGTTGTTCATGAGAAATCTGACATAAAGGAGCATCTGAGCTAGTGCTGTTGCAGAAAGATAGAAAAGGAGCTATGCTGGTACTGGAGTGTAAGCTTTTAAAAATGAGAGTTCTGTTTGTTTGGTTTTTTAAAAACTTTTCTTATTGCCATGTGATGCCAGAATTCTCTTAAACGTTCTGTCTTTCTCCTTCCCAACACGTGAGAATGCCCTGCCAGGTTTGATCAGACTATTCTGTTTGGCTTGTTATCTTCTTTCCGGTGTGTCTAGTACAGGCTCTACGCAGCCCCATTGGTCATGCCTGTAAGCAAATCTTCAAATCCCACCAACCATGATGCAGTGCACATAGTACCTGCATGGCTGAGCAGATCCACTGAGCACCTGAGGGCCGGCTGTGTTGAGTTTCAAATGCTTATGGCGGCAGTTGTAGCTCAGAGGAGCTGTGAGGCTTGCTAACCCCAAGGACTGACATGGAGAGGGTAGCATATAAACCTGCCTGCCTGAGGACAAAAGTAGTAGTAGATTCCTCTCATACTTGCATTTGTGTTCTGCTCTGGAGTCCACTTGTCACAAATAAGGTAGCAACCATTAGAACATTTAAAGCGGAATAATCAGGGAATGCAACTTTTGTGTCTTTTGTGTTGGGAATGTAGTATTCTTTATTTTTACTTGCTCTTGTCTTGTTTGAAGGCCTGCTTCCAGCTTTGTGTGGAAATCAGGAGTTTCCCTGACATAAATTTCATGGAAATGTTGTATTATTTCCTCTCTTAATGATGCGTAAAGCTGGAGATTGCAGTCAGGTCTGAGTACATTAAATTAGATTCCTTGAGCAAAAATCAGCTAATGATATAGAAGCATAGACTGAAGTTAGCCTAAAATAGTCACACTGAAGGAAAGAAGAGTAGGGCTGACCTTGGGTGCAAGCAAAACTTGACCTGAGCAAGAAATCTCAAAACACTTGAATGAAGCTCAGCTTCTTGAGCTACACTTTTCCCCAGAATCTCCTTTTCAATTAACTTCAGACAGAAACAATTGTGAATAATTATCATGGAGAGTGATACTTCTTTTCCCTGGAAAATAACTTCCTGGACAGATTTGTTAGTGACCTTGACATTGGGACCAGAGGTCTGTCCTCCCTCCCTCCCTGCAACTGCAGAAAGTGGATGGAGCAATGAAATTAGATCTGATAGATTTTTCTTTTTCTGAATTGGAAACTCTGCAAAGATCCTCATCAGTTACATCACTCTTCTTGATCAGCTCTCATGAGAGAAATATAGAATGGAAAGGGGAGAATATAGAAATATAGAATGAAAAGTAGATGAAAGTACAAAACTATAAGGATGTTTGTGGTGAGTATTGAAAGGAGGAAACAATCCTTCTTCTGGTGTCTCTCCCATCATCAACTTCACTGTAGCATTGCTGGGCTGATGCTCACCTGGTGATAAATTCCCAAGTGTAGGAAATACTCTGCATTTGGGATTCTGGGTGACAGATTATCATGGGGTATGAGTGTGGGGCATCAGAATCTTTCACTGAATTAAGAATTGAAAGCTGTAAGAAAGCGTGTCAATTCACATGTCTCTTGCCTGCCCCAAAGCCAGGGACCCACGGCCTGATTGAGGGAGGTTTGAAAAATGTTTTCTTCTTTAAAAAGGAAAGATGATTCAAATCTACATGGTATGAAGCCACCATCCTCTCTGTTGTTCACTCCCGTTATCTCTTTGCAATCTGCTCCCAAAGGAGCTTCCAGACAACCGGCTGCTTACTCTTTTGTAGAAGTTATTTTATTTTTTAAAATAAAAAATTACAGTATAGAGGGAGGCAATAGTGGTGGAAAAGTCTGGTCCTGCATGAAAATCCCTCCCTCACATAGAAATTAAAACAATGTGGCATTGTGTGGGGAGAGGGTGGGGAAAAGAAGCTGCAGGGCTCTGCAGACACCTGCCCATACCCAGTACTGCAGTGGAAACTGTCCCATCATAATTCACAAATATAACCTGAAAGGCGATAGCCTGATGCTGAGATTATTTTACAGCCACACCAGGCAAGTTCCAGTCAGACAGAAGCCCTTCTACAGTAATCTCTGGAAGAAAATGGATTTCCTGTCTATCTGCCTAGAAGTGCTACATGGATCCAGTATTCAGAGTTCAGTCACTAATGCAGACATATAATATTTCTTGAAGGGGCTGTACACTTTCCTCAAGGGAAGGGAATTACCCAAAATATGAGATAGTGGCTGATGAAACTTAATATGAACACTGCTAGAGGCAGGGGAAGAAAGTGGGGTAATTGAAAAATTGTGTGTCTGTTCTGTAAGCTGCCCTGATCTGATGTGTGTGCTTGTCTCTGTGTGTAAGAAATTCTACTGGAAGTAAGCTTTGCTCATGTAGAATATGACCCAGTCAAAATCTCTGGCTGTGAAGTGTTTCCTAAAAGGACTCTCTTGTTGTTCTTCTCTTGTTCTCTGAAAGGTTTGGTTCATTAGTCACACCATGCCCCCCCCAGTCAGGAGGACTGTACATGTGGGGACTTTAAGGATTCTCCTCATTAGCTCATGACGGGGTGGGAGGTTGGAGGACAACTGGAGGAGAAACATGCACTTTCAATAGCTATCAGGCACCCCACGTGTCACCTGTGTGCTCTGGGTGCAGCTGTGCTTCCTGCAGCACCCTGTGTGCCAAGCAGGGAGCAGCGTGGCATCTCTGTGCCTCCAGACCTGTTTCATCTATGAATGGGAAGAAATGAGTAATTTCCCAGTGGCTGGGATGTGAAAGACTATTGAAAGGTGGGAGCATAGGAGTTCTTGGCTAGGAGGGGAGGAAGTCTGTTTTGGGTGACAATAGAAGCATGAGATAAAGGTGATCAAGTGGAGCTCTGGCTACCCCGAAGTCCACTGCTTTTGTGTCAGTAATAATGGCTCACTCTCCCTAAAAACCTAGTCATTGCTAAACATGAGCACATAATTTCCACTACTCTTTTTGTAAAGCTAAAATGGCTGTGTGAGAGTCCAGCAGCTAGCACAATGCCCTAAGTGAGGGCTTTACCTGTCTCCAAGTATGTCATACACATGGAAATTCTCAAGCTGCCCATAGACCAATGTGTTATGTAAAACATAGGTGATGCTCCATGAGACATGGCAGCTCTGGACACCTTTAAGAGGCAGTAGGACTTTCAATGGTTTGCATTCAGACCAGTGTTTTTTCCTGTGTAAAATGCTGAGAAACCTCTGATCRTTCTTCCCCATATTTCCAGCCTGATGTATTTTCAGCTGAACACTTCTCCAGCTTCCACAGAAATATGTTTCTCTGCCATCTGGTGTGCATTAACCTTTGCACTCCTTAACAAAACATTAGGCTTTTCTAGCCATGTGGTAAGGTGTATCCAGTGAAAAGAGAAAAATGGCAGGCTAGATTTTTTTCCACATTACATTGACAGAGACTACAGCAGAGCAGCATCTCAGCAGAGATTAATGTTTGGTGTCACTCCCCTAGACCCAGGAAGACATGATCATACTTGGCCTTAGGAGGTGGAAAGGGAGAGTTTCTAATTCTGAAAGAAACTGCAGGACTGCTTTCATAAGGGGTAAGAAGGAAACACCAACCAGGGGAGTTGCAGGGCAAGGCTCTCACGTGACACGACCGGACGTATGYATGTCTGTATACAGACTCAACCCATATGCCAAAGATTTTTCCCTCTCTGTCCATGCTTGCGCAGATCATCTATGCAGACAACACTCAGTAGCTATAAAGTATCTGTTGTCATAATTGCTGCATCATTTGTTTATTAGTGTAAGATACCTGCTTCTTTCATCTAGGTCTAGAAAAGATATCTATAACTCCTAGATACGGAAAAGGCAGTATCGCAATTGCTTTTATAGGGACCATGGGATTTGACAATAAAATATAGGACATTCTAAACTATATGGAATATCTAGGCATGCTATCTGGGCATCTAYGTTATCTCCTAATATTGCACAGCTAATCAAAGAACAGTTGTAGCTTCCTCTAGAAGGCATAGGTTGCCTCTATCTTTTCAGTGCACGTGCATAGTTGGCTATAATATGTTTGCTTATGTTTATCATCTAAACTGAGAATTCAGACATAGCTCTTCTAGCTACGTATTCTTCTGGTATTTACAGTGTCAATCAATGGTCCTGTGGCATAACCATAAGCTGTGTGTTTTGCTGAAGCTGGCACCATTTTATCTAACACTAACCACCTAGCTTGGTGAGAAAGGATATGCAGAAACCAAATATGCAACAGCTGAGACAGTAGCTCTCTACGACTAAAGATTTAGATTATGTCTTGGCCAAGATGTGCACTGAAATAAAGTTTGGCAGAACACAGCCATATCCTGTGTGGGAATCCCCTCCGTCTCATTACTCAGTAAAGTAAGGTTGCCTTGTCAGGCCTGATCCAGAGCATTTCCTGTCACAGGAGCTTAGGCTAGCATTAGTCGGTGCATCTCTAGAGACCCACCTTACCATAGCAATAAATGGTGCAGATAGAGGCTGCCAGCACAAAGAGTAGCACTGAATAATGAGGAGAGGCCAGGTGGTTAGAAAGTTCATATAGGTAGCTACCCCAGATTTGTGTAACTCATCTTGAAAGGATCTCTTTTATGCTCCGAACAGCTGAAACAGGGTGCTGCAATGCTCTTTGTCTAGAAATTAAAGGTCACAAGGAAGAGTTGAAATGCCAATTTAATTGCTTTTATCTAAAGAATTCAAAATGATTTTTGATAAGAAGGGTTTTTTGTGAAATATGGATTTTGATTTTTTTGTCAGATCAGATTAATCTTAATTCCAGAAGTCATCACATACCAAATGTCTTTTGTGTGTGCGCTCCCTCTTTCTAGATGTGTATACCCATGTATAGATATCTATCATGCTTTTGCTGTGCACCTTTGCCTTTTACTTTTTTTTTGACAAATTGCTTCTCCAGATTATTAAATATAGAAAAAGAAGCATCCATTTTTTTTCACAGGTTTTCTTCATAGTTGGCATTCTTGTAATTATATTTATTTTGTGACTACTATCCACTAGCTGGTAGCATAGTATGGAGTTCTTGGGAATGTGTCAAAGTAGCATGTCGGAAGAGGTGTGAGTTCCATTTGCTCATTTTCAGAACTCACAATTTGGGGGATGACTTAGGCTGGTTATGCAGGTTGTGTACCCAGCAATGCTCACCCATACTGCTTATCTTTGTTTATAATGTTAAAAGAGAGGGAACCTCTTAAAGTTCATATGCCTGCCACCCAAATGTGAACAGTTGGCTCAGTGAGGATGGTATGATTTCTCCCATTTCCTCTGCAAGATAAACTGTCTGAGGATTTATTAGAGACTTTATAGGTCAAACTATTAGAGACTTTATAGGTCAAACTAGAGAGCAAGCAGTCAAACGTAACCTTATAGGAAACTTGAGAGATGCACTCAAAACACTAATCTTGACCATTTTTTGGATGCCCTTTTAGACTTTTTAAAAATTTCCTTTGGCAAATCTCTGTTAGCTTATTTTTGAAGATGGAGACCTGTCTCAGGCTTCTGGAAAATGATACTTGCCATAAATTTCTGAGACTGGCTTAGAATTCTCTGAGACTTGCTAAGATCTGCACTGCCCTGTTGCCCTCATCCTAAGACTGGATGTTTTTTATGATCATGGTATAATTATTATAGCTTCAAAAAGGTAACGTGTATTCTCTTCTGTCCATCCATACTATCTGTATTAAGCTCTACCACCTTCTTTAGATTGATCTACTATAAGGAGCTGAACCAACATGTATTTTCTACAAGATACACTGCCCTAATAGAAGAACTGTGGTAGCCCTATTTACACTTCCACCAATCAATCCCAAATATGTAATGCCATATCTATCTGTTCATCTTTGATATGACTGGTTCCCTAGATTAAGCCAACTGGAATGCAGGGTCCTCTCATGACCATTTACTTTTGTGTGACTGAATTTGCATGTCAACTCATATACTTTCATCGTCTACTCACAACTTCATACAGACTAAATCAGATTTGTCTCTAAATTGCAACTAATTAGCAGGAGAAATCTCATAGCTGGAGCTGACACATCACAGCTTGAAACTGAATGCCAGCCTCAAATAGCTCCACTTTGCTTGAAAATTATAAAAACAGAGTAGTCTATGATCTTAAAATCTTAAACTAGACCCAGAATGCAAGTGTCAAACTGTCTGGGACCCTGTTATTGAGGCTGGCTTTAGAACAGGAGATGTTTAGAGGTTCTAGTGCCAAATTGTGGCCCTCTTAGTGTTGTAGTGTCCTGGTTTTGGCTGGGGTAGAGTTAATTTTCTTTCTAGTAGTTGGTATAGTGCTATGTTTTGGATTTAGTATAAGAAGAATGTTGATAACACACTAATGTTTTTAGTTGTTGCTAGGTAGTCTACGTCCCAAGGACTTTTCAGCTCACATGCTCTGTGAGGTGCACAAGAAGTTGGGAGGGAGCATAGCCGGGACAGCTAGGCCAGCTGGCCAATGGGGTATTCCATACCATATGATGTCATGCTCAGCATATAAGGCTGGGGGAAGAAGAAGGAAGTGGGGGACGTTCGGGATGACGGCGTTTGTCTTCCCAAGTAACCGTTACGCGTGATGGAGCCCTGCTTTCCTGGGGATGGCTGAACACCTGCCTGCCCATGGGAAGTAGTGAAGGAATTCCTTGTTTTGCTTTGCTTGCGTGCGTGGCTTTTGCTTTCCCTATTAAACTGTCTTTATCTCAACCCACGAGTTTTCTCACTTTTACCCTTCCGATTCTCTCCCCTGTCCCACCTGGGGGAGAGTGAGCGAGCGGCTGTGTGGTGCTTAGTTGCCGGCTGGGCTTAAACCACGACATGTAGCCACTACAACACACGCGGCTACAAAGGGACTCTGGATTACCTGCTCAACCCCCAGTTGTGCAGGTTTGAGGATGTATTGCAAAAAACATTCTCCCGCTTCTCTTTCCTCCCCACCCCCCACTTCCCCCTTCTGAATGCCAGTACTAGATAGCCTACGTGATAGAGAGGCATTGTCCATCTTCCACAACTTTAGTACCTACTACATAGGAAAAAACTGTCACAGGAAAAGCAGCTCAGTAAACGCAGGTAATGAATGTTTAGTCATGTGACTGTAACAGTTTCAGGCTTGTTGTGCACAGGGGGAAGGGAATAATTATCTGTCCCAGAAGGGTCACAAATGTCTTTGGACAAAGAGCAGTGGTTCTGCTTGAGCAAATCCTACGGTCAGACAGCCACTAGATGTGTGTCTTGCTTGCTCTCTTTTAGCACCTTGTTTTTTCAACCCTTGCAATAAGCCTCTTGGAGGAGATGTAGAAGGTATCACAGCTTTTCTCTGAGCTACAGCCAGCCAATCCAGTTTTACCTTTGGGGTGCACAACTCTTCCCTCCACAATCTTTGCCTCTTACACTGTCAGGGAAAAGTACGAGCAGGTGGTTTAACAAAACATTAGCAAGGATATGCCACAGCTTTAAAAAGTGTTTGCAGGGAAACAGAGCTCTTGCTTCTATTTTTTTGCTTTGCTGTCTCCATAATGAAATACAGTCATATCCACTTAAGTAATACCTTGGGAAAAAGGAAGTGTTGTGTTTTTACTGGACACCTTTTATTACCAGCCCCCATGAAAAGTGCAGTTGTGAGCAAGTATCCATTCCTTAGGCTTTTCACCAGCTTGTAATCCTGACAGAGAAGGGCTCCTTCTCAGAGACAGAGATTTGCAGCAGCAGGAGTTACTTTTGCCAGGGCCTGTAGTGATAGGACAAGGAGCAACAGTTTTAAACTAAGAGAAAGTAGATTTAGATTAGATGTAAGGAAGAAATTCTTTATTATGAGGTTGTTGAGACACTGGAACAAGTTGCCCAGAGACGTTGTGGATGCCCCATCCCTGGAAGCATTCAGGGTCAGGTTGGATGGGGCTTTGAACAACCTGATCTAGTGAAAGATGTTCCTACCCGTGGCAGGGGTTTGGACTAGATGATCTTTAAAGGTCCTTTCCAACCCAAACCATTCTATGATTCTACTGACATGACAAAGTTGTAGGAAATTTCCCAACAGAGTGCCAGTTCATGGATTATAACAATCACACTAGTCATATCAGCAATTGCAAGATTATCTTGGAAAGACTAGTTATGAAATGAAGTGCATAGGAAGTACAATGCACCTTTTCTGCTTGGAGCTCCAGGGACCTTGCCTAGGAAACTGTAGATGTTCTTGTTCACTATAAGGCTATTTGAGTAGATATGGTCACTGTTGAGAGAGTGTTGTTTAAAATGGCAATAGATGTTTGTCACAATTAGCAATATTCGGGAAAAAAACAAACAAGATCAACAAAAATAACAAAACACATTGAGTCAGTCACTGGCTGGTACTTTGCTACTTCTAGTGTTATGTGCAGGGTGTTTAAACCCTGTAATGGCAGAAAACCACTGGGGAGAGAATTTACTCTGCAGTAAATGCCAGAGCACTATGAGGTGAAATTCTTCAAAGCACAAACATCTTCCCTAGGCTAGCCATAGGCCTACTGACATAAAACTGCCACATAGCTCCTCCAAAGCCCTGTTCTATTCAGAAATCAATAAAAATGTTTCCAAAATAGCAATCTGTCACTTCCTTAAGCTCTGGTAATACCACAGTTTTTTCATGGACCACGTAATTTCCACAATCCCTTAGTAGTAGTGATTGCTGAGTATCTCTTTACATGGGACAGGTTGCTCTCAGGGGCTGGAAGAGCTTTGGTAATGATACGTGTTATAGAAAAAAAAAAATAAAAATTATTACTGTGAATTTGCTATCATCAAACCATTGAAAATATGTTCCAATGGGTCATCTACCCTGTTTMCCATTCCTGAAGAATACCTGTCCTTCGTTATAGATGGATTTCTCCTTGCTCCCTGTACTAAAATGGACTGTAAATAGAAGAATCTGGTTCACCTTGCAACATAGACAGGATTCTCTCCTTTGCTGCCAGAAAGCAAAAGAGGGGAGGAGTGTTTTGTTACCGCTGGAGTTCTTGGAATGACAGTAAGGCCTTGCAGACATCTGGTTTGGCATGAGATGGATGGTATATAGCCTAGCACAGCAGCACTTTGGCACATATTTTAAACCCAATTTTTGTCTCTGGATCTAGGATGCAGTAGGTTTCTTTTACAAATCCTTTTCTTGCATTTAATTGATAATAGTAACAGTCTGGTAAGACATACATGCAGAGGAAACATACCAGAATGTTCACTCTGAGGAGTTACTTTATCCAAGCTATTTCTGTGCAATCTTCATAATACTTGTATTTCTAAGGAAATGATCTTTTCTTTTGAAACAGATATACTGAATACAAGCTTGTCTCAGGTGTTTAAAGACAACCTTTATTGTTCAGCTCTGAAAAAAACATGTGGAGGGTTAACAGATGAGGCCAGCATGAAAACTTCTACAGAGGGATTGTAATTTAATAGTATGGTAATTTCATAGCTATGCACAGATTCAGCTATACTGACAGTTAACTGTTACGAGCTTCATAACTATTTTATTAATACTGGTGGTTACTGTTGTAAAACGTCACTGAAGCACTTGACTGGATAGTCTATAGTGTCATCTCCATGAGACAACTGTAATATGTCTGAAAACGTTTTGACCTCAAAAATGACGAAAGTAAATAAATAAAAATAACCAGGACACTTGAAATCAATAGCTTTTATATTTTGTTGTATCTTCAGCAAGCTTCTATATTCATTCAGGTATTCAAGTTTCCAGAAGCATAGCTCCTGAATAAGTACCATCTAACTCCAGGCAATAGCTAGAGACTTTCTCCCGAGTGTAACCTGGCCAAAGAATGATGGACTTCAAGTCTTGTCCTTGCAATGTAGTACCAATAACAAAACTAGCAAGCTTAGAGTGCTTCCCTTCTACCTTAACAGGGCATTGAACTAACTACCATGGGTTCATCTCTCTGAACTGCAGTTGTGTGTGGTTTTTTGTTTGTTGGTGTTTTTTTTGTTTTTTTTTTTTTTACTTTATTGTCTCAAAGTACAAAATTCAATCCCCTTTCTGAAGAGAATCTGTTAAGAGTGAGTAATAGGGAATCGTGTATTTTGCTGGAAGGCCCTTTATCTGTGTCCTTTAAATCAATAACATATAAGACATCATTAAAAAACCCCMAATGAGTAAATACTTATTCACGTATGAGTTAGCTCATCACAGAAGTCTAGATCTGCAGTTTACTCGATTAAAAACCATGCAATGGTATTCTTAGACAACAGTTAGAAAACTAGATCAGGAATTCATAATACCATTGTCTTCTAAAATCATACCATTGCTGCTAAGACTCCTAATCTCTACTAAACAGATTTAGCTGGAGGGGGTGGGAATGGGGATGGGGATARTGTAGTTGACATTGAAAATCACTGGTTCTTTAAAGTTATGGACTGTCTAAAGTTTTTCTAGTGGGGTTGTAGACCTGTCTAAGACTTCATCAAGTGTATACACACACATGAGTACATGCTTTCTTAGTCACCTTTGGGTTATTTTTAAGCTGTCCAAGCAGCTCCATTGACTGGAAAAATCACTAGCTTAATGCTGTAGAAAGATGCAGAGAAACTGAGGGCTAACAACAGAGGAGTCCTGGGATACAGAAACTATGTAAAACAAATTAGGGCCTATGCTATCTTGGCATCTGGCTAGGTAGATAAAACGCCCATAAAATATATGACTCTAAGGAAAGTGCTTCTCTTCCTGTATTTAGAAGAGGCAGCACAGATATAAAGGGCTACAGCACATATTTTTGTGTTTATACAGATATCCCCATTCCCCGTGGGCTATTTGTACTGGCCTTATATGGGAAGAAAGTCTTGCTTCTCTGCCTGCATGTGCTTCCTGTGGAAGACCTGCCAGACCTTTCCAATGTTATGTGGGTGATTGTGTGCTCAGATTATTTATTGAGGATCAGGCATGGGAAGCATTGCCAAACATCCCCAGGTAGCTTACTTCCCTTCTGTGGGGAGAATAAAGCCTGATGTGTATTTCTGCGGAAAAAATAATTGCAGGTCAGAGATTTTGCTCCCAGACGACAGACTTTGCCTGAAAGATTCTTGGCACCAGAGGTTCAGGGGTCAAATGCTTTGATGTCAGAAGTGAAATGTTCCTTCACAAAACACTGAAGTCTTAGAATAAGCAGATGGTTTCATGCGGAAACTGTCTAAGCATAAAATGATCTCACAGGTGACTTGTACCTTATTTCTCAAAAGACAGAGCAAGAACTGTTTAGGAGCTGTAATYATGGGTACGGACTGAGATCCCATTGACTAGCTTTTAAGTGAATTAGGATGCAGTATACTACTGTTGACAGCTTCCTTGAAAGGGAAGATTTATTAGCCTTCTTTCTGGGTGAGGACCTGATTCTGGTTTATGTTGGTAGCCAAGAGCCCAAAAGTTTTCATCACAAAATAAGCTGCTTCTGCAGCTTGCAAACTTTCTAACCACAGTGGGGAGGAGGCAGTGAGGTGATGTACAGTGTGTAATTGGCTTAAGAGCTTACAAGGAAATGAGTAACAAAGAACTCCTGCCCCACGGTGTTTTGTGTTCCTGGAGATGAGGGTAGGATGTCTGAGTTAGCACCAGAGTTCTTCACAAAAACAGCTTTCTTCATTGTTTGCCAAGAGCTAAACTAGTGAGTTTAGTCAGAAGCTTAATCAGAAGGCACCAAGGTTTAAGCAGAGCCATAGACATTTTCTGCTCTTAAAGTTACAGTAAACTGTAGCTTCTTCTCATCTGTGCATGGGCAATTTTTTTAGCCAACTAGTTTTATGTAACCTGAATAGTGAGGTTATTAACCTATTAATGTCAGGTTTGTAAGCCAAATAATAGTGCTCTGTCATAGTACACCTCAGCTTATTGCTGCTGGAGTAACTGGGATCCAGCCATAACTCTTACCCACTATGAACAAAACCAAAACACCGCCCTCCCTCCAAAAAAAAAAAAAAGAGAAAAGAAAACTGTTTTTGTTTTGTTCATAGTGGGTAAGAGTTGTAGGCATGCTGCAAGTAGTATGGTGTGGGAAACCATACAGTAACGCAGCTAGCTCCCTTATCTTGCTGGTTGGTGAGAGGCAAGCAGCTGCTGCTGCAGAGGGGTAGCTTGAAGGCACCTTGTCCCGCAAGCTAGTAAGGAATGTCCCCAAAGCAAGGCCCTTGTTTCCCTGTGCATAAACATCAGTAAAGACATCCTGATGTTTCATTGTCACCATGGAAGACTGAAAGAATTCTTAGTCTTCAGTTTGTCAAATATGTAACAGATTTAATGACTCTTTTTTAATGAGAAAGTCTCCTTTCTCCATTCCACCTACTGGGTTTGGTTTTAAGTGGAAAATACTTTGTATAGCTTTTCACTTCTCAAGCTTCTTTATTTTTAAATAATTTCTTTTAAAAAATAATTATTTATTCTTGATTGTTTTTGCACAAATATGTATTCTAAACTGTTCATTTTTTCATCTGTCATAGAGTTTGGAAATGTTAAAGTAGTAATGAAATGAATGTTTTTTCTTAGTAGGTACAGTAATCAGCACTTTGAAAAGAATACAGCATCTCTGTTCAAAAAAAGAAGTTGATATTTATCTATTTTGAGGTCTTGTACAAGAGGAATAACCACAGATAACTTTATAAACATATCATCCAGATACGCAACTTTATATCCAGCATATCTGCAGTCCACATTAAACCCCAATAACAATGCATCAGAGTGAGGTGAAAGGAAGATAGTATGCCATAGCTTCAAATAATGGTTACCTTTCAAATATTTAAACTGAAGTTTCAGTATTCTCAGTAGTCATAATGTGATATGGTAGTGTAAAATTCTGTTTAAAATATGGCATTTGTACATTAAATAAAAAGACAGAAGAAATGGAAACAGACACTATGCTTTTCTAAAACTTTTCAAAAACTAATTTGATACACTGCAAGTTTCGGCTGAAAGGGGGGATAATTTCAAGTGGAAGTGTTCTTAAGACTTCAGGTGGTGCCATGGCAGTTTATGATTCTGTGTTGGAAAGCTTCTTTTACATATTATTTATATTAGAAGTATGGGCAGTTGGCTGTATCAGCTTAGTGGCTTTGAAGATTGCTGGTAAAGTTTCTTGGTGTCCTCAAACCCTGTCAAAGGCAGAGGTGATCAAAGACACAATATGTTTACATGTTTTGAAAAGCACAGGTACTATTTGTTTGTATGAAACATTTGATCAGTTGCAAACACCAAAAAAAAAAGGTCACAAAAAAAGAACCTATTAATGGGAAGTTTGCAAAAAGGGCTAGGTTGGTCACTTAGCTGTAAATTTCATAAATCCAGATATTGATATTGATTTAGAAAACAGTAATGAGTGTAAATCCACACAATACCTAGATTAACAGATGTTTTTATATGTAATTTAAATATACATGTGTACATGTTTATTTGGAGGAAAGTTTTGTCTCCAGTGAAAAATCAAACAAGAATTTGTAGACAGTAAGCTCAGTTAAATCACTCTAGATAACATTGTTTTCTGTTTCTTTTGACAATCCTGCATTCACAAAGAAAACCATGGGTTTCCAGAGAGATTCCATAAATCCAAAAGAAATGCAGCACTAAACAGTAGTTTTCCTTTAGTTAAATAAATTTAAATGTTGAAAACAAAATAGTGATAGCTATTGTGTTGAGGGCTTATTCTCTGCTGTATCTGCTGTGACATTTGGTAATGACTGCTTTGAAAAATACTTGAAATTGAGATCTAGCAACTTAATTTCAGGATTTATAGTAAGCTTGGAAGAAATCTCCTTCTGCAAATTGCTACCATCAACAAGGCACCTGTCTACTTGGACTGTCAATGTGAAAGCCATCTCTTCTGAAACTGGTAAGCAGAATTCTGTGTATATAGTTTCATCTCGAATTTTTATTTTGTAATCTTACTGCCTAGCCATACAGCTTTTCAATTCATATTGCAAGAAAAATCAGTGACTATCAAAGTATTTATTTCTCTTAAAGTAAGGCACAAGGAAAATGTGCCTTGTCAAGTCCAAATGCAGAATGAATAGATGTGACCAGGGAAAGGTTGCATGAGAATACAGTTGCATTATCACTTGTTGAATCCTTTCTTGCTGACTGACAAYCTGTATTTTCTGAGTGTTTGAGAGCCTAGACAACATGACTCCTATCTTATATTCAGTGTTTGTTAGCTTTCATTCTGAAGACACGTCTGTGGTAGTAAGACAATTGCAGAGAGAGTTATATTCATTCAGACAAAAATCAAAATCATGTCCTACTTTGGCTTTTTTCCCCTGCGTTAATTGCCTCTGTAACCTAAAGCATCATACACCTTTTAAGGACACAGGGCTACAGGTTTTGCACGCAGGATCATCTCATAGTGTAGCTGACCCGGAGCAGTGTTGCATCCACTTTCTGATCAATTACTTTCTCCATAGTCCTCTCCCATTGCTGCAAGGACTAGTCAGAGCTGGGGGAGGCAGCAGAGTCCACATCTTCTGTGTCATGTTCATGTGGGGACACTGGTTGCCCGCCTTTGACACGTTTCCACTTCATTCTTCTGTTTTGAAACCATACTTTGACCTGGGTGATAAAAAGGAATTCGTTACTTATTGTTTCAATCTGAGCTGTATAAGCAGACCTATGCATATACGTGTGTATCAATAAACAGATGTTTGGTGGAATTCTAGAAGAAAAGGTGAAGGAACCTCACAAGTTTAAGTAATCCATCTCTCTAACAGAGGCAGGAACAATTCTTTCTAAACTGTTCCAGGCAGATGTTTCTCTGAGACCCACAAAGGTACTACAAGTGCTTTGCCTAGAATCTGTCAATCCAATGAGCACAGTGGATCTAATGTCATTTAACATCTAGTCCATCCAATCTAATGCTTCAGGAATTGTAATTTGCTTCACTTAATTGAGCAATACCTCTATTGTCCACTAAACTTTGATAAGGGAACCCTGACTGAGATCACAATGAGAGAACAGAAATATCTCTCTCCACAGAACTCTGTATTTTTGGCTTTCCTTATCACCTCAAAATACTACCTGACACAGGAAGAATGCATGTATCAAACATATATCATTCTAATAATTTCCTGGTAATTGCAGTCTAAGGTGATATCCATATTCCATCTGTAAGCCTTGACATATCAGTATGTACCAATGAGTAGTGGTAAACAACAGCTCAGTAGATATCAGTTATTCCCAAATGTGTCTTTAGTTTAGACAAACATAATTACATTTATTACCTACTTACAGAAATTTGTAACAAATGTGTTTTAAAAGAATGTGGAGGCTTTGTATCAAAATACCTCTGTGCCATTGCAAAAGCACACCCTTGAGTAACATATCTGGTTTCTAGCTTTAGGGAGAAGTTGTAGGGGAGGAAGAAGAAGCTGGGGAGGCAGGGATTCAGGAAGTACTTGTCTCTCGGTGAGATCCAGGTTCACAGCTATCTCATATCTCCTGAGCCTTGTCAAGTAGTTATGGTGGGCAAATTCGGCTTCCAGCTCCCGTAGCTGCTCCTTTGTGAAAGCTGTCCTTTCCTTCCGTGATTTGCTGCTTGTTTCTGCCTTGTTGCTTGAGTTCTGGTTTTCTAAGAGGCAAGCACACATGTTGTATAATTTGCAGTTACATTGATCTGTGTGAACATGTGTATTGCAAAGGTCTGATATAAACTACCAATTGAAGTGCTCAGTGGAAGTTTTAAGAAGTTTGTGTTATGCCCCCTCAAGCTCAGCATGACTTATCTGTGTGTCAGTTTTGGGTTCAAGGGGACAAAGGTGGGACAGCTCAGAGTCAGGAAGAGGTGTGTTGTCAAAACTGCAGAAGCACAGGCCTGGGTCTGTAAGGTCAGAAATAAGCATCTATGGGAAGGAAGCTCTCATTCCTTGCTATCATTGCATTTAAATAGTTTCCTTCCCCACATCTTTACTTTCATTCTTTATATACATATTATCAGTCTCCCCTGATCTACCAAGCAAGAGGCAGCAAAGCTAGCACTGTGTGTGTATGATGTGTAATGTGTTACGAGTGCATGGTGACAACCTCTGGTGCAGGGCGTAAGGTAAAGTCACTTAGTAAGGACCCTAAGCTAGCAAATGGCCTGGAAATATTGGGGGGGGTGGGGGAGAGAGGGGAGGCGGGAAGGAACATGGTAAAACAAGCGACACCAGAGAACCAGCGTTCTTTGAATTGGCACATGATACTCCAGACTTTGAGCTTCTTCTAATCCTTGCTAAATGAAAACTACAAAGATATCTGGTATCTGTGTGTGTGATTGGCCTCAGTATCATCCTTGTCACGGTGCTGCCCTGAAAAACTTTTTTGCTATTTGTGCATTTGGCTGCGATGTGGTCAAGAGTCATATTTCAAGCCAAATTTCAAGCCATAGCAAAGGGATGCTGCACTAATTATGCTAAAAAGCAAATGCAAACTGATTTTGCCTGAGACTGTGGCAACCTTCTTTCTTTTTTTTTCCCTCTTTTTTCTTTTCTTTTTTTTCTTTTTTTTTATTTTCATTTTTCTCCTGTGTTTTTAAAATCAGTGCTTGTGAAGAATCTCCAAGCAATGCAAGGAAAAATGCCCTCTTTTCAGTGAGCAAAACCCAAACTGCCAATCTTTCAGGGAGTCAGTTTTACAAGTTCCTTGACTCTTTCTCCTCTCTTGCTCCTGTGGTTGGCTAGATTCCCTGAACTGAAGATGCTAGTAGGTTTTTTGTTATGTTGAGGATTAATTACTTAATTTTTGTGTGTAACCAGTGTGCAATGAAGTTCCGTGTGTCCTAGCATAATATTTCTACACAGAAATTATATACAAAATGGTAGTAATGAGCACGACACACAGCATCATCTTCGAGATGTCCCTTTGGTTGCCAAAGTAATAAAGCTGGAAAAACCTGTCAGGTGTGGCTGTAGGCTTCATGGTTGATCTGATCTTAGCTCTGTCCATCAGAAATAGAGAAATCAAACATAGCTCCCATTAGTGGTAATGTGCACAGGGACCAGTGTATAACATGCTGCAGCTGTACTGCTCTCTATTTCAAGGAAATTAGTCTTGTTTTCATCAACATTGTTCTTGCTACTTATACTTCAAAAATCCCCAAATAAGGTTGGGGAAAGTATGAAAACAAAACTCCAGAAGTTTCTCCCAATGCTTTTGCCCATAGTCGTACAACTCCCTTCATTCTCATCTCTTACTGAACAAACACACCACTACATGTTTCCCAAAGGCTAACAAATGTGACTTTTGAGAGAGTGGTGGGGAAGCGGGATTTGAAGTGCGGATCCCCTGCTGGGAGCTTTGCCACCAGCTTCTGGAAGCCTTGGTCTCAAGGGCTTCCCTCTGGTTCTCTGCTCCCCTAGCAAACATGTGGAGGGGTGAAGCAGCTCTCCAATGCCAATAACACACTGCAGGAACTAAAGCCACCTCTGTCAAATTAACCTGGGATAAAAATAGCTAATGCAACCTGAATATACATGTGAGATCACCACTTAGCCCTGTGCGAAGGACATCCTTTCTAAGGGGCAGTTTCACCAGTCTTCATCTCGAAAAAACAATGTGAATAATTTTAAATAGCTAAGTATTTCTGGGAACAGAGCAGGATGTGTAGCTTGGATCCTGTCATCTAGACTGTGTGCCACATGGTGTTGTAAAGAGACATATGGTTATTCATGGCTGGAGGTTTTGTGATAATCCAAAAGTGGAAGTTGAGCCTAGTTGCTTTAGAGTTTTGACAACAGAATGTGGAAAATGGCAAATGTTGTGTGAAAGGACAAATCAGCTTGGAAAGGTTTTCCCAGAGTACTGCCAGTTTAAAAAAAAAAAAAAAAAAGCTTCTCGGGAATCACAGCAGGAAGATCTGTGTCTCTACCGTGAAGCATACATACTTCCAGGATCCCAACCAGTTTCATTGTGTGGTTGAACTGAACAGCTGCCTTTACCCAGGGCTGCAGCAAATTATGTGTGGGAACCCAAATGATACATGTTCCTACACTATAAAGTTTCCAAAACAAAAATGGTGTCAGGCACTAATACATACATGTGCGTATGAAGAGGCAACCCATTCCCTGCGAAACAATGGGCCAAATTCAGCATTTGGAGCTGGTCAACAGAAGTCGGCTTTGCTTTGTACTTACAACCAGCATAACTAAATCAGAACCTGGTCTCATGAAGTAGTAGTTGCTCTCCCTCACTGGGTTGAACTGGTCTACTAACACTAGCCAGTAAACAATGCTTTGGAAAAAGGCATAAGGACTCTGCAGATACAGGATTTTGGCACCACAGAGGGTACTTTTATTGCTCACAGAGCAGCTTAGGCACAGAAGTATGGGTGTCACTAATGCCTGTACATGGAGGATCCTATCTGCTTGTTAGTTGTTTGTGGTGATCCACAGCCCAGATCAATGCACCTGGTGTTTGTTATTCTGCAAACTAGTGTTGATGGTTGCAATTTTCCCCCCAGTAGAAGAAAGTAAAATAAAAATACGAAGCATCTGCACAATGTTACTTTTTTCCCCGTACTAAAGACTTTGAGGGCATATTTATTCTAAGAGGTTAAATCAAGTAGTAAGACACTGATAGATTTTGCTGTTATGGAACATAAAATTATGAAAGCTATCTGGAACATTGGCCAAGTAAAGTGGCCTGATAAATAGTGGATTCATTTGGCAGCTGATGAAAAAGTATCCAGAAATTATTTCAATGTGCACCTCATGGAATAATGCTCAATGGATGGTGCATACAGAGGGGCTATGACACGTGACGTTCTGCACCCAGACCACTTTAATCAGGGACTTGCCTATACTTTTGCTTTTCAGGTTATCTGCTGCTATCTACTTTTACCTACTGCTATCTACTATCTTACCTACTGCTTTTTATGCCACCATGACTGTAAATAGGAATTGCAAGCTTAAAAAGTTACTAACTCTTTACAGTTAGTAGCAAGACTGAGAAAGGTTGGCAGGTGGGAATTCAGATCAGCTCTACACATTTTAACATAAGTTTTCCAGAATTCTTCAGTCAAGGACATTGTATGTCTAATGTTGTTAAGGTATTCATTACGCACTGCTACCACATTCTCATTTCTACTGCAACCTCACTGACGTTCTGTGTTGTTTCATTCACATAAAATAAAGCTGTCTGAATTCTATTATGTATAATCTTACTATTGTTGGAGATCTGGGGACTTCAAGTGCATAATAATGCAAGTACAATTTAGGACAGGTCAGACAGAAACTTTATTGAAATTTTATTTGAAAATGTTAATGGCTGTGGCTTGTGGATGGACAGCAGAGGCAGCTGTGAAAGCTAACACTAGGTTAACTTCTATCTTCAGGTCATTTGGTGAGCCTGTGAAGTCAAGACTGAATATGGCATCTAAATAACTAAAGTCTGTAGAGGAAGGGAAGGGTGTGTGCATGTTTATCCACGAGTACTTGTAGTAGATGCCACTGTTGTTATTGCCATAACAAAGCCATTCTTTAAATGTTTTTAATATATTCGTGCTTCAAAGAAAGTTTTAAAGATTGACAAGCTTTTTAAATTATTTTTACACAATTCTGCTTATTTGTCTGAGGAATATGCTTATTTTAGACTTTTCTCAGAATACTCTGCAAAGAGCTATGTTCCAAGATCTTCACTGTGTATCTTGTAAAAACTAGGGTCTTCACAAGAACCAAAGGTTTTTGCATGCACTAGTACAAATCATGGTAATGCTGTATGTATATTGCAGTTCAGGTAAAATTGTGGTGGATAAGGCACCAACTAAAAGAAAATAGTTYATTTTGTAGGTTTTGTCTTCAAGTGATTTCAATATATATTTCTTTACTAGCCCAATCTCTGAAGAGAAAGCTCTTGGTACCTAGATTTTTCTAAAGAACTCAAGGAAAATTCTCAAGAGGAGAGAAAGCACTTATGTTCCACTTACAATAAACAATCAGTATATGATATGTCCAGCTGCATTTCTGGAACTGCTGTAAAAGTGAAGAAAATCACAATAAAATTACCCATAGACTTTCCCCTCATTTGTTTTATTTTGTCTGGGGACAGAAGAAAGGAAAGACTTGCAGGAGGGATATCAAATAATTCTGTCTGCTGTCTGGTAAGCAAAGAAGGGAGTGAAATGAAAAGCCATGGAACCCCCTTTGGGATGTTTTCATTATTCCGCGTTCGCTAGAGTAACAACTTGTGCAGACAGCAACAGTTGCTAGAAGGTAGGAAACACGGTACCTTTCAGTGATGTCATTGCTTACAGCTCCTGTAAGGAAAAGTATATGGGACAGCAGCAAGTATGAAAAGAAAATGTCAAGGGTGCTGGTAATAGAGAATAGAAAGAACATTTGTCTTCTACTTAAAACAGGGAGATGTGCTTTGGAATCATTCTCATTAAGAATGAGGATATCCCTCTAATCTGAGTATACTGAAATCTGAGTATACTGAAATTACCTATGACTAGCAAATGTTTTAATAAAAGCATTATTCACTTTTAAATTTTCTTTCAAACTTCTTTGTATTTGGGTTTTTGGGAAATTTTTGCCCCAAACATGCTTTTTCAATAGAAATGAACTTAAATTCTACAAAGCTGGGTTTCTAAAGAAAAAACAGATAACTGAGGGGAGTAAACTAGATTCTGGGCATAAAGAGGTTTGGAATATGAGTTATTTTATGTGTTCCCTGACAGCCTATTCCTATTGGAAGAGAACACAGATTAGGACTAATTGTGTGACAGAAAGAGCACGGATACAAGCTTCTTGTTTAAATTGCAAAATGGAGAAATTAAAGTTAGATTAGAGGTGGCTCTTCTGTAACCAACCTGTAAAACCTAAAAATAAATAAATAAATACTTTTATTGCCGTGTTCTCTACCTGTAAAATGGGGATACTGGAAAATATTCCCCACTTCATAGCAGTGCTGTGGGAGAAAGCACACTGTAGCTTGCAAATGAATACTATAGCAAATGAATCCATATAAGTATCTTAATTTTTAACAGCTTCCTTAGGAGAAAACAACTTTATACATATGTCACATACGTGGATTTGAGACAGCAGCAAATCAGAGGTTATATAACTATGAAATTATTGAATATTGCACTGTAGAAAGAATGTGTTTTGCTAGCTAGGATGACACAATGAAAACTATCTGCATTTTCTGCATTGTTGGACATTGTACTGATGGGCAAAATTTTAGTACCTCCTGTTTTGAGGTAAAAACATCTAATATTTAGTGAGGCCAAACAGAATTTATATCTAAAGGGAGACTTTGCATTTTGTAGTTCTTACCGCAAATTGAGATGTCAAAATCCTAGTATAACATTTCCAACTAGCACAGGCAACTCAAGATGAGGGATCTTTGCTCTTTGACTGCCATTCTCTTAATGCTTGGACAAATGGAAGGTATGCAATATATAAATCCACATCCTAGGACTTTCAGATCAGTGTATGCATGCCAAGTGATTCATGTTTAGTTACAACGAATGTGCATTGTGCTGGTGAGCAAAATGCCTGGTTCAGTAAACAAACTCTGCAGGAGTGAAATACAAACACCAGAGGTCATCAAAGAATAAGCCATTTAGTTTCAGTGTTGTTATTGTGTAAGTTTCCCCAGTCAGGAGTTACAAAATGTTTTCCTCATCAGCTTTATTTCTTAATTCCTAGTCTTACAGGTGCTCTCATTCTATAGCCTGTACTATCCCACAACCCTGATTTCATATCACCTACCTGAGTCTTCCTTTTTTCTTTTGGATGACTTTTTCTCAGTCTCATTTGTAGTATTTACTGGTACGTCATCATCTTCATTCATACCCACTGCCGCGCTCACTAGATTTGGGGTGCTGCCTTCTGACTCCCCAGAACCCAAGGCCAGTCCTGGATTTAGTCGTCTTCTGGCCTCAGTTGCTGCAAAATGCCAGTCAGAGTGTTGGAAAGAGGGGTGCTGCTCCACAAATGCCCGCTCCTCRTGTGGGAAGCTATGGGGAGCAGTCACCAGGCAGGAGGCTGAGAAATCAGAGTAAGTAGCAAAATCTGATTTTTGATGGAAGGAGAATGGTGCTGGTGGGTAGTGGTTCAGCCCTGAAGCTGTGGTGACATCCGCATGGGTGCTCCGCAGGCACCCCCAAAGTGCGGCAGGAGGTTGTGGACTGCGCATGCAGCTCCTGCTGGTGGGATCCATTTGCTTCCAATCCTGTCCACACTCCAGTGTTCGTGACTGGTTATAGCTCAGGCTTCAAAATCAGAAGAGGAGCAGAGGGGAAATCTTCCAAATTTTACGGAATAGATTTCCTCCCTAAACAACAGTTTGTTTGTGGGTTTTATGCTGTTGCAGATTTGTTACTTTGGGAACTCTTCTAAACATCTTCATTGTCCCGACTGGAAAACAGTAACCAGATCTATGCAGTGATTGCCCTGAATTGCTTCCTAAGGCCTGAAGCTTGCTTCCTTGTGAAGTGCTGGACATGAGTGAAACACTTTTTAAATACTGTGCTGGGGAGAGAGTGACAAGTTTGTGAAGTGAAATGTGAGAGAGGGGAGGGAGGGGTTAACGTACATACACTCAGTCCCTCCAACCAAAGCAAAGCAGGCAACTATTAATCATCCGAAACCTTATATGCACATCTAATGGGATTTGCAGATGGAGCCTTTTAAAGAAACAATGTCTGTATTTTTTTTTTTAAAGGGAAAGAGCAGCACACAAAAAAGGCTTTAATGTTTCCCTGTAACACTATGAAGTTATTTTTATTGCACTGTTAACAAAATTCCCCAAGTCTTGGATTTGGAAAAAGCCCTAACACAGAATTCAACAGACGCCAAATTTCAAGAACTAAAGTGGGAAATAAAAGCGAGAAGGGACTTCACTGATTACATATAATTTAAGGCCCAATCCTAAATTTAAAAAAAGTATTAAACCTGGCTTGTGCACACGTGCAAGGTTTTGAGTGATTTTTGTTTGTTTGTTTTGTTAGCTTTGTAACGCATATATTTGCTGAGAGTTGGAGTTTGTTGCCAGTGGCAGTTATTCTTTCTGTATTCTACTTTCCAGGGAATTTTCAATATGCCACTCCTTCCTGCCAGGAAATCTCTTGCTTTTATGCCAATGGAAGACATGTTTTTCATCTTTTGTTGAAAGTTTTATAGTTTTTCCTAACAGAAAGCAGATTCTTAGACCCTAGAGCCATCACAGTTGAAAAGACGTTAACAGGGAATCTGTTCTCAATCCCTTTTTCACAGAAGTGTGGCAGCTGGGAATGCCCAAAACCCTGCTATGCTAGGGTTACTGCAGCTTCTCTCAAGGTTGTTCTCTATGTTTTTAATGACGATTTATATGTGCATGTGTTCCATGTTTCCATAATCTGCTTGCAACCATTTCCAATATTTATTCCCCTAGGCCCTGCTATATGTTGTGTGTGCCTCTTTCCCTTCTCCCACCATTTGTGCTGGGTTTTGTGCTCTCTCATAGACACAGAGATTTAGCAGATGGACACAGAGCCTTTATTTTTTCACAGGGGCTTAAGTAATACTTTTATTTGGTTTCTGTATAATTCAGAATTGTAACATTTCAAGGAATCGGGGGGGGCGGGGGGGGGAAGAAAAAGGTGTGCTTATCCTGAGATATCTGTTGGTTCTCGGAGCTTGGCCTTTTCCAAGAAATCAAGTGGGTTTAGTCCAGATCTTTCTGAACAAGAACATTAGATTCTGTTCTATTATGTGAATCTTGGCTTTCTTGCAAAATACTAAATATCTAATACCTAATTCATTCTCTAGGAAGAACTCTCCTAAATATTTAAATCTCTTGCTGTGTTGTATTAGAGAATAAACATTAAAATATATTTCCTACTCACTGGCAGGAGGAAAACCCCCAGACTGCTTTTTTTCTGAAAGGCCAGGTTATAATGAATTTATGAATGCTGCAAGTGTTCCAGGCACTGGCAGAATCTAAGTCAGAGTCCAGAACTTTTTGCCAAAGCAAAGTATTTCATTTACATTTTCTGTGTGTGTTGTCATATGTGTAACACCCACTCACTTCAGTCACACGGGTTATTAGGGGTTTGTATGAATTCAAGCCTAGGTCTGTTGTTTTTCAGTCTACAAAATGATCTAGCTGATTATGCAAACATTTATGTTCTTGCACATGTACTTGGGGGGATAGAAAGGAAGGGAGGATTGTCCATTAGTCTTGTATTCACTTCAGCCAGGAGTAGCTTTAGGCTCCCATTCAGGAACCCCCATGAGGTCCGAGCAGAGGTCTATCTGTAGGGCATGACTCAATTCCCGCACATCACTTTGCACTCCGAGGTAAGCTGCTTGGACCCTGTTTTCCCAATGGAGCTCTCACTGTTATTCCTCCGACTTCAGATGTGGGAAAAGGAGATGGCATACCCTTCCCAAATGTGAGAACCCCCCAGTCTTGCTCTGCTCCAGCACCCTCTGCAGCTGGTGCTGTCACTCAGCCGCTCAGCGGGAGCCTGTTTGACCTCCACATCTTCCTGACACTTCATTCCTGAAAGAAGAAAGAACAACAATCCTCCCCTCTTGCTAAACCCCATTTGTTGGTTGAGGCAGCCACCTTTAACCTTCGTAAAGTCAACATCTCTTCAGCCAAGCACTGTGTTGGGTAGAAAAAAATGGCATGGATGGAGATCAGGTTTTGTAACGAATGCTCCCACAACAAGCTGAAGGCTGGAAAGTGGGGATTTCTCTTTGAGCTTTCTATCAGTTCATTCTGTGACTCCCCCAGGAAAGCATTTCTCAGCCATCTCACAGACCGAGAAGCCTCTGAGCTCTGGCTCACCCTGAGACCTTGCACAGTAATTTGCATAACTTCATGAAGGTGAAATGACACAAGTTGTGCCATGTCTTTACCTCCTTTGTCTGGCAAGGCAATTTTCTTTCTCAATAATGAAAGACCTGAATCGTCTCATGCCACTTTAATGTAGCCCTCTTCTAAATCACCTTCTTGCTTGTGCCGTTTCTTGGAACACAGGAGCTCTCTGGGGCAGGAGCCCTGGTCCCTCTCTGCTTTTGCTGCACTTGAGCCAGTACAATTGTTTCTGGTGCTTTTGCACTTGAAACCCAAAGTGATTTCTTATATTACAGATTTTACTCTGATCACAAGGCAAAGGAAGATTTAGCTTCGCCACAGAGAGACACTGGCTAGATGCTTATCTTGTCAGAAGTTTAAGAAAAATTTACATACTTGTCATGGAGAAAACTCTAGGCACCAAGGTCTACTCTTGCAATTTTATGAGCTACTAAATTGCAAGTTAATAACACCCTTCATTAAAAAATAGTGCTCTCCAAACTTTTTTTTTTTTTTTTTTTTTGTTTTAATAAATCCTGAACAACGCCATGCTATGACCTGGCATGTGTGCAACTGAAGTAACTGGAAAAGTTTTCCTCCATGCAGGTACTGGACCAAGACTGGGGAATTCCTTGTACATGGAAGAACCCTTGTTATTAACTCCATTGCGTGTTTTAGCACTGATGAAAGCAAGCTGGAGAGCAACTAATAGCCAATACTAAATTCAGGAAGCTGCTGCTTAGTTGCAGAAGTTAAAGATGGAAAAAGGTTATTAGGTTACTTAGTCTCCCTACAGGTAGTTGTTTCATTGTTCTCTACTAAACATTTTCCGTAGAATCATAGAATGGGTTGGGTCGGAAAGGACCTTACAGATCATCTAGTTCCAACCCCCTGCCATGGGCAGGGATACCTTCCACTAGATCAGGTTGTTCAAAGCCCCATCCAACCTGGCCTTGAACACTTCCAGGGAGGGGGCATCCACAACTTCTCTGGACAACCTGTTCCGGTGTCATTTTCTAGGATATTGCCCAGACCTGAGTAACTGTCAGTGTTTCAGTCTTCCACTTTCCCTTTAGGGAAGACAATTCTTCACTCTTTCCTAGTGTCTAGACTCAGTTCTCGTTTTTACTGACTCCATCTCATTATTCTGCGTAACAACCTGTTAGCACTGCACAGGTGGAGAGCAATTATTCAAGAGTTTTAAAATTTTGTGTTATCTATGATAAGCCATTTTAAACACAAGCCAGATGCATTTTAATCTTTCCTCTAAGTCAATTGCTATAGCCTCTTAATTATGTTTCTGGTGCTTTAAATTATCTCCAAGTTACAGTGCTAGGAATGAACATCCACTAGCACCAAGTTGAGATTCTCTCAGTGAAGAAGGGAGAATARTTTCTGAAGGAAACTGCAGCACTGCAGGATCACAAAGCTCAGTTTCCAAGGGATTACGTGCGAGATGTTGTGCCTCCCCTATGTCTAGAACCTCCCTTGCAAATGCACCCAAATGTTATATATCTGCTGAATAGCAGCATTTCCCTACAGAATGTGATGTTAGGCTAAAAGCCATTGCAGCAAGACATTCAGAAATAGAGATGAAAAAAAATTATACTGCTGCCTGAAGCTGCTGTATCAGCAAAGACCCAGCGATAAGTGCACTGATACTGATAGGAGATTACACTTGTTGGCACAGCAGATGCTCCTGGAGACAGTTCAATATTCCATTAAGAAGTCACCTTCTGCTACACAAAAGTCATTGCAATGTGAGGAAAAATTGTTGTTGACTATGCACTGAGCTACTCCTCCTGAGCTGCTCTCATATATAGGATTGGTCATTTGGCAATCTCATATTTGTTCTGCTTTCATGAGACCATGAAACTAAAATAATGTGTTGGCATTGATACATGAACTAGGGAAGAGGAAGGATGGGGAGTCTAAATAAAAGATTGGAGCTGGCCCTGGGTTTGCCTCATCTGCTGGGCATTTTTGACATGTTAAAGTATTGCAAGAATGGACCATAATACCCAGCATCTCTGAAGTTCATTTTCAGGGGCATTTTGCAGACATGCTTCATGAATACTTACAGTTCTTACTCTTACCTGGCAGAAACAAGTTAAATAGCTTTCCAGAGGCTGAAGAAGTGGAGCCTTAATCAGAGACTGTAGTTCCCTTTTACAGCTGAGTAAAAGCCAAGCCAGTATGACCTGAGGCAGAAACTTTGTACTGACCAGGTGATATCTCCTACATCTGATGGGTTAAGCTTACACCTGCTGAAGTCAGGAGGACATAGCCATTGACTCACATGGGCAAGGATTTAGCACCATTGCTTGTCTGCCTCGAGAGCTGACAGTGCTGAAACTAGCACCAAACTGAAAATACTGAAACTGAATCTTAGGCCTCTTTTAACAGCATGCGCACTTATGAAGACAATTCAGCCTTCAGCATTCATTGTCTTTTCCACTGTAGTCAACATGAGTTCTCTAGAAATTGAAGTCCCATGCTAGCAGAAAATCTTTTTTGCAAGACTAAATGGTTTTAGCATATGCTGCAGAAAGGTCTCAGCTGTAGTGAGTTTCATCAGATACATCCCATGGTAGGAAGTAGAGCTGCAGCAGGGATTTTCAGCACTCAGGAGCCTGCGTTGAATCAGTGATGGAGGCGAGTCTCCCTAAAGGTTTGCTCACATACTAAGGTCGTTCCAGTTTTGCAGTTTATTTTATGTATGGGGAGCTCAAAGATCTTGACAGGACGGTATGACTTAAAGCTCATTTTCACTTCTGAGGGAAACAACTGGCCAGTGAAGCTTCGAGATGGGTTAACTGAGGCATAGAGGCATCAAGTAATTCACTGAGGGAAACTTTACTTCTTAATAACAAGATCTGGCCTACTTATTAAAAAGGAAGTGACCTATAATCATAGTTGAATTCTAGGAGACAGGACTCCTGAGTTCTCTATCTGTTCTTCATTTTGTATCCCTCAGTGGCTAATGTGGTATATAAGGATATATCTACACTGCAGTTCATATGAAGCTCTGGGTTACACTACAGGCAGTAGTAGAGTTTAATGCCTGACACAGATATATCTATGTGAATAATAATCACAGCAGCTGGTTTTGCCAAACACTGCATGTGCTAAAATTGCTATCACATTTGTTGTGACTGTTGGTTTGTAGGTATTGAGAGTAGGGATGTCTATATCTTCATGCTAAATAGTGCATAAACATAGTGTGCTGGAGAAACTATAGTCTATGTGGATAGGAAAAATGTATGGTAGGTAAGGTAGTAAACATACAGAGAGTGAAGCATGAAGAAGGAGAGAGAAGAGGGGAAAATTAGGCACTTGAGATCTTTGCTGAATCTGAACCACTGCAGGAGACCCAGCGGAAGGTAGAGGATTGGAGAGGGGTGTGTCAAGGACAGAAACAGCAAGCACCTGTGAAGGAAAGGAGAAGGGGGCTAAAACAGCAATGAAAGATAGAAAGGAAATGCCAAGCCCAAAGATGGGCTTCTTGGGTCTATCAGTCATTTTAATAGTTTTCTCAGCCATTCTGAAGGAATAAAAGAACAGAAAAAGCCTAAAGTTTAGACAAATAGACTCAGTGTACCTACAAGGGAAAAATGATCTCCTACCAATGAAAGTTGAAGAGCTATGTGGTTAAAGAGCTATATTAAAAGACATTAGATACTGGACAAAACATCAGGAAACATTAACTTGCATTTTACTGTAATGCCATATGACAAATTTAGAAGGCCTGTATTTGCAGGAAATCAGTATTATGATTTTGATAATTTGGGGGAGGAGATGTAGCGAGTGAGAAAGTCTGCATTCCTTCTCAAAAAAAAAAAAAAAAAAGCAGCTATTTTGTAACAATGGTATCATGGTTGTATGCTATATTTATCTCTCTTCTCCCCAGACTTCTAGGAACAGGTTTTCAGTCAGTTTGTAGGGAGCATTCAAGCAGAAATTATATGTAATGTCAGAGAAATAATGTTGGAGAGAAGATGCCAAACCACCAGCTTCTCTGTCTGAAGTAGTATAATTAATATCTTAGGTTATGTAAGTAATTAATGCTTTTAGCCCTGAAAAGTCTTACCAAAAGCACAGTACACTTAAAAAAAATTACAATACTATTGTCTGGTTTTGGCCATGTTTTCGTCATAAAATCATTTTTATGCTTCAGCCACAAAATACGTAAGTAGATTAAACCAGGTTTCTGTTGCATTTCTTGGCAATGTATTTGTCACATACTGCAACACTCTTGATTTCTTTTGCACATAAAGGTGATTTGAAGGGAATACCCATGGAATTAATGCTTTCTTAGCCCAGCACATGATCTGAGAACAAGCCATTCAAGATGAATTATGGGTTAAAACTATAAAATCATATAAAAGAAATGTTTTTGTAAGCAAATTGTGAACACACAATTTTTGAGCCTGTTAATCTCCTACATTAATGTTGTAGCTGCATCTTTGAGAGATACAGGCAACCTAATGACCAAGAATATTGAATCAAGGTGATCAGTTGCTTCTGATACATTAAGTAAACTTACCACAGAATCAGGTACAACTCTATTCAATGTATACACTTAGTTCTCCTCTGGATGATTCCTTTGCTATGCAAATATGGTGCACTTAAAAGCTGTATATCAAGAGTGATCTTATTAAAATACTTCAGTTCATACTGATTTAATGTCTTGAGTTTTTCTTCACATAGAATCATAGAATCATTAAGGTTGGACTTCTAAGATCATCGTGTCCAACCATCAACCCACTACCCATGCCCACTAAACCATGTCCCGAAGCACCACATCCGCACGTTTTTTGAACACTTCCTATTTCACCTGTTCCATTCCAAACAGTTGATTTAAAAAAGAAAGGAAAAATGACTGTTGTTTCTGCCTTAGTTTGGAAGTTTTGTCTGGCTGGTTTTCCTTCCTATTGCTTTATTCAAAACTGATACTCTAGCAATCATGAGAAGTGACCATAGTATAGCATTTGGGGATCTTTCACCTTATTAGGTGCTTGAATCCATGCTATGACATTTAATTTCTTCGCAACCCAGATGTTGTGCCCCAGGTTAGGATTGTTGCCATGTCATCTCGCTGCTTTGACTGTAGGATTGGCAGTCTCAATAAAACTAGCTGAACATAAATTGAACAGAATGCATACTTTCCTATTTGTTCATATCCCTAGCAGCTAAAGCATGGACAGAAGAATTATATTTGCTATTTATTTACCTTTTGTTTTGGTAAGTCATTTGCAAATTGAATCTGACATTCTCCTGACAATATGCTTGTAATCTTCACAGTTCCAAATAGACTGAAGTGATTTTCTGATTTGCGCTTTCCCTTTCTACAAAAGCACTTGTACATTCTCACATTTGTCAACCTTTCTACTTAATTTTCTACAAATTAATGAAGTACATGCAATAACATGCTCGCTCTGAACACAACAGTATTTTAAAATACCTTGCTCTTTTCCTCTGTTTATATCTCTCCATACCCTACTGCTCTGTTTCAGTTCATCTGTGGTTTTTTTTTTTTTTTTCAGTCTTCAACTTCTATCCTCCTTCTGCTGCTTGAATTTTTCACTTCCCTTAACTTTCTCAGGTTTTTCCCTAAATTTTTAAAGGCACCTCTATGACCTTAGCAGTATGATTCCCTATGAGATTGGAGGGTGCTAGTATAGCCTTCATTAGTTGGCAGGAGCTGTACAGTCAAACCACTGAGCAGAGCTATTAAGGCTTTTTTCCTTCCACAGTCTCTTTGGATACTTTTACTGAGATTCAGTGTCTGAGTTGCTCTGCAGATGGGGAACTGGCATTACTACCACAAGAATTTCTAATTTAATGATAATGTTTCTCTTAGCACTAAGTCAATATTTCCGGTATTAATTAAATTTGATGGCTTCACAGTAGTGAAAAAAAATTCTTCAGGTACAGGAAACATCAAGATGTGTTCAGAGACACTTACATGATAATTTATCTTAGGACAGAGAGCAGTAGAAGCAAAAAGCAGAAGAAAGAGGTGGCCAGCTTTAAGTTTGCAGAAATATTRAAAGGAAAAAACACTAGCTGGAAACTGCTTAATCAAGTTACACAATGCATAATCTCTCAGTTTTAACACTTTTTGTTTGAAAGATCACTTCTTTTGTTTTTGTTTTTAGCTGGTTTTATTACTATGTTTACTACAACAAGGGGTTTGGGTTTTAGAAATGAAAGGTGTGATAGGAGTTACAGGCAAATGATGGCAAACTTGGGTTAACTGGATGCAGTGGGTTCGCTCCCAGGAAAAACTCAGTTGCATCTGCAATAATTATATTGAATAAATGAGCTCTATCTTTGTCTTACCATTTCTCAGTTTGTTTTTCCCTGGTACTTCTCTTGTATCAGGATAAAAACAATATCCCAGCTCTTCTCACTGAAGATGCTACCTCATCCAACTGTGTAAGTAGATAAGAAAGCTGATGAGCAAAAAACTGAAGTTTGCAGAAGACGAGTAAGCAACTAGCAATATTATTTGAACTCTGGAGAAAGAACCTCTGGCAGAGAGACATTGACAATGTCTTGTTCCTAAAAAAATTGACATGAAACCCCCACAAAAATTGGCAGTGCTGCTGTCATTGAAACTGGGAAATTTGACATAGTAAATTCTAGGATGGGTAGATGTGTACACGTTTTTCCTGTACCTTGGATCTGTTCCCACCTAATTGGGATTTTCTCGTGCAATTTGTTTAAAACATTGTTTTTCAGCTTCTCTCTACTGTTAAGAAATTAATATGAATGAAAATAGGTAAATATATATCCATGTCCTGAGACTTAGCAATTACAGGAGGGAAAGTATGTTCAGTTGTTTCATCAGCAGTGTGCTAAGGGAGCAAAGATCTCTGCTTGCAAGTCTAGGCAATAACTTCTGTATTGCTTGTCTCTCCTCTTTCAGTTTTTTTTCCTGGATTTGATGCCCAATGCCATATAAAGATGAGGAATATCCTTTCCTTGAAAGGTCATAACAGCAAGCAGTGTCTCAGCTACAACGTTAATCCTTCAGACAGGAAAGACCATTTGCCAAAAACTTTGATAAATCATCTTTTTTAACATAATGAGTCCTGTCTTTACATTGTGCATGCTGTTGTGGCTATTTCATGAAGAGCTGAGTGTCCTGAATGAGGTCCAAGGCACCAGAAGCTTTCTATTAAATCAATAATATTTTTTAGTATCAGCAAAGGAACAGTTAAAGAGTTTGACAGGCAAATATTTTGAAAAATACAAAATTAGCTCAGCTTTTGGCAGATTGCAAAACTCATGTGTTGTTTTCATCAGACCACACGAAAGAAACAGGAACCATGGCATCCCCAAGGAACAGATAGGAACAGAACATTCAACCTTTCAAATCATTTTTTGTGGTTATAGATTAACAAATCTACACTTACTTTAGTGCACGGTTCATGCATTTTGAGGTGGGACAGACTGCAACATTTCATTCTGAGTTTTTGTTGTAATAAGAATCCCATATGTTTCTGGAGATACTAATAAATAAATTTATAGAATTATCTGCCAAGTGATAAACTTTTAAATTTCTTCAGTGCTAAGACTTCTGTACTACTTCTCTTGAGACCATCCTTTGCTGCTGCTTTTGCCATTGTGCTGTATGATCTCTTTCACTGGAGCTACCTGAACTAAATGCAATTAAATGAAAATTCTGGAAAAGATTTTCAAAAGAGCCAGAATTCATTCCTATGCTGAATGACTGTTACGGACACTGATTATTTTTTTTTTTTTTTTTTTTAATTTGCCTAAATTAAAAAAGTATTCTTTGAATTCTTATTATTTGGAATATAGTCACAGGACGTTTATAGTTTTGAAGAGATCAGCATGGATTCTGTTATTAAAGATGTCCTATGGACTCCTATATAGTAATTAAAGTTCAGTCAGTTACCATTTGTCATTTCGTTAGGGAATTCCGCTGAAACCATAGAACACGTTACAGCTATTGTATTGTCTTACACCTTAGAGCTAAAGCAACGAGGACCGATTTCTGTTCAATTTAAACTCTCTTCTCCCCGTAATTTCTGCCGCGGAGGAATTAATTGCTAGTGGTGGTGTATCTCCCTCTACTGGTAGCCTTTACAAATGCAACGTAACCGTGGCTGCCATTTCACTGCGCACCAATTCCACTGTTTTCTGAACACTGTAAGTTACGTAGCCCCTGAAAAGCAAATCCACGCTAATTAGCGGTTCAGCACGTGTACTGAAACGAAAGCCCCTGATGGGTGCAGGTCGTGACTGCTTGTGAGAGCGGAGTTTATGTGCTGGCTTTCCTCTTGGCATTTTTTTCTGTAGCCAAAGCCTTGAATGTACTTTCCTTGTCCCATTGCCTGATAATCTCTCCTCCAAGAGGTTCTTTCCACATGAGTGATTTCTAAAGGAAATTCAGAGGAAAATTCTCAAGTATATATAATGAAAAGACTGTTTTGTTTTTCATAGTTTTAGAGTATCGGGTAGAAAATTAGGAGGTATTGTGGGACCCTTCTACAGCCTGTCATCTTACATGGGAAAAGTATGTTTTGAAAGAGACTAAGACTGAGAAAAATGGATTTTTGATAATTTTTTGAGAATTCATTTTGAATGATCTGTTTTGCAGTACTATTTGCAATTCACCATCCCATCAATCTAAGTGGAAACAAAATGCAATGATTATGTGTACACCTGGAGACAGGGTGTAGTCTAAAGACTCCCACAACCCTTGTGCAATAACTACTTAGAAGTGTGTAAAATCACAAAGTCCTCATATCAACTGCTAGATTTTTTGTTTCTATGAAACAATGTGGTTCATGAATTGGCACTTAAGACCTGTATTTTCATCTTGATTTGGCCACAGATCTGCTGTGTTACTTTATGTAAATCATCTTTATAGTACTTCTATTTTCTGTATCCTCATTTCTCCTCTTTTTGTGTATTTATACACACAATATAAATGAATGTTTTATTACGTATTTGGCTAATGTAACACCAAGACCTTATTAAGTGCCAAAAGTAAGAACAAAGGATGCTGATGTAAAGTTAGGAAACATAGTCAGTACAAAGGAAGACTTAATAACCAGTAGGACATATGATCAATCCCATGTTACAATCCATTTCTGTGACTGGCAATTCCTGTGCTCAGGAAAGCCTGATTTTAGCTATCCTCTCTCTAGGTCAAAGCATGTGTGTGCCTTTAGCAAGTGGTAGATGCTTGCTTAATAGCCTGACAAAACAGCCATTCTCATCTTTGGTTCATTTTATTTCTTTTGATGAATTATTACTTTATCATGAGAATTACAGTTACAAAAATCAGATAACAATTTACAGATCAGGCAAATGAATTTGCCAAATAAGAATTTTTATTATAGGCTGGGAGCTTACCAGCTGGAAACAATAAATGGGATGGAGCAGGGGGACAGGACCTGGGTATATAAGCTAATTCTAAGATGATCGTGAGCTGTCCAGAATATAGTTATGAAAAATCACAGACATTTCAGAATTGCACAGCATTAGTCAGTCTATAACTATAAATACTTTTAAAAGCCTAAATACATAAGTAACAGTGACTTGAGGAAAAGTTGAGGGTTTAGGCCTTGTTTTCTGTATTAAATTACACAGAATTGTCCTAAACACTTTTTTCTATTTTAAACAAATGAAATAGTTAAAAGACAAGAATACTTTAAACCTGGCATCAGAAAGCTATTCATGCTGTGCAGGATATGGATCATTGTATACAGAAAGGGTAACGGAGTGCAGCATGCTTATGTTATATGATGCACCATCATATATGTATATATGTGATCAATTTTCCATAAAAGCTTTTTCCTCCCCACCTTTTTGCATAAACATGCTGCTGACAAGCACAGTTTGCCTTGGAAAATAATTTACAAAAGTAAATTTAACATGTTGCCTTTGCATAAAATAGCATTTCAGATTTTTTCTAAAGATACTTCAATTTCACACCACGAGATGGAGATGTCTACCTGCAATTCTTGGTAAAATGACCCTAATTTTTAGCTGTAAAGTTGTAGCTAAGGTTTAAATAAAATGCTGCCTTCCCCCTCACCTCTTTCCACTTAAAAATAAATAAATAAAATAAAATAAAAGTATGCAGATGCTTTATCAAGAAGCTCCATTATTCTTTTGTTTTGCACTTTAAAAAAATCACTGAATTGTAGCAACTGTCCACTGCTGGGTGGATGTGAGCATTTCCGTGTAATTTTGCAGTGTCTGTTCCATAGACCCATTGGCAAGATTTGCTTGCTCAACTTCCAAGCTGCAGTTGAGAGCCAGGAAGCATGCTTTCAAGCTAAGTAGCAAGGAAAAACGGTGAGGAGCTCCTCTGCCTGAAACAAGTCCACACCTAAGCATATGAAGTAGTTAATAAATTCCCAGCTGGACCAATTCTCTTAGGAAAGGCCAATGCCTTAGTGTTCAGTTAGCAAAAGCAAACAAGTTCAGACACCCTACACTACAGCTAATGGCAAAGGGTGAGGGAAATCATAGCTTCAGATAGGACAATTATTCTGGGTTACTCAAAAGACAAATGTGAAGACTTGTTTTTTGCAACAGGAAAACAAGGGCAAGCTCAGGAGCTGGTGCGCTTTCAGAGTCCTTGAGTCCTGTGTGGCTATTGGATCCAGGGGTAAGGCGCTCCACATGCCGAATTCATGCTCCCCTCTGCCTAGCTACAACCTTTGCCTCGTGGCTGTATCCTCATTTGGTTTCATTTTATGTTTATGACTTATACGCTCCAGGCCCCTTCAGCAAATTGTAAGTGTGTCTGCCAGATTGTTGTCTGCGAGTAAGGGAAGACGCTATTTTTTTCTTGTCATTGGACTGTTGCTATTATGGGAGAAATGTGTCTGAGGAACAAAATCCTTTGCTGGAAGGTGACCGCGACAGTCACTCCTGTGGTTCGTTGCTCAAAGACAGTGAGGCACCATGGTTCCTGCTGTGACTCAGGATGTAACAGTTATGGTTTATGGAGAAAAAATTTGATTTTCACATTTTCTTGAGTACTAYATGTCTGGTCTTTTTAGTTCCATGTATGAAAAAAAAATGTAAATTGTTTCTAGTGGATGCCTTATTTTTTAAAGTGTCAAGCAACTGGCTCTCAAAGAAAATGTGTAAATTTTAAGATGGGGGAAACTGAGGTGAAATTTGTTAACACACACACTAACCACTCACACGCGGTGCCTGACATGCCGAAGAAGCAGAAGTGCATAGGATAATGATGCTACAGGATAGTTCAGAACAAAGAACCTGTATTACACCAGAGTAGGGCTACTAAGCAATTGCAGGAGATGGGCCAGAACAAGTTATGACCAAGGGAGAGTGCGTTGCAATCAGTCACTACAGGAATGAATCAATATTAAATTTGACAGAGAGAGGAAGATCCACCTCAGGCTGAATAAACACTTAGTTCTAGATAGATTATTGTTTTCCAGAATTGTAAGCGTTAGCCTTCATCTGGGAAGACGAAACCAACCACGCTCTGGGGTTTGAAGTTTCACCTCTGCCCTTGGCTACTACTTCAAATGTTCCCTCCTCTGACAAGGCAGGTGACAGAGTCCATGTGCAGAACTGTGCTGTGGCCAATCAACCCCTTTTGTACAGGTCACTCAATAGCCATTGTGTAGTATCAACCACTACCAGCTCAGGCTTGACACCTGCATAGCAATCCCATCAGTTAGCCAGGGTTCACGTCGAAAAAATGGCTATCAGCATTTGTGGCAGAATTCTTAGTAGCAGAAGTGTCTGTAAACTAGAAATCAAGCCTGAGGTGCTGAGGCGCATTAATGCACAGAACGCTTTTCCTCCATCCGAGAGAGAGCCAGCAACGTTATGAAGCGTACACCTAAGGAAGTAAACTTGGGACTTCTACAGAAGGGTAAACACCCTTTTGTAAGTAAAAATATTTAAATAAGCAATAAAAGCAAAAACTTTGAAAAGCTTAGAGTGGAACTGGGTTGATTTTTTATTCCTTCAGAATTTGCCACAGATAAATTGCATCAGATGTTGCCAAAATATTCTAAGTTTAATATTGTATATAGAGGACCATCTAACAGATGCATCTATCAGAAGCTGTAAAGCTCTTGGGAGACTTTGATCAGTCTCAGTGCTGCAAAACATCAAAATGAGACATTATGGCATCATGAATCACTCCTGTTGGCAGCGATTTCTGTAAGCAAACAACAAGAAAATGCAGCTAATATATTCCAAAAGATGAAATGAGCTTTTTCTGTAGGGAATTAGGCTGCTTAATCAGTTACTTTACAGTTATTGCTATCAGTCCTCTTTGGGCAAAAGGACAGAAGTATTCAAGGCTGGCTATAAAAATGAAGATAAACTAGGCAACATTATCTATAGAGACTGCTGTGAGGAGTTTACTCGTGCAGGAAATTCTCTCTTTTCCTGAAGACATTTTCATTTGGAAGTCCCCAGACATTAGGAACATGTATTTTCTATGGTTTAAAGCTATCTTTGATTGTTAGGAGCTTCGTAAGAGAAGGTCAAGTAAATACAAGTTTGGGTAATGAAAAGAAGATGCAAGAAATCAAAATGCAGCCATCTTCTATAGCATCAGAAACAGTTTGATAAAAGCCTAATCTAAATCAGAGCTTTGAATAAACTCCCAGTAAGGTACGTGAGCTTTCCAGGATGACAATGTTTGTTTTCCCGGAACTGTTATGCACCTTCATAGGCAGTTGGAGGAATGTGGTGAAGGGCACAAATGTCTTTGAGGGTTCTCCAAAGTATACGTGGGGAACATCAGCAGTAGGTGCAAGGGAGGCCTGTGTAACGAGAAGGGTAGCATTTCTGGAAGGGTAGGGACCGGATCTTTGCGCAGTCTCTACCATTAGCTGCGGCCAGAAGGGCTCTGTGCACCCAGATTCGTCTTTGAGGAAAGCACTATCCAGGTTGGGGTTTTTTTTCCCTTAAAGAAAATTTACTGGCAGTTATCATGCAAAGTTCCCACTGTACTGACTCCTTCCTCACCCTTGCCCTGCGATCCCCTCCTCAGGACCATAACTCCGGAGCAGGGTTTCCCAGTCCACAGGCTCCCTCCTAATCGCCAAGGCAGTTTTCTCTGCTGGAATGGCCTCTGTGGTTGCCATGACAGTGACTAGCAGGATCATAATACAAAGGTGAGGAGCCTGTAAGTTGAAGGAGGCCTCATGTAGGGTTTGATTGATAGAAAAAGTGATTTTTAGCGTGGTAAGAAAGAGTGTGAGCAGCTCCTCCACTTGCCCCTTGCTGGGTTCCCAGGGCCCTAAGCCCTCTTGCAAATAAGGAGGTATTTGCCCAGAAGCTGTGAGAACAGAAGCTTATCTTAAAAACCCAAGGAATTCTTCCATTTCTCCCTGAAGGATTCCAAATTGCAAAAAAGAGCTAAAAATGGGGCACTGATCCGTCCACTCCAAAGTATTACATTATACTGTGACTAGCTGCAGCTAGGAGTGTATACTGCTACTGGCAGGATTAAACACCCTGACACTTGTTTTTTTCTCTATCTACCATATATTTGGATATGCTTAGAAGTCAGAGAACTCTCTTACTTTTGTAAAGAGTAGCATGTTAATATATTAAAGATTCTAGACTATACTAAGGACAAACTTTTTGGATAGGATTTGAGGAGGGTATTTGTCTTTTGGCCAGTCAGTCTTGCAGTTAACATTACTCTTATTCATTAAATAGAGCTACAAGACTTCAGGTTGATGCCACAAAGTGCTGCTTGTTCTAATTCCCATGGTTGCTTCTTACCCATATGTTTTTCAGGCATCTCATAAGATATAAAGCTACTGCTACTATACCTGCTGTAATTAACAAATCTTCTGTTCCCTGTTGGTAGTTAATAGACGAGCATAGAACGGCAAAGTTCATTGGAAATGAAAAATCTTTAACTGAATTTTCATTACTATAATGGTGTAATTCTCAAATCAGCTGAACACATGTATCAATCAGAAGTCATTCTGACTTCTAACATAATATTCCCATTACCAACTAGTGGAGTTCCTAGAGAGAAAAAGGAAGGGAAAATGTCAGAATAAATACTTTTATAATGCTTTCTTTATGCTTGCTAGTGTTGTTTCAGGTCTGCAAGAATATCGCAGGTATTTCGGTCAGTAAACTGTGAGGAGGAATTGTGGAAAATATACTTGTGTTATGCCTGTGATTAAATATATATTGGATACACAGTTGGAGTCAAGTTATCAGTATATGATAATGGTAGTTGCTCTTTTTACTTGGCGTCAATCAGAAATCATGGTTTCTAGCCATGAATAACCCAAATAATGAAATATGATATTTTTAACTTGGGAAGGAGTGTGGTTTCATTCGAAAAGGTGAGGAACAGGGACCTGAAAGTCAAAAGTATATTTCCACATGGTGATTGAGTTACCATATAGCTGCAGGCAATTCATTTAGGACCAAATTTTCGATGCGTTGCACCTTTAGCTGGAACTAGATTTTTCAAAAGAGCTCAACACTGAACATACAAAGTTATAGGTTGCTTTATCAAGTCCTCTGTTTTGCCAGGGGTCTATGCCACTAGAAGATAATAGCAGTAGAAGACTTGGAGGACTTAGATGTCTACTCTGTTCAGTTCTGTGCTAGACTGTCAGCCTAATGCAAGTAGGAAATGGCCAAAATTAAACACAAACTGACATTAATGGCACACTTTCAAATGGTTCCCATTTGAAACTAATGCAGGCTAGATCCAATTAGCAATTGCCACTTATTTATTATGAACAAGTAGAATTCTAATTAGGCTGATTTGAGCCTCAGCTACCCCCTCAGAATGGATTAGCAATTAAGGTACTAGTTGTACTAGTAATTATGGTTTACCATGAAATTACCCTTCCTTCTCCCCTCTCCCCCAAAAAAAACATTGAATTAACCATGAGTGGAATTATATTTATCACAGGACTGTGCAGTAGAGACTTTGCAAATAAATACAAACAATTAGAAAACCACTCAGAGTTCTGTGCCAGAACAGTAATTAGGGTTTGAAGACAGGAATTTTTGCTTAAGCCAAATTGGCTGGGTTGTCATGCAAGAGGAACTGCAAGTATCTTCAGCAAGCATGCCTGAGGGTGCAGATCCAGTCACTGACTCTCCTGGTGCCCTCACAGGAGCAGACCCAGCAGAAGGAACAATGCAGAGAATAGGGTGTTGTCCCAATATAATCCTGTAGTAAGGAGCAGACTTTGTTAATTCACCAGTTTAGTGTTTTCCGAGATGTTATAGTGACCCCAGTGGATAACAGGCAGATGACCAACAATCAGACCAATACAAGGCTGATGCAGTGTATTTCAGCAGACAAAAGTGTAAACAAAAGGATAGCAAGCATAAACTAAACCTGAATTGTTTTTCCTTGCCCAGAGAATTAAAAACAAACTTCTTGTCCTAATATGAAAATTCTAGTCCCCTGTAGCTGCAGTCTGTTATTTCCATCACAGTTTCCAAGTGTCATGCTGTTGTACCTGCTAATGAATAAATCAGCTTTTGACCTTTTCTCTCCCCTTTCCTCTTAGAGTTGCATAAATGCAACTGTCTGTGGTCTAATAGCCAAAGTGTAGAATGCTGTACCACAGAGCTTTTGACTTTCATAGATGGAATAACTATCCCACTTCATTATCACTTTTACATTTACTACCTTGGTGTCTGGTTGGTACAGTTGTTTGTGTGTATCATCAGTAGGGGATCATAGACAAAATATTGTTGCGTATACATTTTAATGGTTACTTTCAATTTTTTTTTTTACTTTTGAGGAAGCAGCTTTGCCTCACCCAATGTGCAGAAATGCTGAACGTTTTATTTTTCAACTTTTTTAGCCATCCAAATATGCATAAACATATTGAATTTCCTTTAGAACACTACAAATTTTTCCTCCTTTAGAGTCAAAGTGTTACATTGTTTTTAAGCAAGCAAAGAAAAAAAATCTTTGATTTATAAATTCTCACATCTTGATCATCTTTAGATCAGTGTTTGTAAGACTAAGAATTACCTCTCCCCAAAGACCATCTTCTCACCAAAGGAGTCAGTCCTAGGCCTTCAGATACCTGGGAGGTTGGGGGGGTTTCATAAATTATGATAGATAATAGTATATTTTCCAATCTCCTAGGTTTCCAACACAGTTAATGCTGCACAGGGTCTTTCTCTTACAGATTTTGCTCAAACTCTCTGATATTGTTTCTACCTAAGCAGTTAGCATATCTAAGAACTTCAGCTCAGTTTGGAAGCCAGGTAATTCTGGATTTGGCCAAAGCAGACTTGTACAAGATATTATGGCTTATACAATTGAAGTTAGATATTGAGGAATGTTTGAAAAAGTATCCTTCCAGAAACACTCTCCCCTACAATATAACCCACCAGCACAAGAAATCCCTGCTTTTTCTCCATGTCATCTGCCATAGACTTGTGCCAGGGAACTTATCCCGTGGACTTATGCCAGCAAGGCATTCTTATCTGGAAGAGAATTGTTCCAATGGTTTTGTAGAGTAAGAATCTAAAACAAAATACAAAAGATAGAAGAAACTAAAATAATAGAGTCTTACAGTAGAAATATTCATATGTTCTTACCTGTATACATTGTTGATACTCCCATCTCTGCATGCCTTACGTTTCATCCAAAGGAAATAACTCCCCTTTTCTAGAAAGTAGAGACAAACTGAAAATTAACTTTTGGTACATCTAGCATGTGTAACCACCATTAGGGGATGACTTGTTAAATATGTTGTTAGCTACTGTTTGCAGAACAAAGAAATGGAGCTGGCAAAATGAATGATATTACTGATATTCTTCTCTGGTTACTGTCATGCTTTTTCTATCATCTGCCAAGGATTAGAAATTCATCAGAAAGGACTCTGATATTGCTGTAAAATCGTTATTTCTCACAGTAATGTGTGGTCTCTTCATGTCTTGAGCACATATTCATAAATTTGTCTAAAGACTCTGCACACAAACTTGGTCTTCATGTTCCTAAAAATGGTTAGTTTTGAGAACAAATAATAGGTTTGGAAAAAAAAAAAAATCTTCTCTTTGCTAACTCTAAAATGAACACCAGAAAGATAGAATACAGGCAACTAAAGGTTTGCCTGCCTGCCTTATCTCTGCAGTAAAGTCACTGTGTGTGTCAGGCAAAAAGGGAGAGTGTTGTAAAGATTTTGTTCTTTCTGCTGCCAGAACATTCACATGACAGCAAAATTTACTGACATATTTTGGAAAAAGAAATGTGCTGCTTTAAAATGGAGGGTGGGGTTGTTCTTCATAAATTAACGTGTTATTTTTTTCCTTTTTTTTAATAGCATACCATCTCCTAAATTCCAATCCTGAGCGTAAGGCAACTCTTTCTTTCCATTTCACTTAGATGTGATTTCTGATCTTGCAAGGACCTAATAATATAGTGAGGAATACAATTAAAGGAATAGACTGTAGAACCTAGTGCATTCTGAATGGCATAATAAATAATTAAATTACAATTATTAATAAAGATGCTTGCCATTAAAGAGAAAAAGACTAAGGAAAACAATAAATTAACTTCATTAGATTTACAGAATGTATAATTCAAAATATATTGAGAAAAGCAAGCTGTCAGCTTAATAATTTGTTTCTGTCTGTAAAATATGACATGATACTTCTTCCCATTTCAGAAAGAACAATCTAGGACGCAGACAGCACAGAATAGAACATTTGTATCATTCAAACTACCTGTTTAAGTTAGACAAATGAAAAAAATAGACTCCAGCCCACACATTGTGGCCTGGCACAGAGTTGCATCCAAAGATGAATGCAGCTGATGAGATTAATTTGTCGGGCCCTTACTTATCACCTACAGACTGAGGCTTCGTATATTATGAGATCATTTCCTGATGCATGCACAACGTGCTATTTCAGCTTGGCTCCATCCAAACAGGGCAATTTACTGTGGCCAGAAGGGGCCAGAATTACCACCATATCACATTCTTAAAATTCTCTCATGGTTAGTTCAGCCATTTGACCCCCGAGTATTAGGTCCACCATGGGCTTCTGCTAAGGATGGCATGTGAAAGGTCTCTTTCTTTTTGGTTTGTCTTGCATCTGTCACTTTTTGTCCCTTTGACATTTTAAATATGGGAAATTCATAAGCTCTGGTGCAGGATTTTCTTGTTTGCACTTATCTGTATGCTGGGGTCTGTTTGACCATGTTCTTCTCTTCATGAAATCTTAGTGTAATGTATAGTTTGCCTGTAAGAAACACATATTATCCAGTGCTACACAAACTCTCCTGCGTGTAGTGTCACCCCCCACATGAAAGCAGTACAAGGAACAGAGCTAGGACACTCAGTGTGGCCAAACTGCCATATCCCACAGTTTGCTTAACTATTTTCCTAATTAAGGTGAAAGTGTGACCTGAATCATGCCAGTGGCTTTAACAAGTACTTTACTGAGTTGCAGCCTAATATGATTCTTTAAAGGTAGCCAGCACCCTCCTTCTGGAAGGAAGGTTCTGGCAGTCCTTGCAGGAATCCAGCACTTCCTACTAGCCTTCAATAGCCAAGAATGATGCCGCTCCTTCAGAGACAGTCAAACATACCTGCAAAACCAAAACAGAGATGCTCCGTTGTTTGTCTTCAGCAGGCACAGGAAGCTCTGTCTGCATCCACAAATCAACATGAAAATTTCTCACAATTTAGTTTATCATACAGAGTAAAGAGAGTTCAGTTTATTGTTTTTTAACTTAAATAATAAGATATGTGGGGCTCTTGTTTCTCTGTGTACAGCCCCTGGCATACTGTGCCCCTGAAGATAGAGCAGCACCTCTAATGAATAGTTTATTTTTATTTACCAAAAATGGATTGTGTTTGGAAGTGTGTTACACTACTACTCTAGCTATGTCCACCTTCTCATTTCAGTTGGAATTGATCTTTCCAGTAAAATGCTACCAAGAATCAAAGCATTCACAGAGAGGAAGTTTTGCTGCTTGACTGTTAGAAACAAAATCCTGTCTAGTATCCAGAGCCATTCTGGGTATTCTTAAGGCACGTGCAGAATGGTAATCTGATTTCAAAGAAAGATGAACAATTTACATATACTGAACTACTTAAATTTAGCTATGTGATACGAAAATAAGATACTGCTCTAGTGACATTTGAAGTCAGTGAAAAAAGCTTATATTGATGTCGTTATCTGACAGCATTTTGCTGCTATCTCAAGGACCAATTTCTATGCATGTCTTTGCTCCTGAAACATTCTTCCGTGATGTACATTTCAAACCTAGTAGTAAATGTCTTATCGTGAACTCGGTAATTGAACTCTCTACAACCATATTAATTGAGGTTGATTATCCACCAGGCTTGCATGTGCATGTGTTTTTGTTTTACATTATATAAATAGCTGCCCAGCCCTCAGAGCAAGATAAGATGCAAGTCTTTGAACTGCAGGAAGGACAACACGAGTGACTGACAGCAGCAAACCCGTGAGACTGGTTGAGACAACTTTAATTTATTTCTACAGCGTGCATACGGAAGGGTCCTCACCTCCCGTTTTGGTAATGATAAATGACAAGATGTCGACAGTTATTAATTAAACTGCCTGGCATAGCAATGTACATGATGATAAGACCTAAGAAATGTGTAGCATTCCTTTTACCCCATCATGAGAATGAGGCCCCTCCACTGTTCTCTGGCACAGCAGAGATTAGGCTAAAGCATCAATATTCCAGTACAAGCTGGCTACCTAGTAACTGCCTGAACACAGGGCCCTAAAAATTGAAATCCTCTCTCATGCGATGTGTAGTAATTAAACTTCAGCATTCTTTCTGCAGGAAACGTTTCTCCYGTGTTGTTCCCACAGATTGTGCTACAACAACAATTTTAGCCCCATGAACTATTAACCAATTATAAAGGGATTTTCTCAGTCTGCTTTAACTGAGGATCAAAGGCAAAAAAAGTTTTTTTCTTGCCAGATATTGTAATTTAGGATACAAACCACCAAGCACACACAGGACTCAAGACTTTGGTCAGTCAAACAGAATGGACTCAGGGGAGTAACTCACACCCCATTTCAGCTTTTCTGACTCGACTTGCCAATACTTCAGCTGCTTTTCTTCCTTAAAAAAATCCATTGCCCCACAATTGCAATGCATTTATCCTATTCTACTTTCATTTATATCTTTCATATCTATATCCTTTATGTATGTGCTACTTGGAGCTAATTATGTCTATATAAGGCTCAGTTACTCAGAATTTAATATATTCCCAATTTCTCAACAGCTTACTTGCCTAATGAAGCCTTAGTTTTCTTCTTAGGGTCCCTTTTGAATTTTATGTTGTATAAGAATAGTCTGCTGAGTTAATTCAGTTAACTGATACAGATTGTCGTGATTTTTGTCTGCATTTGCTGCATAAAGCAGTAAATAAACTCTCAGTGCTGTAAATAATAGTTATTAATCATTATTATTTAAAATGGACCAGGAGACTCTCTTCAAACTTTACATTTCAGTGAGTTTAGAACACTGTACAAAGCACTGGCAAAGAACTGAAGTGGTCTTAAAATAACATTGGTGTTAAACATGTGAGTTAAAGGAAGTTCTTTGAAGTAGCCACTAGCATTGGAGGTCCTATAGGTCAGAGCTTCCCAGTTTTATTCCAAAGAGAAGAAAAACAGCCATGACGCAAGCAAACTATCTGCTCTTTACACAGCAACAGTATCACAGAATTCTTGAGGTCGGAAGGGATCTCTTGAAACCATCTAGTCCAACCACCTTGCTCAAGCAGGGTCAGCTAGAGAAGGTTGCCCAGGACTATGTCCAGTCAGGTTTTGAATATCTCTATGGATGGAGATTCTACCACCTCTCTGAGTAATCTGTTCCAGTGTTTTACCACCCTCACAGTATTCTAGAACCATAGAATCATTAAGGTTGGAAAAGACCTTTAAGATCATCAAGTCCAACCATCAACCCGACACCACCATGCCCACTAAACTATGTCCTGAAGTGCCACATCTACATGTTTTTTGAACACCTCCAGTGATGGTGACTCCAGCACTTACCTGAGCAGCCTGTTCCAGTGCTTGACAACCCTTTTGGTGAAGAAATTTTTCCTAATGTCCAATCTAAACCTCCCCTGGCGCAACTTGAGGCCATTTCCTCTTGTCCTATCACTAGTTACTTGGGAGAAGAGAGCAACACCCACCTCGCTACAACCTCCTTTCAGGTAGTTGTAGAGTGATAAGGTGTCCCCTGAGCTTCCTCTTCTCCAGGCTAAACAATCCCAGCTCCCTCAGCCGCTCCTCATAAGACCTGTTCTCCAGACCCTTCACCAGCTTTGTTGCCCTTTTCTGGACACGCTCCAGCATCTCAATTTCCTTCTTGTAGTGAGGGGCCCAAAACTGAACACAGTAGTCGAGGTGCGGCCTCACCAGTGCCGAGTACAGGGGCACAATCACTTCCCTACTCCTGCTGGCCGCACTATTTCTGACAAAGGCTGTTGGCCTTCTTGGCCACCTGGGCACACTGCTGGCTCATGTTCAGCGGGCTGTCAACCAGCACCCCCAGGTCCTTTTCCGCCGGGCAGCTTTCCAGCCACTCTTTCCCAAGCCTGTAGTGTTGCCTGGGGTTGTTGTGACCGAAGTGCAGGACCTGTCACTTGGTCTTGTTGAACCTCATACAATTGGCCTCGGCCCATCGATCCAGCCTCTCCAGATCCCTCTGCAGAGCCTTCCTACCCTCAGGCAGATCAACGCTCCTGCCCAACTTGGTGTTGTCTGCAAACTTACTGAGGGAGCACTCAATCCCCTCGTCCAGATCATTGATAAAGATATTAAATAAGACCGACCCCAAAACTGAGCCCTTGGGAACACCACTCGTGACTGGCTGCCAACTGGATTTAACTCCATTCACCACAGCTCTCTGGGCTTGGCCATCCAGCCATTTTTTTACCCAGCAAAGAGTACACCTGTCTAAGCCATGAGCCGCCAGCTTCTCTAGGAGAATGCTGTGGGAGACAGTGTCAAAGGCTTTACTAAAGTCCAGGTAGACCACATCCACAGCCTTCCCCTCATGCACTAGGCAGGTCACCTGGTCATAGAAGGAGACCAGGTTGGTCAAGCAGGATTTGCCTTTCATGAACCTGTGCTGGCTGGGCCTGATCCCCTGGTTGTCCTGCACCTGCCTTGTGAGCACCCTCAAGATGAACCGCTCCATAATCTTCCCCGGTACCAAGGTCAGGCTGACAGGCCTGTAGTTCCCTGGATCCTCCTCTGGCCCTTCTTGTAGATGGGCATCACATTGGCAAGCCTCCAGTCATCTGTGACCTCCCCTGTTAACCAGGACCGCTGATAAATGATGGAGAGTGGCTTGGCAAGCTCCTCTGCCAGCTCCAAACTGTGGACCAAGTGTGGACCCAAAATGAAGGACAAGGAAAGCTTATCATTATACTATATCTCATGATCAGGAGCCTGTTGTTCAAGACTGAATTATTTAAATTGTAAAGTAATGTGTCTTAGACATAGAATCAGCATCCATGCTAACTAGAGACACACAAGAGACACACAGGTTTGGACCCCTGCCCAGCACAGTGACGAGGGTTGGAGTGTCTGCCTATAAAAAACTGTCTTTGTCCTCAAGAGCCAAAAACTGAAGCACTGGGATTCTCAGTGTCTGGGCTTGCTGGTTCATGGTAGTGGTGAAAAGGTGTCTAATAGCAGTTGACTTTAGCCTGTTCCTTTATCAGGACTTGGGGGCTAGTGCTGAGGAACACAGATGCCCAGCTTCTACCGTGCCAAGGCTGCAAGCAGTAGTGACAAGCCACTAGGCAATTCCAGCAGAACAAATGCTATGACTTTTTGCAACCCCTGGAAAATATTGTTCCTCAGATGATTTGATCTGACTTGCTCAACTTGGCTTCTGTAGTCAAAAAGAAATATTCTGAACTGGAAGTTCATACATTACATGATTCACTTCAGGTTGTTTTCAAGCTCTACGTTGAGTTCAAAATTAACATATATGTGCCCTCTTCTTTTCTTTTGAAGACCTGATATATAGCTTCAGGGCTCTCACTATATCATTATTTTTATGGAGCATAAAATTTCCATCTTCCTGGGATATAATTTAAACTCATTTTATGTTTGAAGTTCTATTATCAGCCATTTACTTGTTTATAAGGCCTTAAGTTCCCATGAATAGTAAGTTATGTAAGGAAAGCTCACATAAAATCTTGTGATTAGTCATTTTGATTATGCAAAGAGTAAAGAGTCAGAGTAAAGAATGACAGAGATAATGAAAAATTAAAAGCATCGAGAGGTCTGTTTTGAAGGTTTGGTAGAGGAGCTTTCTTTCCTGCATTTACCCTGAAAGGCTCTGAGAGTAGCACAGGCCACAAACATTACTCACCATATGCTCCTGCAGTTCCTAGCCGGACTAGGAAACTATTTTGATGTCATTTTACCTTGGCAAAATATAAAAGGGAATCTGGTCCATAATGCTTAAGAGTAGATTTTAAGCAATGATTTAGGTGTAGAACTCACATGCCAGGAGAGCAGTTGTTAGCGAGTAGGGACTGCCTTGTACATCCTATTCCTGCAGCAATGCCTCCCGCAGCATTGGAGCTTGGTAATTCGCCTGTTTTGTCTTCCATAATTATGCAGCTTGTGCATTCTGAAATCAGGGATTGTTTTTCCAAATTAACTTTAGCAGATGTGTAGACTTTACTTTTCCATAAACRTATAGCAGATATGAAATAAACCACATGTATCTGTGTGGTCTGAGGTAGCTGCCAGGAAACACAGGAGGAGCCACTTGTGTGGAAGCCTTAGCAGCTGCCATGAGGTTTGTGTCTGAGCATTTTCAAAAAGCAGCAATGCGATAGCACCTGAAAACATGTGTTTCCAGTAGGAAAAATACAATGGCTGACTAGGGAGGCAGCATGCAGACATACAGCTGAGTCTAACAGATGGCTTTTGTCTTCTTGAGAACATGGGTCTTGCTTAATCTATACATCCTGTGAACTGCACAGAAATCCGTTCTATAAAATAGAAAGAACAGAGTGTGAGTAGAAAGGGTTCTGAGAGTACAACAGAAGATTTTTAAGAACACTGAATTTAAAATGTGATTCTCCACTCTATTTCTGATATGAAGGGGGTGACAATGTAAGCTAGCATGGAGAAGGTTAGACTTAGCTGTAATAGGAAAGGCTTCTCTTTGGCAACTATGGACTCATGGTCCAAAGAGTTCCTCACCGATGAAGCATTTTGCAAGATTTTTTTAATTTTACTTGGGAACATGTCATAATTATATTTGAGATTTTTTTGATACCTAAGTAATCAGAAGAAAGCTTTTCCAAGCTTTTTAAATTTGCAGACACCTGGAAATTTCCAGTGGAGGTGTACTCTCCTGTGCAGTGAACATATTCGATATAGGGTCATTTTGCTCAGTCAGTTTCCAGACCACCCCCCTTAGAAGTAGTCCCCAGAGTCTAGGTGTTCATAGCCCATGACTGGAGAAATTATCTGAAAATTTTTCTTCCATTAAGTGAATTTCTTGAATGTTAACCCATTTTAAATTGTCAGGTGCTGCAGATGTGAAGAATCCTTCCATTATTACTGCTAAATGTGTTTCTTTTCACTGATTAGTATGACTTTTTTGGCCTTTCATAAGTAGAAAGATCTTTTTTTAAACTGTATAAATGTCATCTGGGCGATTGTGCTTTAAATATTGTCTTAGGATCCAGATGTCAAAAATCAGTACAGCTCCACTGAAACCCATACTGGTTGCAGTTTTCTCTTGGACATGATTTTCTTCTTAGTTATGTTTTGTTCTTTAAAAAAAACAAAATTTCCTGGACCAGCTTTTCGTCAGACTTGTGTGTGAGGTCTCACTGAACAGCCAGTTTTTAGTATACCTGCCATTGCCCCAAAGACCACCCGTAAACTTTCTATAATAAGTTAGGGGGTTTTACACGAATGCCCTTAGGCACGTGTCATTTCCACTGCTCTTGGGCCTTCTATTTGCCTTCTAAACAGCAGAGCATTCTATATATATTAAAAGTTATATTTTCACTGTTTGCTGAGAAATACAAGTAAATTCAAAGTCATTGGGTATAACATCTGCATGTAACATGTACTTCAAAATAATAGTGGTGTATTTCAGTAAATATAGGGTGACGGTACTGCTGACCAAGACAGAATTATATATTTGAGAGCTGTGTAGCTTAAAAGTAAATTGGACGTGAGCTTATTGCTCATGCAGACTGTCTGTTCAGACTATGCTACAGCTCAGTTGTATATACATCCGATGGCCACTTTGAGGTTCCAAGCATTCCAAAATAATTAAAAACTAGATAAAATCCTTTAATTTTAGACAAACAGCATTTCCAGATAGATGAAAGGGATATGYGTGAGGATATGATGCTTAAATTCTGAAATTATGCCAGTTTTCCCAGTAAGGATATCCTGTTCACAAATTCCTGTCACCGAACTATGCTCCATTGAACACTTGCATTTATTAACACTTTTCACTCCACAAAGTATTATTGTTCTGTTCTTGTTGCAAGTGCAAGTCCGAAGAATAATCCCTATGACTGATTGTTAGCTCTTGATGCCATATTAGAGATGTTAATGACAAAACTAACTCTAGAAAAATATATCTTTTAAAATTACTGGGCCTATTTTTGGCTCCTAAGAGGACCCCGGACACCTCTGATTTGAAGATTAGTTTATCCAGAGGCCCATATTAATTGATGAGCAGGCTGAAATTTCACATGCATTTTCTCAATTCATTGGAAGTCTATACAATTGTCTGTCCTCTCTCTCCCCTCAATAATGATTTTCTGGCAGCGCTACTTTTGTTTCTAGACATGCAGAAATTCATCATGAATGAAAAGTTTCTGGTTCTGAGCACCACCCTTAATCTGAAGAACAATTTTAGAAGAAAACTATCACTTTTAAAACTAACTTCTCCTGCTAATTTGACTAGAAGAAAATAAGGCCCTGCAAATAGCAAAACCCTCCAAATGGGAGAGTAATTACCTTAAATTAGGCCTTATTTCTGGTTATAAAAAAAAAAAAAACCCAACAACAACCAACAACCACCCAATTCTAAAAGCATGTTGTGCAGACTGGAAGCATTAGAGTTAGATACTGGCCATTTTATAGTGAAAGGGAAGGAAATAGACAGGAGGAAGGAAGGAAGAAGAGATTAGAGAATCTGACAGATGTAAATAGTCTCAGAGGAGCCACTATGTCCCAAGGCCTCTCCTAAGGGAAGTTTTTACACCAAAGAATCTGGTAGCCTGAATGAAGAATGACATCACTTATTTATTTAGCCAGAGCTGGGATGTTTTCTTAAGACATTTGAAATAACCTTATGCCACAAGCATTAAATTGTTGGCGAAGTGATAAAGATGTCTGTTTAATTTAGGGGTTTGATAACCACGAAATAAATACACTTTTATTCCTTGGTTTGAGACTATATTTAAATTGCCTGGAAAGCCATGAATAAGAAAGCTTGAGTCTGAAGGTTAATACTACAAACAGCCTGATGTGGGAGTCTTCAGCAGGAAGATGCATGACTTTGGACTTGTAACTCAGTCAAGGATTTGGGGCTGCTTCCCTTTGAGATGAAAATGATGGCATTACCCTTATGGACACCAAACACAGACCAATGTTTCCACATCCTGGGTGCTGTACAAATTCATAAGAAAGGGACAATTTCAATCTAAAGTGCTAGTGTCATGACAGCCTCACCTAGATCAGTTAGAATCTGAGTAGCCAATATGTGGCAAAAAGTGATTCACATCACACACTGGATGTTCATGGCACCAGCGTGAACCAGTCAGCCCCAAGTAGTATCAGGGAGAAGCAGAGTTGGGATGGATTGCAAGCTTAGATACTGAAGTGTTCAAAATGACACCAAGCTGAATGGTGTGGTTGATATTCTAGAGGGAAGGGATGCCATCCAGAGGGACCTTGACAGGCTGTAGAGGTAGGCCCATGTGAACTTCATGAAGTCCAACAAGGCCAAGTGCAAGGTCCTGCACCTGGGTCGAGGCAATCCCAAACATGGGTACTGGCTGGGCAATGAGTGGATTGCGAGCAGCCCTGCAGAGAAGGACTTGGGGGTATTAGTGGATGAAAAACTGAATAAGAGCTGACAATGTGCGCTCGCAGCCCAGAAGACCAATTGCATCCTGGCCTGCATCAAAAGAAGTGTGGCCAGCAGGTCAAGGGAGGTGATTCAGCCCCTCTACTCCACTCTCATGAGACCTCACCTGGAGTACTGTGTTCAGCTCTGAGGGCCCCAGCATAAGAAAGACATGGACCTCCTTGAGCGGGTCCAGAGGAGAGTCACAAAGATGATCAGGGGGCTGGAGCACCTCCCCTATGAGGACGGGCTGAGAGAGTTGGGTTGCGTAGCCTAGAGAAGATAAGGCTCTGGGGAGACCTTCGAGGGGCCTTCCAGTACTTAAAGGGGGCCTACAGGAAAGATGGGGAAGGACTTTTTAGCAGGGAGTCTAGTGATAGGATGAGGGGCAGTGGTTTTAAACTGAAAGACAGTAGATTTAGGTTAGGTATTAGGAAGAACTTCTTTACTGTGAGACACTGGAACAGGTTGCCCAGAGAAAGTTGTGAATGCCCCCTTCCTGGAAGTATTCAATTTAGCCATACATTGTGATGCAGTAGAGGTGAGATAATGTTTTGAAGATTGTCTTTGTGTTCCTTATACTTTCATTTCAGAATTAGCAGGGCTTGTGCTGATGAGGTTTACCTCTACATAGGTTTTACTGATTAGTTTTATTATCCTCTTTTCACAGTAATAACTTGTCCTCATAAAAGAGCAGTGAGAGCTTTTAGGATTGAAAGAAATAGCTAGTTCACGATACAGTATCAGGAATGGTTAACAAAGAAGAACCAGCATTACTTCCGTCCCTTTGGGCTTCAGGCACAGTACGTTTATTATACTCTAATGAGAATAAAATTCATTATGGCATCAGAAAATACAGAAAAGCACCATATTCCTAATTCAATGAAAAGTCAACAAGGCATCATGAGCCTTGTCCATGAAACACTGCAGCTTGATGTTACAACTCCCCAACATTCAGTGTAAAAACTGTTCCCACAATTCTGGAAACAGAAGAGAAATCTACATCCGTTTGTACATTACTGGAAAAATCTTTGTGCAGAATTGTCCTTTGATGGCTCTAAGACTGAAAGGGGAGCAGTTGCACTGTTTTGTATAACTGAATAACATCAGCTGTGTTTGTTGCAACTTCTGCAACTTGTACTGGCTTTATTTTAAACTCTGAGTTATTTTAAAGGTGGACTTCCATTACTTGCCTATCAAGGGGAGTTTGAGTTTATTCAAATTTCAGGTTACAGCTGCACAGTATGTTCAATCCAAATTCAAGCTACATATAAATATGTTATACGTTAACTTAAGACTTTTGAGCCTGTTTACTATAGAAAAGTTGTTCTGTGCGCCCATATACTGCACCAATTTGAGTGAAACAAGCTAATTATAAGTTGATGTCATATGGCTAAAAAAATACATGTTTATTCCTTCTGTATTTCATGATGCTGACTTTCTCAACCACATTTGCAGAACACATATAATGTGTTTTCTGGGCCTAGGGCCTCACTGGATAAAGTTATGTTCTTTATTGTGTAATTTGTAATTAAAAAGTTGAACCTCATGCAAAATCTTTGGGACCTTGTGGATACCAGCAGGCTGGTTGTGCTGCCTGTAAGTTTATCTTTCACTAAATAATAGCAGAATTGTATTTTTGCCAGAAAAAGAAATAAAGTAGGCACACTGACTATTTATTGTAAGTCAGTGAGTATATGTAGAGAATGCGCCATGGTTCGTTGTCTACGCAAGTTGGAAATAAAAACAGGGAACAAATGAATGTTCAAAGCTTATTTGGAGAAATCATGAATCCTGTCTGAAAAAAGCAGCTTGATTCTTTTTCTGTGGACTACCCATTACGACAGTTGTTCAGTTGCTGATCTGTCTCCGGGCAGGTGAAGGTAAATTCAGTGATCTGTTACTACTTATAGTTCAGTAGCACCTAAATTACACACCATTGTGCTATTTTGTTGCAAAAATTACAATGAAGAAATTCGCTCTTGCCTGAAGAGTTTATAGTCCTGAAGAAAAACTATTTAATTCTTCTGTAAAAGGAGTGTGCAGCAGGTCTCTGCCCATTACAAAGCCCCTCTGGAGTATTTGTTACTCTGAAAGAGCCTGTCCCATGTAAGTCTTGTGTCCAGTAATGTTTCACTGATGTAACGACAATCTATAAAGTCGCTCTGTTTTCAGTTATTTCCTCTGTGTACAGTATCAACCTTTTTGCTTTGGGAAGAACTGGAAGTGTATAGATTTGGTGTGAAAGACAAACTGAAATTTCCTGCACTCATTCTCCAACCCCCAGTTAGAGATGGCATCTCCTCTGTACAGCTTCTCCCTTGAGTCGTAAATAATGCTTTCAGCAAATACTAACATAGTTTATTAGACCAGTGAGTCACTCTCTAAATTTCTGTCTTGTTCTAGAGCCCTACTAACAGCTGTAATATGTACTAATCTGAGGCTAAAATCATGTACACCTTTATTATAGATTAAAAAAAAAAGAGCATGAAAATAAATATACAAACAAATAAACCCAAATGCTCTGTTTGAAAAGAACCCACATGGTGGGGGGAATGTAGCAGTCTCCCTCTGTGAAACATCCCACATTTTTATCCAGCTGTTTGCAGAACACTACTATTTCCTGTTCCTCTCCTGATAACATAAATTGTAAAAGAGGTGGTTGGAGGGGACTGTTTCAGGAGTAAGATTACAGAAGACTAAGCATATCTGCAGACTGCTCATCTAATCCACTTTTAACCTGTGGTAAGAAACCAGTGAGAAACAACTGTAAACAGGATGGGCGTTGAGAGGAAATATAGTAGTGTAAGTGCCTCAGGACTCCCTGTCCATTGGTATTCTTTTAAAAGCTTTTATAACATGCAAAGAACCAATCATTACATGGTAAGTCAGAAAACTGCAAGATTCTGAATGGCAGCTTAACAGCAGGAAACTTTTGCACTTTTGGTAGAAGAGAACTGTGTGGGAGGATTGGGGTTTTTTTTGGAAGAGGACATCTTTAAGGTGAAACATTTGGGAGAAAGATATTACCGGCTCATCTGCAGCAGGCCCTATACTTCTGAACTGCCTAGAATCCCGCAWGAAGTCTCAGATAAAGTGGAGTAAGTCACTTTCACTGGCTTATCACAGTCAACATTTTAAAAACAATATGCCAGTAACTTTAGATGCCAGTGAGACTGTGGAATAGCTTACTTAAGAAGCACTTGCAGGTGTTCATGCTGATTTCTGAAAATTAAGCCCCAAGTGCCAAATTCATAAAGTCAAAGATAAGTCTGGAAAACGTTGTCACAGGTATGACAACTGTTTGTATTAGGTTTTTATATGAGGTATCAAATAATAGTAGTGAAAGGACACCTTATCTACTGGCTGTCTTGAAAGAGCTGTTCATCTTTAGAGCTGTACTGAAAGATCTGCATGCTACATGCAGTCCAAGCTCAGTTTTTCCTGACTTCATTGGAAAATGTCATTGTTTCTTAAAGAACATGGCCTCATGAATGAAAATGGGCATAGGTCTACACATTAAATTGTTTAAAAGTTTAACTGTTGCTTGGCAGCACTTGCAAGGGAATTCCACATTTTTTTTTTCAATGAGAGAAATCTGAAGCAATCAGATTTCAGTCAAGAAATCTTGATCGACAGTTCACAGACTTCTTGTTTTCTTTGGTGGCTTTATGAGGTTGTGAACATATGAATCAGGAAATGTCACTGGAAGTAGGAGGGAAACTGAAATCGGCTGAGTTTTTCTTCTCCAGGGGAAGTACAAATGAGAATATTGAAATAGTTCTGAGATCCACTGCTGCCCAGGAAGACTTTTTCCATGAGAAATGTTGTGCATTGGAGTAAGAAGTTGCAGGATGGAGTTTCTTGAGAGATGTGTGGGTTATTGATTGAGAATTAAGGACCCTGACACTCTCTATCACAGAAATTGGAGTCAACACCCTGACTGTTCTGTAAATCAGCTTTATACTATAGCTGAAAATCAATGAGTCTTCCTATAATTAATCATTGTTTCTACTTTATTAACAATTTAAAATTAAAAATAACAGACTAATATTTTAAAAGCAGTATTACTTCTCATTCTCTACATGGAAAAACATTGCATAAATAATTTCTGAGAAAAAAATAAATACGTAATTCACTCTCTGAAACAATACCTTTTCTCTCTAGGTTCTGGTCACACATAAAATAATTGCAAAATCTATCAACATCACAGATTTCCATAGTTTATATGATTTCAGCATAAACTCTACATAGAAAATAAGAACAGTGAGGAACTGTCTTCATCCCAAACCGTGTTCATCTGATACTAGGCTTGGCACTTCTACAGGATATATACAGCATGTGACGATTCACTTTCTAATAATATTCTTTAATGTAAAAACACAAACATTAGTCTGAATGTTGAGAAGCTAAGTAAAGGAAAGTTGCTGTCAAACTAAAGACTTACCAAAGTTGCACATACCAAAGACTTTTCTAGAGGAATTCATGACTTTAAAATTAGCAGAGGCTCACTTTTAATGCAAAACCAGCACCTTACTCCCAGAACTTGGCTTGCACAGTCTTAGCACTATGAAGTGTGTGGCCAGATAATCCAAACTCTACAGAATAGAAAATGTAAATTGAGATATCTAAACTGATACTAAAGTCAATTGTGTTCTAGGAAATAAGGAACAATCAGTATCTTTTATGTTAAATTATGCATCGTTAGCTGTTTATAGGACAAACATCAGTGAGGTTATCTGATTTGAGAGGAGCATCCATTTCATAAATATGCTCCACTTAGTAGAATTTGTTTAACTGTTCCTAAAACAAATCGTTGTCCCTAAAACAAATATGGTTTTAGTTGTCACATCTCAGGTTTGAATCCTACAGTCTTTTAATTAAAAGTATGAAATAGAGATGTCACACTTTTGAGAACACAAGTGTTATATTTTAATTTTTGTGTTTTAGAGGAAAAAAATGGAGCATGAGGACATCTGACAGGATGTTACTTTCCCAACAATTTGACTTCAGTCACCATAACTGTTGAAACCCCTGCTATCACTAACTTTCTAGAACTCATTCAGAGAGTGGTAGAATGGTACTTCCCTAATCGCATGCTTGTCCTGCATCATGGCACGTATAAAAGTGGGAAAGGGATCTCCGTGTTCTGTTCACATAAAGTGAGTAGAATGACTTCTAACAAAGTGTGATTGTCACCACAGCAGCTTCACTTTCCTCTGCCCTCCTACTTGTACAAGCCACATGACCTCACATGAATCTCCAACGTGTACCTCTCCTCTCAGACTGAATTTAAGTGTTGCTACCTCCAGCTCGGTTTATCTCATTCTCTTATCAGGCCATAACTGCTATAATCTGATAGATTTTTGACTATGTGAGCCTTTGACCCAGCTTAGCAGAAGGAATTAGAACCTACTGCAGTCAGAACGTCATGCTGTGGCCTGTGAGTGCCATTTGATGTTTTGTAAAATATCCAGAGCTGCTAGGCTGTATCACTCAGAGCCACCTTCTAATAAGCGTTTTCTAACTCATGCTGGTTAGATTTGCTGCTCCTGGCTCTGGAGAGACGGGGCTTCTTGTTCTTCTGAGGCCTGACAGTTTCCTTTCCAAAGTCCTTCAGCTCAGACTGGTTGTGGTAGCGAGTGTAGCGCTTGCATTTGCAGGACGTGACAGCTCGGAATTTGTAAGTCCGAGTCTCCTCCTCGGGACAAGCCATCTGGATGCGCTGCGTGCGAGTGTGAGCAGGAATGCAGCGATAATCCAGGGCATTCTGACGCCACCACTTCCCTCTACCAATAGAGTTGGGAAGGAGGTGTGAGGGCACACACTGACCAGAGCAGACCAGTTCCTTCACAGGCTTGATGCTGCGGCAAGGTCCCTCTGTGACATAGCGGGTGGTTCGCATTTCTCTGCAGCTAAAGTCAGAAGCATCTGCAAACAAGAAACACATTAATTACTGACTACTTTCTTCCCCATCCTTGAGAAAGCACTTTTTTGTTTCTGTAGCAGATACCTAGCTCTCAGCTAGATACAAGCTGGACATCCTGAATAGTAGATTTTAGGAAGAGTATCTCCAAAGACTCACTCATGCAGCTTCTGAATATTTGACTACTCTAGTTAAGAGACTCTTGAATAACAGTGGACAAATTGATGAATAAAATCCTTCTCTTGCCACTAGGTAAATTCCATGTCGGGGCTGTGCAGGTGGGCAGTGGAGCTTCTGAAGTGTAACCCCAGTGGCAGTGGTAATTTCATGGGAAATTTTGATGGGATTCTCCTGGCTTCATTTACCTCTGGGCAAAAGCTTCCCCCATTGCTCTAGTTTAACTCTATTGACTTCAGAGGTTGACTCCAGATTTAAATTCTTTTGCAACAAAGAAAGTGTTCCTTAAGTGATTTTTAACTAGCATAATGTGTTCCAAGTTAGGGAAATTAGCAGGTAACAACAGTGCTAAGGAATTCCCACTCTTCAGGTACTAGGTTTTCCAAGTTTACTGCTCTCTGTGATAATCCCACATGTCCCACATAATTTCCTTCAGACAGCTAGAGGCATCTTCTGGCTTAATTAGGAACCTTACAGGATTTTTTTCCCCCCATTTTCTCAATGGATAGCTATAGGCAAATGAAACATTAGGAAATAAAAGATTTTTTAGCATTAAGGATTTAGAAAAACTTTTGACTTGTAGGAACAGACTTTTTCTGAAGGTGTCTCTTTTGCCAAGTGACATGCTTGGCTAATTGACTTATTTGGAAGACACAGAATTTGATTTTTGAAGGTGTTTATCAAAGAACTTAATCTAGATAAACACGTTAACGTTCTTCTCTTAGTCAAAAGGATAGTTTTAACTCAGGAATGCTACTTGTGGTGAAAATCCTCAAAGGTCAGCTTACAAATAGAAGGCTGTGTCTGTTAGGCCCATTCTCCTTGCTGTGCACAAGGTGGTTCCCTCCTTAGTACATCAAAAGAGAATTCTGACCCTGAGTCATTAGTAATAGACCAATATTTGTACAGACATTTTAGTTTTTGTTTTTCCTGTGAAGTACAGAAACATGATTTTTAGTGCTCAGGTTTATATTTATCAGAGTACAACTAGCAATATTTCATTTTTTAAAAGTTTTAAGGACTGCATTAATGAAATTAAACAATCCTTGTCATAATGCCGGGACAAAAACGCTGACAACTGAACTCCATGTGCACTTAGTCTAATCCTCCCAAGTTCCCTAAGCATTTAAGAAAATTATGTCTGTCTGTGTAAAAAATAATGCTCTGAATCAGGTGTATTGTACCGCCATAGCACATAGGCAGATACAGTTAAATATATGGGCATTTGCCTCAGCTATATAGTTTTATTTTCTGTGCAAATATGTCCTGTCCTGTATGTATGCAGGTTCCACATACTGCAAAATTATTCATGGTCTGGTGCAACGTCATGTGTCCCAGGAAGGTCTGGCCACTTTGGATCATCATTTTAATTCCTTGTGTTAAAGATGTTAAAATAAGTATGCAAGACCATTTTATATCTTGAATAACTGTCCAGTCTCCTTCACTCTCTCTTTCTTAAGTAAATGTCCCTTCCACTTCAACAAATACGCACATATCAGTGGGACAGATTCCCCCCAGTTGATGTCAGAGTAGTAAGAGACTAAAAAATGAAGGTGTACAGATGTAACAACAAAACAAACCTGCCTTGACGTGGTGGTTGGTGAGAAGCGGAGTGCTCCCCCTTTTAGGGATTTAAGACCCTTATAAAGTCGCACTCTGAAAAACATTACTTCATTTTTTTTTCTTTTACTATATTGTTAATGCTATGGTTTTAAACACCTTAACTGACAGCTGCAGCAGAAAAACACAATTCCCTTCCAGTTGTCCCCAGAAAAAGGCGGCTAGCTCAGAACTGCAATGCACAAGGGGGGAAACTGTACATTTGACTTGTTGCCTCGTGCATTTGGTAGCCACATGTGTCAGTCTGAAGGACCAAGTTTGCCCTATTTGCCAGCAGAACACTTCTTTAAAACTACCTTTCTCTGTTTGGTGCTAACTCCCCATCTTCCATCTCTCCTCACAAAGCTTGTGTTTTGCATCATTGCTAATGTTGGCCAAATGCAGTGACAAAATATTATGAAGTATGTCAGTGCTGTTGAAGTAGCCAAACTGATTCCAGGATTGCACACCTCTGCAAAATAGAGTCCCCTCCAATTCATTTGGGCATTAATTCCCCTCGGGATTGTTTTGACTGTTCATAACAGCTTTTTTGGCTGCTGGAATCTGGCTGAAAATCTGGCTGTTGGCAAAGGACAGTGAGCAGCACTCTTCTCTCATCTAGCTGAATGCAACCTCCATGTGCCATTTTTGCTGTATGAACTTAGACATCACTAGTGTGACTCTTTCTAAATATTAAGAATTTATATTATCATCTCCACTGTCAACCCATTGCCCCATCCTAAAATCAAAGAGAGAAAGATGACGTGATATTTCCTCACAGTGCTTGCGAGCACAAAACACAGAAATTTAAGTAGTATCTTCTACAGGTTTTATGTATTGGAGTTGTGTCTGCAGAGAGCAGCTGGGCAGAATAGGAATGCATATTGTAGTACCTAAGGATTGTTCAATAGATAGACCACATTTTTCATCAGTAAACTCCGGTACATGCCTTCTAACGTTTACACTGATACTTCTTCAACAGTAGATGTAACTCCCTATCACTTACAGCATTAGGTCCACACCTAAAGGTTTTAATAAATAAACATATACGCTAACAAGTATTCTTTTACAAACTGTCTGTTAGGGTCCAAAACAGTAATAATGATGTTATTTTTCTTACCGTTAGGGTCTGGAGCTTGTTGTATGTGTCTTCCTCCATGCTTTGCCTGGTTCATTGTGTTGTTGTTGCTGAAAGTCTGCTCCATCGGTGTTTCTGTATTTTCAGTGATATCAGGAATGATTTCTGTAGCATCATTTTTAAACATTTGCCACCCTTCCACAGATCGAAATGCAATTTGTATGAAGACACAGACAGAGCACACAGCCCAAGAGATCTGCATGGTGGCAGCTCACAGATTAGCTTTTCAGCACCCTGACAGTCTCAGATCCCAGGCAAAGCCACATTATTCCCCTTTTTTAAACCCTTTTTAGAACCAAGCCAGCCAATGACTATACAAAGTGGGAAGGGCCAGACAACAACTCATTCATCTCAGCTTTTGTCAGTGTGAAATAAAATGGGTATGTGGGGGTGGGTTAGTGACAATATTCTACAACTTCTATGTAAAAACTTCTCATATGCACTTCATTTTTGTGCCTGGCAACAATGGTGATTGACAAGAATAGGATGAATTGCAACCTGACAAGTCTTTCTGCAGTTTTTTCTAACCATGTTAAAATTAAAACCTGCTTCTACCTCCATATTTGAATCCTTGGCTATTGTCTTTTCCAAAGGTTTTTCAGACTTTTTATTTTTACTGCTGTTCTTCCTCTTCCCCCCCGCCCCTGGTATAAAGTAAGCAAATCTAGAAACTGTAGTTCAGTAGTTAAACTTTTCAGTCTCTGCAGGCAAATGATTGGGGGGCGACAGCTTTTTTTTTTCCTTTACAAAATTAGGAGCTCTACATTTTGTTTCACAAATGTACTGGAAGAAACAGGAAAGAGCTGCTTTTCAAAATGAGAAGTTGTTTTGTTTAGTTTTCCTTAAAAAATAGGCTACTTGGAATATGTTACTTAGGGTAAACAGCCAGGATGTTGTACATCATGCTTTTTGATGTGCTCTTTCTCACATTTTTATCACTTTACAAAAAAAACAAAAAGCATTTGCATTTGCTTTAAATTCACTGCATACTACTACTTCTGCTGCCATTCTTGCGCAAGTGTTGAATATAGGACATTTGCTTATTTTAAACGTAAGAACATGACCAGACTGATTTCCGTTCATGATGCAACCAACAAAAAGAGAGAATTGATGACCTTACGTCTAGGGCACCTATGCCCAAGATGTATTCATGTGTCATGTTTTAAAATCTCATATATGGTATTCTTCTTCGTTGCAAAAATAAGATGATAGTGGTGATAGTTGCATCATTTCTTTGCCTCAAGACCACAAACACTTTCAAGGTATTTGCAAATGATGTCAAGCTAAATACATTAATCGGAAAGCATCTCAGCTTTTAGTAAGGTTAGATACTACATTGAGCTCATCCTACCTACTGAAAGCAAAATGTTTGCTTAAAGCAGTAGAGGGACACCCATGTGTATTACTGCAATGTTTGTTGCATACATCCTCATGAAAATATTTCATGTAGAAGAGATTCAAAAGTGATTCACCATCTGACTTTTCCCTACTACTGTAAGACTCGTTATCTAAGGTTTGCATTCCATTCTGACAATTCCCCTGACCTGGCGTGGAAAGCAGGTCTCGCCAAATTTAAAGTGGAGGTGTATTCTCCCTTGGTGTGACCTTGGTGATAAATAATAGATTTAAACAACAGCAACGACCTGAGGACATTTCACCTCTTCAGCCTTACACATACACAGAGACACACACAGCAGATGCACTGGCGGTACTGAGTTTCATGAGCTTTAGCCCACCTGCTCTGTACAATGGTCCTTTCCTAAAATAATAGCATCTGAAGTATTTTGTGACATGCTTTCTCTCCTACCCTTTCTCTCTGCCCAAAATTATAGAGATTAGCATTCTCAGAAGAGCCCTCCTTTCCAAATATTCCAAAGAATCTCTAAAAGCAATTGTGCATTGTGTTGCATACAACTGTGTGCCCTTACTGTCTGTTCCCCTTCCTCCTTTCCTCCAGCCCACATCTTATGCATCCTACCATCTCGGAAATTACTCTGTTTTTATAGAGGGATACAACATACTATTTTCTTTTTACAAGATTTTTTTTCTCCACAGCCAGTCAGGATATAATTCTTTAATACAGACTATTGTCACATAATTTGCCTCAGATGTGCTGATTCCTTTTTCCCTATAATCATCATCATCAKCAGCAGCACTGATTATCTTTCATTAACAACTGCCTCCTTTACTCAAAGCAGTTAATGATGGTCTCACAAATACAGGAAATCCAAACACTCAGCCATTGCAAATGTTTTCCAAGCATAATTTTTCTCACTTATGAGTAAGTCTATTTTTGGCTTAGAGCTACACGTGAAATCTATTCAATAGCAAGGGATACACAACTTCACAGGGGCATCACATGATTTCCCACCAAATAAAAAGGATTTTGAAGAAACGACAGACACCAGCTTGGAAAGCTGTGGAACCACCTTCCTTGCCAATTTTTGTTGGCTGGTGGGTGGTTGATTCATTTTGGGGGGGGGGGGGTTGTTTGTTTGTTTGTTTGTTTTTGTGTGTGTGTTTTTGGTTTTTTTCCTTCAAAGAACAGGCTAGACTACCATGATTAAGTTATACTTGAAATTGTGTACAACGATCTCAAGCTCTGCTTTCAGGCCTTACAATACAGCTATTTTTTCTTTTTTTTTTTGAAATACTGTCATGTGATCTTTTAACAGGCCTCAAAGGAATAAAACGGTATGGGGTTTTGTTTTGTTTTTAGTTTTTTGTGTTGTTTTGGTTTTTTTTAACCTGAACAAGTCGGGAAGGATGACCAGAACTAAAAAAGATTTTTAACTTGGTATTATTTTTGTCAGATAGGAATACCACTACAATACCTTGTAGTGGTATTCACCAATAGTGACCTTGTCCAAAGTGAGATCACAGCTTGTGGCACAATGGAGTACAGCTGAAAAGCAGAACAGGAGAGCAGAAGAAAATTGAGTACTGGTAATCACTGAACCATTGCTACCTATTCATTCCCCAATTTAAATGCCTTCAGAATTGTATGTATCTATCAAAGCTCAGTTTCTGTTAATTTTTCATGTAATGTCTGCCCAGAGAATAGTTCCAAAAGCTATCATCAGTCAGTGTAGGCCTACTACAGAGAACCACATTTAATCAATTGTCACATAAACCATAATAATTTTCTTGATGTAGCTTCTCTAAGTACTTAAACAATTCCCTCTATTAACTGTCTTAACGTTTATCTGTTTACCTATGGAAGTAAAAATCAGAAGCTATGTTTAGCCTCTGGCTTAAAACTTCTTTTCCACAAGCTAGGAGGGCAGCCTAATAGAGGCAAGAAAAGAATCCAAATCCCATAGATGTTCAGATTCCTTAACTACAAAAACATTCTTCCACATCCTGTAGCTGCTTGCCTGCTCACAGTACTTTCTGCAACAAAGCAGTCATGGTCTGGGCTGCAGCCCCCCACAAACAATTGATTTTTGCACTGTTAATGAAGCATGGGGAGAAAAAAAAAAGGACATATCAAGGATGCTTTCAGAATGAACCCTCCCCCACCAGGGTGGAACCGTGTTTGGATCCTCTATATTCAGAACTGGGATGCTATTTTCTGAGCTGAAAAAACACCACCCTTAGCCATGCTAAGAAGGAATCAGAAATATTAGGGGAGCAGGTACAATTTACATGGAGTAAATTGGCATCATATACTTAGCCTGGATCCATTGCTGCTGCTTTCTGGTCTCAGACTTCTGTCCTGATGTTCTTGCATTTCAATGCTGTACTATGAAGGCAGGCACATATAAAGCACTTTCTGAAATCTGTTCTGTCACTTGTAGCTTCTGGTGCTCAGTATGCACCCCCCTCTGCCCACACCTGGGCCAAGGGATGTTCTGTCCCTAAGATATAAATGTGCAATTTAAGCTTACCTGTGGACAATGGCTCATAATTTACACGCTGCCCAGGAATTCACTTTCTGACATGTTCAAGAAGAACTTGTTTGCTTCTCAAACAGTTCTTTTTCTAAGATGCCTCTAAGCCGCCCTTGCCCAAGCAAATTTTACTGTCTCATAAGAATTTTGCTGAGTCACACACTACCTCGTGAATTTATCAGTCTGATTGCTATGATGTGATCTCCTCCAAGTAGCCAAGAATAAATGCAATCTTAGTATTCTCCCACCAGAGACCAACAAATGCACTGCTAAATCATTCTGGTAGCTTGCCTTTTTCAGTGATAAGACAAGAATACATTAGATTCACACAATAGCATTGTTCAGGGATGGAATGATGTCTATCTAGTGAAGAATAACAAGCCTACAGCTCCATCTGGTGAGTCATCTAGCCAGCGACCTTAGCATACTGGAATTAAAATAATAAAAAAACCCCCAACACTTAATTGAATTACTCACACAATTTGAATTTCCAGGATTTATTTGCAGAATAGAAGAAATGAATAGGACACTAATTCTCATGAACAAACCCTTAGAAGGTACCTCTCAGGCCTGTTCTATTTTCAGTTTTACTCATTGGCAAAGCCCAGAAACTAATTTTAGAAGAAACCTCTGTGCTATACTGTTAGATTCCATTAGATAGTCCCTCTGTGCTGAAAACATTATAGTAAACTATCAGAACTAATTTAAAAAAAGAAGGGAAAAAATCCTGCTTCTGGTTCTAGCATCAGAGATTTAATTAGTTGTAGACAACAGAAGACAGCTCAATGAAAATACTTCAGTGATGAAAACACACATTGCAGATATCCTTTCTGCTGTTCTCCTTTGCTCAGCAGGAGGAAGATATGTTTGACACAGGTTTGTTTTTCAACTCAGAGAGCATGTAGTGTTTTTATACACAGTGCTTTTCATCTTCAAAACTTTTTATGAAGATTAATTAATTCTCACATCACCAAGCCAGGCATAGTCATGGTGTAGGTGAAAAACATGTCCAATACTAACACAGGCTCAAGATCCAAAAATGGCATTACAGTACAACATATTGTGGCTGCTAGTCCTGCATTTGGATGCTATTCTAAGTTTGAAATAACTTAATGAAATGTTCACTTTTCAGCAGTGACATATTGCAACATTCTCTCATGAAGTAATTTCTGGCAGTACCTATGGTTCCGAGCAGCATGCTAGATACAACACTTTTGTCAACATTGCAGTCTCAGCTGCAGGACCAAAGGATGAAGAAAGCACTCAGAAAATGTTACTTTTGCTTTGAATCTTCTCTACTGTGCTTATGCAATGGCTGAGAAAGATTTAGTTCAGCATGTGTAGAAGGTAAATTTAGTTTTACATATATCATCATTTTATCTATCTGGATTTTCTTTGTTCCTTGCTATAAAATGCTAATAGCTTCTTGCTTCCACTCTTCCCCCCTTTTCAATTTCACTAACTCTTAAGTACAAAAAAACCCATGCTATTGCTTTTTCTTTCATTGTGCTGGATTTGATGTGGTAGGTATCTTTGTTCTATGATAGATGCATATTCTACAGAAACCCCATCCCTTCTCCAGAGTGCTATCTATACAAGAAGTATCACACTGCTATTCAGGATAAACATATTAATGTAAATCCAGATCACACTATTTTAGCTATAACCAAGAGGTTTCAACTCCAAAAATGTAGTGTTGCTATTTACAACAAATAGTTGTTTTAAAAAATATCTTCCCCAATTAGCACGCTTGTAAGGAACATCTCACAGCATAGGGCAGGTGTGCAGTAATTTCAGAAGAATAAAAAGGTGTGTTTCTTCCAATACTTTCTCAATTTCATATTACATGGAAAGAAAGCTCTTATTCCTGTTTTTATACAATCTTTCCTTCTACAATCAGAAAGAGAAATTTAGAAGTATACAGCATATCATTATGGATTAGAGGTATACAAGCTCTTCTTAGCCAGCTAAAATAGGCAGAGGAATTTGCAACATTACTGTACTTAAACAGCAAGATAAGACTAAAAGAAGGAGGGTATGATCCATTAATGGAGCAATGGTCTGACATTCTAACTATTTTTAGCCTACTCTAAAAGCAGAGCTAGAAATGGTTTCATTACTAAGTCACTAAAAATAGGATATACCATCTTACAGCTCAATTTTTAAAATCAATTTATAGCATTGCCTTATTTGTTCCTCTCCACCCTCATATTACAAAATGATTGTTAAGTCAGTTTTGTTATAGTGAGATAAATGGGCCAGAGTACCACTGAAGTTACCACTGGAAGCAGTGTCCTATGAATTAAAAGAACATCTTGAATATAAGAACAAATCCCTGTATGTCTTGATTTGTCAGTAATTCTTGAAGCTGACAAATACAAAAACATCACCAAGGTAAACAGACTCAATGTTAGTAAACCATTCTGTTTTTAATCTGACAATTATTAGCCTTCTTACCATCTATGAAAGAGTAACAAAAATCTAATGCCTAATAGTTTCTTAACTCTTTAATGGACTGGAATTTTTGAGCTGTAAAAGTAACAGGTCAAAGACAAAGTGCATGCACATGAATCTCCGCTGGTTGTTTGTTTGTTTGTTTGTGTTTTGGTTTTTTTTTTTTTCCCTTGTAGTGCAGATAGGTATTATGAATACATGGTGTGAGAGGAGGTAGAAAAAAAAAAAATCTATGCCCATAGTAAAAATTTTAAAAGGATGATTTATAAATAAGACTACAGCATGAAAAAGTCAGTATAGTAGAAAAGATAGGGCCCATATTCCTATTCCCCAAGCTACACAGCATGAAATTAGTAACTAGGAATTTTGAAGAAGCAATTAATTTAATACTGATCTAATGGGAGAAAAGAAACAGGTATGTAATTAGGCAATGAAATTGACTACTCCTTGTTATTACTGAACCACCCTGATTCAAAGCAAGCACTAAATACTGACTGAGTGTAAGGAGGTGAAAGGAAACACTATGTAGAGTGTTCCCCAGTTGTCCTTTTAAAGGACAAAAAAGAGAAAAAGCTACTTGATTTGGCAGTTCCCATCCTGTGCAAGGAAACAGAAATAAGCCTGGTCTTCAACCAGATTCATTTCAAGAAAGTTATCTAGCAACTAGATTATCTAGCAACTATCTACAGAACTCCCCACCACCACTCCCATCCCCCCCAAACCACACAACTCCAACAACTAGAAGTATAACAATGCATGTCCTTTGTGATTTTTGATTAGTGAACTGAATATACAAAACTAGATCTGGGCTTATATGTGCTACTAACACAACAGTGTTTCTGTTTAAAATAGTGTTAAGATTTTCAATCTAGAACTACATTAAAGCACAGATAAAAAGGGAACACATACATCTCAGGTGCTGTTAGTTTAACCAACAATTCCGAGTTTGCAGTGGGAGATCCTTTGCGTTAATACAGTGCTGTAACTCACAGGGACACATTGACACACTAAGTCAGGCATACTGTAAACAAAGCTCCTTCTCCCAACATTGCAATGACTCATTTCATCTGTATGTCAAACAGAATTAGGACATCATTTATTTTAATAGAAAGGAAATGTTTCCTATTCCATGTGGTACGTAACAATGCTCATTTCCATTTAATGATACCACGCAAGCAATCCAAGAAGTCAAGAGTGTACTTTTGCAAACTGCTTTGTAAGCACACCTGTGCTGCCCTACTGGAAGTAATCTGTGTATGTGCTCATTCCATTCTGCGTTAATAAACAGCGATAGTAAAGAAGGGAGAGAGACACTGTAATTCAATACGGGCCTCAGGAGCCATTATATTCTGATACTTAGGATTTTATCACACATCCAGTACAAATGGATACTCCTAAATACAGACATTATTTTTTCCTCGCTCAAGTTTTTTCCTCAACATTTGCTCTTGATGTTTTTTTCTAGTGTGACTTCAAAACAAAAACAGAAGAGCATTTAATATCAGACTATTTCATGTCAATCACAACAGCAAGAGGTACAAATATGCTCGGAAATACAGTGTGCATCAAGATTGGGCTCTGAATGGCTTTACTACCACACACTGTGTATTGCATAAATCCACACTAAACACAACACTGTATATACTTCATTTTACAAGCGAGTGCATCTGTGCATTTGTATATATGCTTCCCTATTCCTTGAAGCTCCTACACTCAAACTTTAGGCACCTGTGCGCATGAAAAAGCAGCTTTAGAAAATACAGTACTTCAATTAACAGTGAGTGAAGAGATGTGTTGGGGCTCTCAGAAAATGGTGCTCTGGTGGGATACAAGACGAGGCTCGAATCACACTCAGTGTCAATGCAAACCACATACATACGCTACAGAGTCTGCAGGGGGCTCTGAAATACATGTGAAGACAGCTGTTACGACTGGAGTTACCCCTCTAAAAACACTTCTTTATTGCAACACCTCCAAACAGCGACATAATTTTGTGCCATCTTGAGAGACAGGCCCAGAGTTTGAGAAAGATACTTGCACTAGACAAGAGCAGGAATTCTGTCTCCCTTACATTATGTGATTTAGCTTGGTGGTTGGGGTTTGGGAATCTAAAGCACCTAAGATGTCCTCTGATGGTTTGAGAAACTTCAAAAAATACTACGGTGCTCTGTTCTAGGGCTTCAATTTGCCCTCCTTCACTAATTGCTCATTGAGCTGACAAAGCTGCCTTAGAAAGCCATCATTGGGGCCAATCTCTCGCTTCTGCCGGACAGTGCTCAATGCAGACTTGACATCCATATTCTGGCGAAGCATGAGGTAGGCGATGACCAGTGTTGGAGAACGGCTGTAGCCCTCACGGCAATGCACAAACACTTGTCCTGCAGGGAAGACAGGTCACAATTTGGGTTATATTGGATTATATGTTTGAGAAGCAACATCAAATAGCTAGGATATAAAGCCTAGTAATATTAGTCCTTCAGCACCTTGAGAAATGTAAATTCTGAATGCTACAGAAGATGTGTAGAACTTGGAAGAAAGGTGCTATCACTCCGTCAGTAGCTACACAGTCTGTTATCAAGGATAATGCAGAAAAAAAATGGTTGTATATCAAACATTCACACTAAAACATATTTGCTACTATATTACAAAGAGTCATACTGTATCTATTTACTACACTTCTCCAATATTCTGTGGTTTAGAATAAGCCTTGCCCCTAAAGATGACCAGTACCAAAGAGCACAAATAAATGATGCAAAGTTTAAAATACACTGAAGACAGAGAAATATGCTGGTTGTCATATATTGCATCTCTTCAAAGATATCCAGCCTTTTTGCTGCATTGCTGCCAATTCCTATGCTAACTCCATGTTGGATCATACCTGGCTACTTCTCTGGCTATTTATGAAGCCACATTGACACTCAAGTAAATGAAACTGCTGACCATGCAGCAACAAGAACCAGAAACATCTAACCACACCTATGCCAGCACCAATAAAATGCTTCCAGCTAACTGATTAGGGAACTCACTCTACGTATTTGTTGGGTTGTATTGGGTTTGAGTGGCAAAGTTTTGGTAGCGGGGCAGGCTACAGTGATGGCTTCTGTGAGAAGATTCCAGAAGCTTCCCCCATGTCTGACAGAGCCAATGCCAGCCGGCTCCAAGACGGACCTGCCGCTGGCCAAGGCTGAGCCCATCAGCGACGGTGGTAGCGCCTCTGTGATAACATATTTAAGAAGGGGAAAAACTTGCTGCGCAACAGCAGCTGGGAGAGAGGAGCAAGAATATGTGAGAGAAACAACTCTGCAGGCACCAAGGTCAGTGAAGAAGGAGGGGGAGAAGGTGCTCCAGGCGCCGGAGCAGGGATTTGCCTGCAGCCCTTGGTGAAGACCATGGTGAAGCAGGCTATCCCCCTGCAGCCCATGGAGGTTAACAGTGGAGCAGATATCCACCTGCAGCCCATGGAGGACCCCACGCTAGAGCAGGGGGATGCGTCCAAAGGAGGCTGTGACCCCGTGGAAAGCCCGCGCTGGAGCAGGCTCCTGGCAGGACCTGTAGACCCATGGAGAGAGGAGCCCATGCTGGAGCAGGTTTGCTGGCAGGACTTGTGACCCGGTGGGGGACCCATGCTGGAGCAGTCTGTTCCTGAAGGACTCTGCACCCCATGCTCCATGCTGGAGCAGTTCATGAAGAACTGCAGCCCATGGGAAGGACCCATGCTGGAGAAGTTCATGGAGGACGATCTCCCATGGGTGGGATGCCATGCTGGAGCAGGGAAAGAGAGTGAGGAGGAAGGAGCGGCAAAGACAACGTGTGATGAACTGACTGCAATCCCTGTTCCCTGTCTCCTTGTGCTGCTCAGGGGTAGAAGGTAGAGAAAATCAGGAGTGAAGTTGAACCTGGGAAGAAGAGAGGGGTGGGGGGAAGGTGCTTTAAGATTTGGTTTTATTTCTCATTATCCTACTCTGATTTGATTGGTAATAAATTAAATTAATTTCCCCAAGTCAAGTCTGGTTTGCCTGTGATGGTAATTGCTGAGTGATCTCCCTGTCCTTATCTCAACCCATGAACCTTTTGTTGTATTTTTCTCCCCCTGTCCAGCTGAGGAGGGGAGTGATAAAGCTGCTTGGTGGGCACCTGATGTCCAGCCAACATTAACCCACCACATGTGGGTAGGTATCCAACAATAATAAAGTAGGCCACTGCTCCCTTTGAGAAATCTAACTCGATTTTATTGCCTCTCAGCTGCTTCCTCTTTGACCTGCTTTTCCAGACACACAAATTTTCCCCTTCCCAAATGGGAGATATGGCCCCAGGCTACTCTCCAAAGTAAATTTTTTTCTGATACAAGAGAACAGATGAACCATACACACACATTTTCATCATAACCACAACTTGCTTTGAACCACAGCAACAGAAAGCCTGTTACCACATTTGCCTTGAGCTGCAGAGGCTTCTCAGCTCAAGGCAAATCTCCAATCAGTAGCAAGTCAAACAGCTAAAACAATTAATTCTCAACATTTCTTGAGAACCCGTAGCCATAAATCAGCAAGATTTAGAGATTCTTGATCACATATGTGGAAAAGAATTGACCTCCCCTCTGCAAATTATCAGAAGCAAAAGGGTTTCTAGCCTTCCTCTGTGAAAGGATGCCTTCCAGACCTTTAGTATACCACACCTGTCTTCCAGAACTTCATGCAAGTACAATGCTAAAATTAAATGGAAGGAAAATACTACTGCATCCCTCTTCACTTCACTGACCTCACTCTACACTTCAGTGTCAAACAAACAAAACTGTCAAATTTCAGTAGCAAGTCAATCTTAAAACTGGCTCCAGCATCACTCAGCTACAAAGTTCCTTCCTTTCTTACCACAGTAAGAAAACAGTGGCAGGCATGGTAGACAAGTACTAAGACTGAAMAAATCAGCAAATAGAACTGCTACTGTAAATTCAGATTGACTCTGCAACTGTTTAGATCAAACTGAGTAGGGACAGTCATGGCACAGCTGGCACTGTTAAACTCTTCTTTCCCACTGCAACCCGTTTCAGTGAGTGACAATGTTAACTGAAAGAGTCACATTTCAATTTTTAGAATTCTTCATACTCCACCAAACTGCAGGTAAAATTTCTTTCCATCTGTCAAAAGCATATCACAGCTCTAGTACCCCTTTTGCCGATTTCAGAAAAGAACTAGAATTGTGGGAGTTCTCATTCCTCCTTTTTCATGTTCAGTCATGAAGTAAGAAAGAAATTAAGCATGTGTAGAAATAACTGGTATGCTGAAATAGTCAGACAACAACAAACACCGTCTGGCCCACTGCACTATGTCCTAGGATTTCTGCTCTGAGGAAACACACTGTAGAGAAATGTGGCAATCAACAGCATTGCAAATATCACTCCAGCCTTCCTGCAATCCTAGGGAATAACGAGGTAACCATCACACAAAATAATTTAATGACTTAATATAATAAAAATTGTAAGGCCACGGTCTCTATCCTTACTGTACATTTGGRAAAAAAAAAAACATATAGCAAATTGCATGAGTACTCTTCAGCAATGCATTACTTGTATTGCTTCTGCCTTTAATTTATAATTTCTAGTGTCCTAAAACAACTTTTAGATCCTGAACTTATTTGTTTTTTTTTCATGTGATTCACCACTTCTAAGAAAAAATAAGAACACATCTTCCCAGAACGGCAGTATCATAGGATGCAGCAGCTGTTTCACTGTCACCCCTACAGTGACAGACTTCCATTTGCCATATACTGGAGACCTACATGTATAGACAGAAGATTAAGATGTCTTATTTTGTATTCTGGTGTCTTTGATCCAGAGCCTTGAACTGAATTCCTGACTTGGTTGTTCAGCTGATAATCTGAGCCAAGAACCATTTTAAACAGTAAAATAAATTGCTAAGAAACATATGCAGTGCACAGACAACATGGTAGAAAGGTATTTCAATTTTCCTTACCATCCTTCTGGGAAAGTGCTTTCTCAATAAAATCAGCTGCCTCCTCAAAATAGCGACTGAGGTTAAATTCTTGTGTATCGTTAGCTTTAATGCCATGGTATCTGATGCCTGTGCCTTCATAGAACTCTGCATTAGTGTTCACATGCATAAATGACTTCCCCTCTGCTGCATTCAGAACATGGGTTATTCCCAGACGCTGCAGCCTCATAATGTTCTTGGCTATGAACCTGTATGACAGAAAGTGTCAAGAAAATTATTAGAACTTGGTGAATCATCTCAGTATTTATGATGTCCCCAGAAGGTATTGATAACCAAAACCTTTGATTTTTCTGTTAACAGATGCTAAATATACTGTGCCCAGAAGTGAATTAGCTACAGATTATAAACTCACAGAAATATTTAGAACCATGGTCACCCCCTGTGCATGAGAGAATACGACTTTCTTGGCTGACAACTGAGCAGAGCACATGTGAAACTTAATCTGTTACACCCTACTATGGCATAAAATTATAACTCTTTCTGACCATAAAATTCTGACCAAAGTAATAAAAAAATGGAGATAACAGAAAGCCCAGGATAGTCACTTCTAAGATTAACCATTATCTACATAAGATAATTTAAAAACCAGTTATAAAAAGCCTCTACTACAGCTACCAGTGTTGCAGGGCTAGGTAAGCAGTACTTGCTACTCTAGCAGACAGCACAAACAGACATTTTAGGGGACAATTTTAACCACTGTGAAACAGCACCGACTCCTTCTCAGGCCACAGGAAGATAGAAAGTAACTATGAATAAATGTTCCTGCATCTTCAAAGGTCTCAGCTGAAGACTCCTATGAGGTGTAGTCCTCTGTCCCTGTGCTATTCAACATCTTTGAAGTCATGGAAAGATCTGGCAAGGCTATCCAAAGGCCAGCAATATAGCGATATAATTCAGTCTTTGCCACTCAGTGTTTTTATCACAAGTACTGTAATTTTTAGTGTCTTAGTCGAAATCAATATAGAAAATGGAAAAGATGGAAAAGAATCCAGATGAGTGATATTTAAGATGGTTAAGTGCTTAAAAAAGCATTCAGTACTTTTAGGTCAGCTAAGCCCTTTCCAACTCCTTAGTTCTATCAAATAATTGTAGCAAAACCACCTGCTTCCATCTTTAAGTGGCTAAAAGAGCACCCTACCCTATTAGTGAATAATTGCCTTTCAGGCTTGATGATGACAATGAATTAGATCCAGTAATGATGCCATAAGCTCTAATAAAAGCTCCAGGTTGTACAATGGCAAACAATCCATCTGCTTAGTAACACAACTGATCATGGACAAATCTCTACTTGTGAAAACGCAATCTATAGTAAGAGGAGATAACCATTAAACAATACAAGGAGACCATTGACTCCTTTTTGTCATAAAACCACTACTTTTCATTCTGAGTCTGATTATTTCTGTATGTGAGCCTCAATATTTGTCTCATTTTCCTGGGAAGAAAAAAACACGTACATTTTATCACACTATGTGGTCTCCTAGTAAAATCTGAGCTCACTGGTCAACGTTAGCAGAATGTGACAGAAGGCTTTAGTTGAAAGATAACTCAGTTTCTGCACACTTTGTCAAAAGAGGTAGCCTAAACAGACATAAATCCCTTTACTGTTTTTAAGGGCAGCTTTCACTACGTATCTAACTGGATGTGGAAACAGAAATCTTTTAGAACATCTCCCTACGGCTCAAGTCATGAATTGCAAATAGGAGTCTTAATATGAAGCTGAGCTCCAGATAAGCATTTGTGCAGTATCTTTTTGGACAAGTTTCTAAGAGATGGCAACACACCTAAGGGTTTTGGCTGGACACTTAGCTATTCTAAAAAAGTTAAAATAAATACCCAAATTAGTAGGTTTATATCTATATGAATCTCTGAGTGCATTCACTCACAATTTTCACGTAATTCAAGGCTATATGAACATCTAGAGTGTTCCTTTTCTTCTAATGACTGTTCACCTCTTAAATTGTAGTGTAAGCACATGAATCCTTATGCATGAGTGAAGCTTCTACATTTTCTGCTGTCTGTGCCAAACAACTATGGCAATGAGCCAAATATTTGTAAAGACTTCATTACCCAAACAAATGCTGACAGATTTTCCATCTGGCAGGACATCATTTCTGCCAGGGGACAAGTATCAGTGCCTGGGGAATTCTGCTTGCAACACAGAAGTAAATCCTACAGTACAAGGCCAAAATAAAAAGTGTTAATTCAGCTGTGAGTTCCTATGCTTAGTGGGGTGAATATATGGTTTAAGTAATASTATATAGATCAGTATATATCTGACAGCGGTCAGGATCAATAGGAACTCGTGTCCTGGAATCGCGGTTGAATCTGGCAACACAGACTGGCTCCCCTGGAGGCAAACTCATTCCCAGTGAATGATTTTTGCAGATTTTATAGATTATTTTCTTACACAGCTAGAGGTGAAAAAGAGAGTATTTGTATGCCATTTTTTTCTCCCTTTCCAAACAGTCCTTGGATCTCTCCCATCCTTAACATCTCATTCCAGCTGCATCATGTTCAATGTTGAAATGCTAGCTCCTCCAAATAGCAGAGAGACGCTGACACCACCTTCTTCTGTTTCCCTAAGAAAAATCACAGAATCTTCTCTGTTCTCAATATGGAAGATTGAGAGTTCCTGTGACTAACACTAGTAAGAAGTGTTTCTTTTGAACAGAGATGAACAATTTTACCAGCCACAAAACACAGATCTTAGAGAACCATGCATCAGCAACTAAGGATACATGAGGCTATAAAGTATTGCCATATGGAATTATAAGCAAATAAACCAAGACCTTAATGGCAAAAAATGCCAGCACAGTAACACATTTTAATTTCCACTGTTATGTTCATGCAAAATTGTTTCCACACCGCTTTCTCCCTTACAGTCACTAAATTTAATATTAATTTTGGGAGAATGCCTTTCATACTCCTTATAACACACCTGCACTTCTAGCACACTAAGAACAAAGAACTGCTTCATGGGTTACCCACACACATTAAAGCAGACAGAAAACTCAGTCTGAGCATTCGTAACCAGAACTTTTTTACCAAATACAGTTCTGGAGACATGGCTTGAATTGTTACAGGCTTCCAACAGTCTGTCAAAAAAAGATGTTACACTGAAACACATCTTGACTTGTACAGAAATAGAAAATTATTTGTACTTCCAGTGTATCCTGAATTCTTATTCTGTTATTGCTTGAAAAATACATAATTGTACTTGTCTGTCACCTATATAATAATTCTTGTTTTAGTAATATTACATTTTTACTCATCTTCACAAATCTTGTCTAATCTTCTTAAGAGGTTAGAACTGTCTACTGTAATATGCAAAAACATTCTTTAAAAAATATTTTATCATTTTACCTCTGTGTTTTCATTAATTATGACTTTCATGTATTGCACAGAAGATCTAGTACTTTGGCTCTACCTGTAAGCTGAAGTCATTTGACAGTTAAATTTTTATTCTACACTATGACCCAATTTAATCTCATCCGCCTGAATGTCTCCGCGTTGCCATTTTTATCTAGAGATGAGTTACTCATAAGGAAAGCCAGCAGCACGCCTATGTAAAATATTCTAAAAGGCTTCCAACAGAAGTTTCTGAATCTCACTCAGATGTTCCAATTTTTTCCTGTGTGTTCCTGTTCAAATTCTATTCTTTTATGCCACGTATTGGGATTCCAATCCTCCCATGTTAAAGATCCACAGATGTGGCTACTCTGTGAATTCTTATTGTTATAAAATCTCTGCCGCTTGTAGTCATAACTGTGGCCTTATTTGCAGAAAGGTTTGATCCATCCAAGTCAAAGCAGAGATTTGAATGTCAGATCAAATGACCGCATTATTTTGTTCTCCTGCTATATTGCCTTCCCAGACTTCCCTGTAGCCCAATGCAAAGTGCTTCCAATGACTCCTCGGAGATTCAGTAAGGAGATTTGTGTAACAAAGGCCAAAACCGAGATATGAGGTGAGCGCCAGTCAGATGCACACTGCACCAAGACAGCTTCAAATATGAGATTTATTCCAAGCTCTGTGCAGATGCTAGAGCAGAACAAGACAGGCTAATGAACTGCAGACACATAGAGCAGAACAAGACAGGCTAATGAACTGCAGACACAGGCCCCAAACAAAGCTATGGCTTATTTCTTGCACACAGTAGTAAAAGCTTTATTGATGCCTTGCACACAGTTGGACCACATATGCACAAAGCCTGAGAGGCTGAGTGCAAAGGAGGCTCACTTCCCCAGCAGTTCGTAGGAGAAGGAGTCAAGTCAGAAAAACAGATCTCTCTTCAGCCTTATCTTTACACAAGGAGAGCACAAAAGAGGACACGTAGCTGGAAATGGCATGAGAACAGATCTGCAGTTCCAAATTCTTTCAGAATGGCAACTAATATAGCAAATGCTACTTACAATGCAGCATACCACAACCCCACTTGATACAAAAAAATCCTCTTAAGAATTAATATTATTTCCAGTTTGAGAATATCAAAGTTCACCCTGCAGTGACTGAATCTTAACAGACATTCATCCATTCAACTAGACCTCAGTATTATCTTAATTCTCTGTGGATGCTTCAAAGATATTATTGCCTACTAAGTCTTGATAAATTAACTAGGTTGTCTGTTCCCACTGTGAAATAGCTTTTTCAGTCCACAAAGTTATTTCTTACCTCTAGCTGTCCTCCACAATTTTTCAGCATCCTTTTTAAAACACTGACAGTAGAATTGCACGTTGTCTGTTAGTCCAACTAACGCTTAAACTGTTCTTATGCTACAAATTGCGCTGGTGCTCCAGATATTATTACATAAAAATTATTACATAAAAATTACATTATTATTTAACAACATATTTAATATCTATTTATAGTAAACATAAAATTATTTACATTAAATTTATTTATTTTAATATAAATTAATGTATTTTATATAAAATATATAATTATATGTATAATTATAAATTAGAAATTTATTTATATTAAATAATTATTTAATAATTATTTAATAATAAAATAATTATTACATAACCATTACATAATTATACACATTGCAATTATTACATAGAAGCCCTTCTCAGTGGTAAAGCTTTCCACTAGAGAGACATTTTCCATCCTGCAACTTATATATGCATTCTCTGTTCTGAGACAACCTTGCATCTGAATGTATTAAAGTCCATCCTGTATAATTAAAATCAATTACTGAACAATGAACACTACTCTGTAGCAGCCAACTATCTTCAAAATTATTTTTAAATTATTTATTGTGCAAATCACCTTGCAGGCTATGACTTAATTTCTTCCAGGTAACTGCTAAAAATATGAAGGAGAAGGTGGCTGTTAGACGTCAGATTGGCCATTGAGATAATAATTTCAGTCCTATCTCTAGATGCGCACGTCCTGCATCAACTGGCAGTGACAAACATAATTTGGTTTGGCTTAGGAGAAAGTTAAGGAGAACCTGTGGGTTTGACATATTTCTTTAGGAGTTACAAGCTTCAAATAAGAACAGGGATCCAGTATACTACATATGTATGAAAAAGTCCCCAATTTCAGAGAGATAGAGTGTACAAAGATGGACAAAAAGGGGAAAGAGAATCAGCAGGACATGATAGGATTGGAACAGATACCTGAAATCATAATCTTAGTGCAAAGAATAAACATCATACAACTGAGAAAAAAAGTGGTATTGGTGAACCCTGAACAGTTTTCCCCATTTAAGGGCCATCATAGCCATATCGCTCTGGCTCCCATCATGTGCATAAATACTTAATTAGGATGAGTTTTTTTAGGGCTTAGTGTGCAGAAACATTCATTTGACCAATCACAGATGGGGTTGGCAACTCCTATTAAAGTCTTGCTTCCTTTAGGTCATTTTGCCCATGGTTAAACCAAGATCTAATATCCGTATCGCTACTTTGCTCATTCTTCATGTTCCAGCTTATTCTACTCATCTGACATACAGTTATTACACTGGTGTTGCGATTGGGCTTCTGCAGGTGATAGTGTACATACACCTCATGGCATCTTGTCTCTCCTCCCTCTTCTGCGTGGATGACCACAACTTGTTAGCAATAGTAGGAAATATCAGGAGGAAAAAAAGCCCAGCGCTAACACAACTGAGCAGGTGTGTTTCATTCTTAAGCAACTTAATTAGTTTTAACCTGGTTTCAGCTCTATTTCAGCTTGGGTTTGAGACTTCAACAGGGTACTGAACATTCTAGCAGATGCCATTTATGAGCTGCGCCTCGTCGTTTGCCGTGTCAGGCACCAGCAGGAGCCCCAGGCAGCCTGCTGCCAGGCTGCTCAGGCCTTGCAGCCACAGGCCTCCCGGCTGGCAGTTCCCCTAACCTGGAGATCCCCGGGCTGTACAGCCCGGGCCAGGCTCTGGAGGGCCCGCAAAGATCCAGCAGATTCCGCCCCGCAGCCTGACTTCCTCAGGCGCAAAGTCCCGCTCAGGCGTGAACGCCCTGCGTCCCTCTACCCTGCAGGGCCCCGCAGGCCGCCTACCCCACCCTCTGCGTCCAGGCGCCCGCGAGAACACCGCTCGCAGCCTTACAACGCGCGCCCCCCGCCTCCACCGCGGCCGGCCTCGCCTCTCGCGAGCCGCCCGCCTTGGCCCCGGTCCGGCGCACTCACGCGTTCCCCACGTGGATGCGTGGCACCACCTCGTTGCTGTGCGCGCTAGGGAGGCTGTAGCAGCCGCTCCCGTTAGCCAGAAGGTCGTTCAGCTCCTCCACCGAGATCTGGTAATCGGACATGGCCGGGCCCGAGCCGATCGCCGCCGGCCAGCCGGAGGGCCCCTTGGCGCCGCAGCTCGGGCCTGGAGCGCTCCCGCCCCGCCCCGCCTGGCACGGGCCGCTGCCTGATAGGCGGAGTCGCGTCAGCTGGTTCTGTCGGCAACGCCCGGCAGGGTCAGGTCCGGAGCGGCGCGAGGAGCGCGCAGTTCTCTCAGGGCTGCGCCGTGCCCCGCGCTGCTTTGATCCGCCCGGCCCGGCCCGGCGGCCTGCGCCGCAGGCGGCTCCGGACCCGTGTAGCGCGGGGGATGGACGCCGCAGGCCTCACCCTGAAGCTGCTTCTCGTCGGAGACAGCGCCGTAGGGAAGTCCAGGTGCTGGCCGTGCGGGCCGTGCGGGCGGGGCAATCTTGACGGCGGGCTGAGTTCTCGGCTTCTTTCCCCACAGCCTCCTGCTGAGGTTCACTGACGGAACGTTTGAGCCGTGCCTGAAACCCACCATCGGTGAGTCCGGAATCCGCCCGCCCGCCAGCTGGGGACGTTTTCGCTTGTTTTCGTTTGGGTCCCATTGGCGAGAGGCAGCGGCGGGGAGCCGGGATCGTGCGAGCGGCTGGCGGGAGGCCGCTGTTGGAGGGAGGGGAGAGCCGGCTGCGAGGGCGGGCGGGCGCTGTTGGAGGGAGGGGAGAGCCGGCTGCGAGGGCGGGCGGGCGCTGTTGGAGGGAGGGGGGAGCCGGCTGCGAGGGCGGGCATTCGCCAGTTCATTCTGACAAGCCTTCCCTTGTCCTTACGTCTTAGGTGTTGATTTTAAAGTGAAGAAAATGGTGGTAGACGGCCATGCAGTACAGCTTGCAATATGGGTAGGTCTTGTTCCAGGCAGATATGGGTAGGTTTTGTTCTCGATAGATGTGAAAACTTTTTGTGGGTTTTTTCCCCTCTAACTTTCCCCCCCCCTTGCTAAAGTCTTCTGCATGTTGAGATTGTATACTTATGATGAACGTGCGCACAGGACGAGTGTCTGTTATGATCGTACAACAGTAGTTGCAGACAAGGTTCTTTCAAAACACTGATAAATGCTTCATTGCTCTAGGTTTGGGACTTCCTTCAATTGTAGTAGAGATTTTGACTGCTCTTTCCTACATTTATGCAACTGGGTTTCTCAAACCCTCTGTGAAGTGTTAGACTTGCAAAGATGTGCCCTTGCAAGAAAGGCAGACRTTTCATGCCTGTATGACCCAGAAGCGCTCCCAGGACAAACAGTGCTGAAGTTGAGTAAACTGCAGAAAAGTGATGTCCTGGGTCATGAGTTTCATGATTTCCTGTAGGGCTGTGCAGTGACTCTGTGTGTATACTATACCAGAAAGAGTCCAGATGCTTTATTTTGGTTAAAATCRTGGAAAAAAAAATACTTGGTCCTGAACTATTTAAAGGTTGGTTCAGATTTACTGGGAGACTTGAGCATTTGTCCTGAATTTCATGGTGCTGTATTTCCAGCACCTGCAAACTGGGAAATCAGATTGCAGCTGTGTGATCAGGATTATTTATAATATTAAAGCATCGCATTTATTATCCTAAATGGAATGAAAGAGCCCTAGAAGGAAGAGATTTTATGTATATGGTCATAGTTATTTGAGAAAGAACACACCATTACAAATTAAGTAATTGGGACTATTGGAAAGAGAGCATAAATGTGCCTTGGGCTGGTATTAACAAAAGTAATATAAATGCCAAAACTTGAATTATTTTCTTGATTTCATTCACACCTTGTGTACAGAATGCAGAGCAAGAGCGATGAAGTCACGCTTGCTCTAGCCAGTGAGCATATGTATTGGTTGTATTCTGAATGTGCTGCGCACAAAGCAGAAGCTTTGCTGAGAGTAACCAAGATATGTTTGCCCTAATAATCACACGGGTGTGTCTCCTTGCTGTGAAATGAAAAGCAAGGCCAGAACTTGCACAAGTTGTATAGCTGGAAAAGGCACTTTTGCAGCAGTCTGTAACAGCATCAGGAGAAACTGCTAATTAGGGGGGAAAAAACAGTGCAGTTGTACAATGTTAGATAAAAACTTTAATGCATGTACAATGCRTCAAGGTCAAAAAGAGGCTTCTGCTTTAGCGTCCATGTGCGCATAGATGGCTAAGAGTACAATCTCCTTAGTAACCATGACCCAAATTAAGTAAATATATTGCCAATTTTAGTTTCTTTTTTTTAACAAAGAAGAAATAAATTACAACATAGCTATTAGTCTGTCTATTGTAATCTGTACATAAATTTAAATAAATTTTTTTGGTAAAAATAATATTTGTGTAATTCTTTTGCCTCCTTATTGTTTGTTCTGAGGGTTTTTTAATTTCATGTTGTACTTAGGAGCTGTTTCGAAGATTTGTGAGAATAAGTGTGACATACTGCAGTAATAATTGAATGAAACCACTGATTTTAAATTTCTTATCTGCTTAGAGTCTTAGCAAATTTGAAGTAGTTCTTTCTAACTGGATTCTCCTTTCCTGCTGTAGAGGAGCAAAGGGAGATTTTTGGAACCACTATGTCTCCTTTCCTGCAGTGTCTCTCCCTAGAAAACCAGTTATTCCTCACCTCATTCAGTTCAGCTGATTGTTAACAGATTAAGCCTAGCTGCTTGGCTTGCAGCAACAGCCTTTTATGTATTTCTCTTGAGTCCCATTGACTGACTTGTTGCCTCACTCATGTTACAGGTGTCTGTGCCTATCGCTTTAACCTTCCATCAAGTCCTCTCCATGCTTTTCTACCCCTCCTTATACATTTTCTGTTACTGCTGCTAGTGTTTTCCAACTGCTTCCCTCATTCTGTTGTCCTATGGTTTCACATATCCTTACTGGTCAGGAAAAATTTAACTTTGTTCATCTTGTGTAGTTTAAAATTCCTTTTTTGTTCTAAATATATTTGATTTTGTGTGTATGTGTATGTTTTTTTGTTTTTTTGTTTTTTTTCCCTCTGTAGGACACAGCAGGACAGGAGCGCTTTAGAACACTGACTCCCAGTTATTACCGAGGAGCCCAAGGGGTTGTTTTAGGTAGGAGATATATGGAAGAAAAACATGATTACAAAAAGTGTGGTCTTTATTACTACCTGAATATGCATGTCTTTACAAAAGGAGGTTGTCTGAGAGAATCAGAGGAACAATTGCAGTTTTTACAACATTACTGCATCATTAGCTCAAACACTGAGTATGCAAAACCACTGGCAGGAAATAATGCTTCTTCAAAATATTTTAAATTAAAAATACAGAGGCGTCACACTGCAAGCTGTTCAGTGGATGAATTATTAGCTTTGTAGTAATTACTTTGGTCAGTTTCTGGTAATAAGGCAAATTGGGTTTTGTGTTGGTTTTTTTCCCCCATGATGTTTTTACTTTTTTTTTCCAGAAACTGTTGATGTGATTACTGTAAGACATGAGGTTTGTAGCACAAGTAATGGATGGGCTAGTCCCTTTCTGCATGACACCACCAATTAGAAAAAGAAGGGATTCTGATTCTCAGGGATTGTGAAGGCTGAACACCTTGCTGTACAAAATACTCTTTCTGACTGTGATGCAGCTTTTTAAACTTTAGTGATTAAGTGAATGCAGTCATGAAGTTAACAGTGACCAAAAGTCACTTTTTACTCAGAATCCATGTTTTTAGCAGCAGTGCATGCATCTTAGTTATACATTAAATGAGGGGACAAAATAGCTATTTTTAAACTATTCTGTGTGGCCCAATTCAGAACTAGTGACAGGTATAAGATTTCAGCTGGAAAGTCTGATTTCCAGTCACAGATCTATTGCAGAGATGCTCGTGTTCCGTAATCCCTAGTGACTTTGGGTGAGCACAGCCAACGTGTTCCAGTTCTGGGAAGAGGGTTYGGTTGATGCATCTTTCTGTAATTCCCTAATACTGCTTTTTGGGGGGTTGGCAGTAGTTAGCTAGTAGGGACTAAGTTCTGCCGTAATGAAACAAACATGGTTCAAGACTCTATAGCTGTTAAGCTCCTTTTCCTCTGTTACCAGTGTATGATGTTACAAGAAAAGACACTTTCGCAGGACTAGAGAGCTGGCTGAATGAGCTGGAAATGTATACCACCAAAAGCAACACCGTGAAGATGTTAGTTGGCAATAAAACTGATAAGGTCAGTTTAGAAATGCACCCTCTTACACTCTTCCACAGATTACTCAGTCATGATAAGAGTATAAATGTGAGATAAGTGCTGAAATTAACACATCTGTTGTGTGAGGAGGTGATGCACTCTGTAACTGAGGAACGTAGGTTGGGCAGGCTCCATTTACTACCTGATTTTTGAAGCAGATCTTGTTAAAGATTTTAATGGAAACTTTCCTGGAGAAATGCAATTGATGAGAGATTCTCTTCAGGTAAGTGAGAGGTTCTGCCTAAAAACTGCTGTATACCATTGAAGTTAACTGCAGTGCAGTAGCACGACTGCTGCTTTCTTTTTGACCAGACTGTGTTTTGAACAGGTGGTGGGGAAGGAGAATTCGGCCCTTCAGATGGCTATAGAGTATGCATCTGTGTGGGTGTGAGGGACACTGGTTGCTGTACATTTCTGGGGTGTTTTGACATATCTTAGAGGCCTGTTGCGTAATGAGATGTTTCACTCTGGCTGTATACAAGAGGTTTACAGTGTAGCTATCCTGAACTAGGTTAGCTGCTTCTCCCTTTCAAATCTGTGAATTTTCAGATCTTTTTATATGCCTTTTCAGCTATTTGACTACCGAAAGCTCCTTTCTGGCATATATCTTGTTCCTAGTTGATTCAGAAAATAGCAACGCATTCATTTCCTACTGATTTGATGTTGTTGCTGTTCAGTTTGACCCCGTAACATCCTGCCTAGCAGTAAGCTGTCTGTAGAGTGGGAAAATGCAGTTGCTGATTACTACCTGGTTTTATAGACTTTTTTCTTTTCAGCAAAACTTCACTTCTGCAGTGGTGCTTTTCCAGGGACTTCCTAAAAGTGGCGAGTGTAGCTTATTTTAGTCATGTTCTTCATTCATCTCTGCAGCCTGATCGTGAAGTAGAGAGAAGAGAAGGACTCCAGTTTGCTAGGAAGCGCTCATTGCTTTTTATAGGTATGTAACTCTATGCCAAAAACTTGCATATTCATGTTTATTTTGGTATTGCTAAACGTGAATGAAGTGTACAATTGTATTTCAGGTTGATAGGTTGATTTAATTTTTTTTTAGTACCTAATTAATGTGGGTTTCTTTTGCTGCATTAGTTCATATGCATGGATGTAGGTTTTAACTTTTTTCAGAGATGCTCTGCATTGACTACAATTGGAAGTACTTTTATCTGAAAGAGATTTACTTCATATGCTGTGTAGGCATGAATTTTATATGCTTTTGAAACTAGCAGGTTTCTTTAATTCAGAGCCCAGAAGACTGGAATTTTTTTCCTGACTGGTGTCAGCAAGGACTTTGGGTAATCTCTTTTTCGTTTCCAAGTTTCTGTTCCAGCTACATAAAAGACAATATTCTTAGAACAACAATAAAATGTACAATGTGGAGATATAAAGATGGGGAACAAATTGTGTTTTTAAAAAAAAAAAAAAAGTAGTACCTTTTAGGTGAAGCTTCTTAAAAGATTTCCAGAAGGAACTGGAACAAACACATAGGGGAAAACATGTAATTGCTTCTGTGTTCTTTGTTTCCCAGCTTAGTTATGGTATAATTATTTTGTAGATTTACTATCACAACCTGAGAACAATTACTGTTTCTCCATTATGGAGAGTATGGGGAGCTGTGGAATTTTTTTAGGTGGAAAAATGAGATACTTCAGACTGGGATACATTTCTGTTTATCATACTCAAGTGTGCCTTTAAGGGAGAATGGAGAGGAGGTTCACTCATTAAAAAAATTGTATCTTCTCTCTAGTCCCAAAAGAGCTTCTTACAAAGTGGAATACTCCCTGCAAATAAGATAAAATACTTTCCCCCCCCCCTTTCTTCCCCCTCCACCAGAGACCAGTGCCAAGACACAGGATGGAGTGCAACATGCCTTTGAGGAACTAATCATAAAGATACTGCAGACACCAGGTCTTTGGGATAAAAGCGCAGAGAAGCAGGGAGTCCAGCTAATGGAATCTTCAGCACAGCAGGATAAAAGCTCATGTGGTGCATACTGTCCACTTTCTTAAATCTGCAGGTGGCTGTTCTGAGTGGAGTGAACTTTTTTTTTTTAAAGAAAAAAGGGAGAGGGGGAACACAACACACATGTGGATTCCAAGCACTAGTCTGTGCCTTGTTTGACCTGCCACCAGTTGTGTAGATCCAAAGTCCAAACTGATTAGCAAAATACAATTTCTCCTTCCCTTATGCACAGCTGATATCTCCAGATATTTTCCTGGTAACTGTCAGATTTTTCACTGTTAAATCATAGTGCTGCTTAGAGTATTGTGCTTTTGCTGTATGGCATTCAACATGGACTTTTTCTGAAATTTCTGCCTTAGCATAAAATAAGGTAGTAGTCCATTTTGCAATATTATTGAAAAGCTTCTCTTCTTCCCCAAGATGGCATGGGAGTCTTTTAGGCACCCAGGTTTCCTTAAATGTAGTTAACAGTCAGGAGTCACCCTGAGCAGTGACATTGTTTCCCTATTTCAGATGGTTTTAAGCAGTTGAAATTGCTACATGTTGCCAGATAGTAAATTGAGTTACTATTTAATTTTAGGGTTGTAGTGAAGAGGTGTATCTGTTAACATTTGGCAGGAAAAAACCCACTTCCTGCACAGTACACTGTGGGTTACCTCTTGCTGCTCTTGAATATTTTGTGCCGAGGATCAGTGGTGAAATGGAGTCATCATTTTGGGCTGATTTACACTGTGGGTCCTTTTTGCAGTTAACAGGGCTCTCTGCAAACACATGCCCTCATTCAGCAACTGGAGGGCTAAAACTAAGTTTAATATAAAATGTGCTGGTTATGGAAGACTTTCCACTAGGATGGGTCTGTCTGTTGCCAATCCCATTATGAAGTTCTGTCAGATAACTGCCTCTTACCTTTTTTTTTTCCCCCATTAAACTCACTGCCTTTTCTTGAAAACAGAGTTATGGAAGATGTTAGTCTAGACTCTGATCTTGGTAGCAATGCCTCTAGAATACTTCTGTTTGGCTCTGTGCGACACTGTAAAAGTATCAAATTTGGGGACAATATTAAAAGCATTTAAAATGTAAACTGAAGTGCTTGTAAACAAGTGACAAACCAAAGACAGTCTTTCATTACAGCACATTGTCAAGCCAGAATAGAAAAATTGCCCTTTTCTTAAGATGCATGTTTTGATGATTCATTGCTATCAAGTTAATTTATATTAGTGGGAGTGCCTTCTTGAGTACCACCAGTGATTTGTCATGAGTGCTACCACAACACGGCTGAAGACAAGGAGTATAAACTTCAACCTCACTTTGGAACTATTTTAGCTTGTTCTCTACAAAGTTGCTCTTTGTGGAGCTGTTTTTTTCTGTGAAAAGTGTGCCTGTATAATTGTCGCTAAAGTGAATAGAAATACCTGTATTGGGTTTTTGGATCAGCTTCTGTCTGCCTTGCAATGGATGTAAGTGACTGCATAGCTGGAATATCACTCCTGATACTTCCCTCTGCTGAAATCAGTCTGAGAGAGATGTCAGATCTTATAGTAGTTTTTAATGTCTTTAGCCGTGGAAACACATCTGCTTACAGCCAGCTGAAGGGCTGCTTCTTACACTTCCATCTTGGTTTCGGTCTATAAGATGTCCCTTTGGAATACTTATATCAGCTTAGAGGAGAGTAGAAGAGAAAGTAGTTTCTGTTGGTGTGACCGATAGCAGCTGGATAAGCAGATCACAGAGGGCGTGGATTGCTAAACTACTGAGTGTCTATCAGCAAAATGTGAACATGTAATAATTTGGGATTGTCTGGAATCTCTGGGTATAGCTGCAAACAGAGCACGGACACAAGAAAATAAGACTAGGAAGTCAAGGTCAGAAGATGGGAGGCCATGGCAACTGTAACAAAGCCGTAAAACCAGGTGGGAAGGCTAGGAAGGAGGCAATCGTGAGAAGATAGAGATGAATGACTTCTGATCAGCAAGCCATACAATGGTCCTGGGGCATTCTCTGCTGTTTGTGTAGTTGTGTTTTTTCTGGTGACGGGCAGGACTTTTGTGCAATGAGCCTGTCGCCAAGGTAGTCACTTCTTTCCTACATTTCCTGGTGCTAAGGAAGAGACTGGAGAGAAGACTCTGTTCTGTTGCTGTCCTGTTGAATGTGGGCAAAACTGCTTAGCTAGTCTGTGCTGCAGTTGGTATCTGCCTGCCTTAGAAGGCCTCATTTTTAAGAATGGCTTTTTTTTAGAAATAATTAAACAGCTGGCAGCCCTTTTAAAAGTAACACCATCCTTTGCACAATGCTTCAGTTTGCTGCAAATGCAATCCTACTGAACGAATGCTTCCTCTGTTGTATTTGGGGGGAGGAAAAAACCCAGAACCAAAATCCACCTTGATTAATTTATGAATTTTTGTTGTTGTTTATAGTAATAACAATTTTTGAGAGAAGTGAGCTAAATGAATCAGACTTCCATTCAGTTTTGAATATAGACAGGTCTGAAAGTAGTAATGTAAATATATACACTCATTCTTACTAGAAACTACAAGAAATGTGTCTACAGTTACAGATTTGCAAAATGAAATGTGAAATTGAGTGTTTAGGTCTGAGTGAACTACTCCTGTTACAGAATGCTTATATGCAGTGAAAAAGGTTTTGTGAATTGTCTAACTTTGCCTTTCTAACCTCAAGTATCAAGGAAAACAAGCTATATTAAAAATTTGACTGGTGGTATCGCTGGAAGTTATTATAGATACTCCTGCTATGACATCAGAAGCTAGTCCATGACATGGTGTAAGTCCTGTGAACATGAGCAGATAGCTCTGGGAAAGATGGGCACTGTGCAGTATTTAGCCTATTCTGTCACCGTTGCAAATTGTGAGCAAAGAGCTGCAATAAAGAAAAATCAAGGTGCTGTTGACTATTTGATTTGCAAGAACAAGCTAGAACTTGGTACATGTTTCTAAAATTACTGCACCTCAGTCAAGAATTTTTGTTTGGGTTGTTTTTTGCTTTTTTTTAAACACCAAGATTTTTTTTTTTTTTTTTAACTGAAAAACTGCTAATCATCTTAAACTATTTAAACTATAAATTGAACAAAAGTAAGATAAAAGGCAGCTGCTATCAGTATGAAGCATTTGTAGAGATCCCGTTGGGAAATTCCAGTACTCCTTATCACTAGATGTTTTAAAATGGTAGCTAGTTAATATCTCAGTAAGAGGACTTGTTGAATTACTATATTCTCAAGTGAATTTGACTTCTGATGAAGCTTGAGCTAAAATAGATGAAGGAAGATTTTGATCCAGGCTCATGCTTTTGTGAACAGAAAAACCCTTAATATTGCAGTTCACTTTCTGTGAGTTGAGGCACAATATGACTAGTTTGGCATGTAAATTGGAAAGTATTACCGAACAGTGGTTAAGTAGCTCTGAAATGAGAGTACTCTCCTTCCTGTCTCTGCAAGTCTGAAACATTATTCCTATTTCTACTGCTTCTACAAAGCAATGCAGACTTGTTGTGCTCTCCCCAGCAAAAGCCGTTTCAAGGTTTGTTGGGGGATGCTGATAGAAGAAAAGCTGGGTGAAGGGATTTGAGGCTGAGTAACTTCGTAAGACTTGTTTCCACTGAAGGCTTCCTCCCGCCATAAGCACGATCTTGTGTGGATAATAAGCTTCCACATGCACAGACCCAGCATTTTAACCTGGGCAAGATTTAGCTAATGGCACCCCTAGGTCTGTATCATGACAATGATTCAGGTTGTAGGGAATTCTTCAGGTAAATGTAGAGCAGGGGGCTTTCTTTAGCCTCTGAGTCAACAAATGAAAGTAATGATAGAAAGGGTAAGATGAGGAAAAAAAATTTGAACGTTCCTGCTTTTGTATCTTGTTAGTTTATTTATATGCATATGTAAATGAGTGCTGGGAGAAGGAAAACAAGGAAGTAGTGAGAAAAAACAGCAAGAGAACATGGTGACTTTGCATGTGACCGAGTGCAGAAATGAGAAGGTGGTTTATATGTATTTATATATATTTATGTATATATTTTTTTTATATATATATGCATTGAATAGGGCAACATAACAACTGTGAGAGGCAGCCCAGTGAAGATTCTTATGAGAATGATATTACAAACTCGTTATCCCTTGCACAGGAAGATCAAAAGCAGATTGGCCAGATTGAAGGAGATAGTAAGAAGCTCTTGGAAAGGCTAGCTGAGATACAACAAAGGACAGGGAGGGTGGACTGTTGGAATGAATGCTTTCAGAGGAGGTAGTTGGTTCCATGTGTTCCTGGGGGGCCAGGGGTGTGCATGTATGTAGAAAGGAAGGGTGTTGCATAATATTATGGGATGGATTCGCAGTTTACAAAAGCAGAACTATAGCTGTCAGCCTTTCATTTCCACTCATAACGTTTCTGAAAAGCTGCACTGCCCCACACAAAATTATATCCACAGAAGGGCTCCAGTAGAAAGAGTGCTTGATGAAACATTTCACCTTCAGAAAGGGCCAACTATAACAGAGGGAGCTAAATTAGCACCTGCTAGGTGGTAGTACCTTCCTGCCTCATCTCCTAAAGAGTTAAATGCCTTTTGAGAATTCTGTTCTGCTGTTATTTTTAGAATTCAACTGCATTCTCATCTTCAAGCTCCCTGTAGCCCCATCTGCTATAGTGTCCTTGCAGGGTTCTGCCTTCAGTCCATTCTGTATACCAAATTTGTTACACACACATGCACACCCTCTGCAACACTCGGTGAACCAATTTTTGGAGATTTTAACCCTTTTCACTGTGTATAAAATGTGCCAACTGAAATGCATTTATGTTGCATTCTTTCTTCGTCCAGAGCTTCCATTAGTCACTGTAATTTTTTTGCAAATTTATGCTGCCTATCATGCTATACTATCCAGACATGGAAATGTTGCTCCTTGCTAGGGCTTTGACTGCATCTTTCACTAGCTGTTGTCCTGGTTTTTTTCTGCCAACCTCAGTTCTCTCGAGGTTTTTTTCCAGACTGCCCTAAGACATGGACTGCAACCCCAAACTTGCTTGGTCATTGTGATTTCCCCACACTTGATTACACATTCCTTTACTGAATTGCAGTATATTATCATTGCCTCCTCCTACCTATTCACAGCAGCTGTTCTGTTCCTACTTTCTTTCTGCGCACAGTTACACTTTCAGATCCTCACAAGTGAGATTATGTATTTGATGGTGCCTGCAGTCGTGAATGCTGTAAAACTAAAGTTATGTGCAGGGAAAGGATATGACAACGAGCTGTGATAAAGGTATAGTCCTTAAGATGCTGTTATGGAAATGCTGACCAAAGCCAATGTCTGATTACAGGCTTCACTGAAAGGTTGTGAGGGGGATGTGTGTGTATGGGRGGTTCTAATCTGTGTATGTCTCATAGTCATATTGAAGGTACATATTTTATAGTAAATTGTCATCTTAATCCTATTGCAAACTTGGTTGGAGAAACAGATTCTTCAAAACCATCTGAATGCATGTTTGATCTCACTGACTGAAGCAAGCCCTGGATGTACTGTACACAACTGATTTTTAGAAAGGGAAGCAGTTTCAGATACAGCCAGTGTATGGAAGACCACCTGAAAACTGTAGATGTTAACCAAGGCTCATCCTTCAATACTACAAACCATAAAAAGAAATATGAAAGACTACATAAATTCTTGATATGAGCAAGGTGGGGAGAGGGATAAGGGGGAGGAGTTTCAGTTTGCTTAAGTACTTTGACTTAGAGCTTTTGGCACTATTTACAAAGCAGGACTTTGAATTAAAGTAAATTTGCATTCCGTTTTTCTTTAGAATATCTTCTCACCTTTTTTCTCCCTAATGGCAGGAGCATATACCAGGCATGGCTAATGCAGCAGGGTTTCAGTATCTTGTAAGAATTGGAGTCTTGGCCTGATAACAACCATCTTCTGCATGTACCCTCTTTCTAGGATTTTAGAATAAATAGGAACTTTGAATGTGTTCTTTTTTTTTTTTTTCCCTACAACTGAAGCTCATCTTAGCCACCTGCAAACTTTAGCATAGCCTCTCACCATCCTTTACTTTGAACCTAAAAAAATGAAAATGTTTCTGACAGTATCCCAAGATAGTGACTGTACATCAATACAGAGTATCTGCACTTAGAAAAAGATTATTTAACTCACACTGAATATTTCAGTTCACTTTTAATAGCAATATTGTATATTAACATCTTAAGTTTTCAGTTATTGTAACTTCAGGTGTACCTCTATGTCATTTGCCTTGCTTCTCTTAGTGCATATTTCTACTATTAGACTATGCTAGATCATAAAGCATACAAATTAATTTACTTACTGCTAGTCATTTGGAATATTCTAAGATGTTAGATAGAAACCTCACTTTAAGTGAATTCTGACCCTTAGGTAGTATCTTACCTAGTTTTCTTGAAGTTAAATTTGGATCCTCTAAACATGTTTATGTCTTGCAGACTATAAAAACCTGCTTGTAATCTGCAATATAGATTTATGGTGAGATCAATCTGCCCATTTCATATTTTCATAAAATGACTTGGTTTGAAATGCTGTTACTTAAACAGTTTTTTAAATATTACACTGTTTTTCATAGGATGAAGGTACATCTGTCACAAAATTCACTTGGCAGTGTGTCTCTCTTGTAAGCCACGTTACTTTTGGTGGCTGTGCTGGGACAAGATTGCAGATAGTTAATGGCAGAGCTGATGTGTCACCTGCATGTGAAGGAGTCCTGGTACATTTGCTGAGACTACCAGTCTGGCAGCATATCTGCTCTGACAAGCCAGAGCAGATATCTGACTGTGAAAAGTTCTTATTCTTGTAGGAATGGGAACCTCAATGCCTATAGGCAGGACAATACATTAAAGTTGTCAGGGTACACATTTGGAGAAGATGGATACGGGTGACTGTCCTACACAACTTTTTGGACTAGAATTAATGTAGATTCAGTAACACTGATATATAAGAAATGTGCTTTTAATGTGCAATGTTTTTAGTTTTGCTAACTGTAGTGGAACACGAATAACATCATACTGTTAAGATGCAAGGAATGAGACTGGTGCACCAAAAGGTCTTGTTAAAGGACATCATACACAGGAAAGATTAGATCTCAACAGGCAATGGAAAAACAGGAACTAGTTTCAGCTAACATGCACCCGTACAAGACATAAATTTTTTCAAATAATTATAAAGCATAGGTGCTTCCAGAATCATCTCTCTGCATTTTCTTATTTAACACCCATCTAAAAATCCTGTATATTCAAGTCTCCTCTAACAGTTAAGGTCATAAATGCTGGAAGGATGATGATTTGGACCTGTTGGTACTTCAGCCTCCTCCTTTTAGCACCCTTTTCAGAGCTGCTGTGTTTGTGTCAAGGTGGTATACTATCAGGTGGCATTTGCAAAGATGTCTTGTAGAAAATAAGCTGCTTAAAAGTCCTGTTTTTAAATCATATGCAGTTATTTTCATGTAGACTAAAAAATAGCTCTGGTTTATGAGCTGGCTAGTCACAGAAGTGTGTTCAAAGGTTATTTAACATTTGTCCTGTGTCAGTAGGAAGAGACTGGGAAAGTGGGCATAAGCTATGGATGAGCAGACTCATACCTGTGCAAGACAACTTCAAAACATTGGGAAATGTGGRATGGACATAAAAAAGCCCCCATCTCTCAGCCTGTAAAGTATATACAACTTATATAACTGGCCTAGTTTTAGTGCTTAATTGGAAAGGATTTGCAACTAATGTTCCTGAGTGAAGGGAAATGTGTTTTGCTGGCCTGTCAGCCAGTTGAACTTTTGAGTAACTGATATGGTATAAGCACTCTCCAAAGGACATCTCTCTGACCTAGCTGAAGGTAGCTTGTTCTGCAGGCACACTGGTTCATGAAGCATACCTTGTTCAGATGCTTTACTCTAGCCACAAAATTTGTGGCCTAAGGATGAAAATTGCAGCTGGTTAGCGTCCTAGCACTACTTCAATGACTTCAATGCTTTGGAAGTGTGTGGGACTCTGTGAAACTTTACTGTACAAAATGCACTATTTGCAGTCTAACAGTCACTCCAATCTTTTACTGATCTGTTTAGTCTGAGTATTCACTTTTAAATGACAGCTGCTATTCAAGATTTTGATTCAGGAATGCAGTGTCAGCTTCTGACTTTTAGTTTTTCTCATACAGTCTTTACCTTCTAGATAGACCAGCAGTTTTAAAGTGAATTTGACATATTTCCCTTTTCTAATCCATATATTTACAAGACATGTTTTATACAATCTTTCCCTTAAACAGATAACAAGCTATGACCTAACCCAGTTGACTGGCACCCAAAATGAATCCTTGTTTAGTTTCTCTAACACAGTTTTCAGCTGATTACATGCACTCTGGAGATCTTCTTTCACCAGTACAGTGTCAATTAAATGGCCATACTGCTCTTCAATGAATGCTGCTGAATTAATAATTTCCTGCTGTTCTTCATCCTGCTGATCAATGAGAAGATGGTATGAAATTTACAGCATTTCTCTTTAATTAAATTTTAGCATTTTAAAGTATATTAGCACAATAAGTCATTACTTTGAAAGGAAATGAAACGAGAGCTGCTACCATTAGGGAAGGGTATGTAACATGAGATCAAGGAGTGGTATGCTACTGCTGGAATTCGGTAGGCTGTTTCAAAAATGCAAGAGGTGATAGGGAGGGGGAGAAAATGTTACAGGAGGGACATAAAATGGTGACACTGCATTTTATGAAGAACCTAACACCTGGAAATCAACTCCTCAAAAGTTGAAAAGGAATGCTGGACCTACTGTCCCCAAGTTCAAGAATTTTAAGGGCTTACATGAAAACTTACCAAGTGAACTAAGTTCTGTTACATATAAATTCAAGTTCAGGTTACCCAAAGTAATGACATTATACACTCAGTATTTCTGTTCACATTTACACATCACCAATTTGCAGTTGGTCTAGTTTTGGTCCTTGTAAGACATCCATATGCTGCATTTTTTGTGTACCTGATTAACAGCCTGGGTGGGTGTCACTCTGGAGGTATGAGAAATAGGTGGCTACCCTTACCATTTGATGGGTCTGCTCATCGGAAATGTAAAATGATTATTAGTTTATGTGAGTTCAGTAGCAGCTTCCTCTGCTGCAGCCTTGAGTGATGTACACAGATCCACGTGGAAGATGTGCACTTTGCTTCGTGTTACTTATATAGTCAAGTTTTAAGGGAGTCAAATTTTTATAAAGTTCCAGCTGAAAGGCTGTTTGTACACAGGACCCACTTAGTGCTGTCATGGAAGAGGAGCTCTCCAGATCCTAGAAATGCTAGCCCAAATACTTCTTTCATGTGTAAAAAGAAGAGATTAAGGTTAGAATACTTACAAGGGGGGCTGAGATTTCTTCTGACATGGGAGATTTTAGGACATATTTTTTCTTTTCTGGAATGAGAGGCTTCACAAAGATAACATAAGGCTTAAACTCAGGAGTCCTCAAGTGCTTTACTGCCTGTGAACAGATGTGTTTTGTTACACCATTTTTTAATTTTTTTTTTGTTATATGTCAATGATCTACTCAAGCTGGGTTCAACAGTTTCACTAGTACACACTGTGAAGTTCTGTGTACTATGCATCTGACCACAGTAACCTTTTGCTCTTCAAAAGAAAGGTTAATGTCTGTGTGCTGGCTAGCTTACAAGAGTACATGAGCTTCCTGGAGCATGGTCTAACTGCCCACCTGCCTTACTATGCATTGCAATACCAGGAACAAGGACATGGCAAAAGATACTGAGAAAAGTATGAAAAAAATTGACTTGACAGGCAAGTTGTGGTTTGCTTCGCTTAAGAGGCCAAACACTGGAAATTTTAAACCTGGAATTCATCTGAGGTAGTATTACAAGTCTTTTCCTAGCCCAGTTACAAAATATGAATCAAAATTTCAAAGATTAACTCCCAGTATAGAGGGATTAAGAGCAGGTATACTGGCACTGGTTACAATGCTAGTAATGCTTCAGAGGCAATAGGAAGGAATAAGAATGAAAAACCCATCCATGCTCTAGTCTCTAGGACTTGAGCAGGCTAGGACAGTGATGCACATTTCTCCTACAGCAAGGGAAAAAATCCCACAGTGAGAACTGATAAAGTGTCATCTAGGCTGTATCAACTAGACATCTAGGAACTGTAAATACTGCACTGCCTTCCAAAGAGCCCTATTCTGCTTAGCTAGCAGTCAGGCCACCTGTTGGAAACACAAGTTCTGAGAGCATCATTGTTCTTGCAGAGCAAATAGCCACAACTGGTGAACATCAGTTAGGCTGGCAGCCCAGTAAGAGATTCTTGCTTTCTTTAAAATAAGCTGCAGAACTTACTTCAGGTACCACATCCACCAAACAAACCTTCTTTTTGGCCATGACGGACCGGATTGCCTCAAGACTTGTACCATACAGGTTTTCTTTGTATTCTCCATGTTCCACAAATCTAAAAAGTCAATACATTTTTAAATACCATTCACAAAGAATATTTAACTTACAATGTTTGATAGCTTTTTCCTGAAGTCACAGTAGTCACAACTGGGAGCGGGGGGGAGGGCAGAAAAATCAAGGGGGAAAAAGAAGGGTGGGTTTTTTTTTTTCCTTCTGGTTGCTTAGTAGCAATAGTCTTCTTCACATGTCACTAATAGCTAATCAGCATTACTGACAAACGGGAAGAAGCTGCATTAATTCAGTTGACTGATGTTCAAGCCTAATAGAAGAAAGAGGATGTTTTTCACAGAAAATAGAACAAAGCTGGCAAGGAAATGGACTCCAATTCTTCCATCTTCAGGGACACTAGCCAAAAATCTGTACTTTCAGGAGACACAATCCTACAGAAAGTCCTTTATATCCACAGATTCAGTCTACCGTACACTTTGAAATGGACTTACGAGTAAGACTTGTTACCCATCATATTAAATGGAGAATAAGCAGGCCCCACTCACTATCTGTTACTTTCACTAGATTAAAATTCTGACCAGTCATACTACTTATGATATGCAGGCTTAAATTCTAATTTATAATCCTCCTCCTCGTCCTATGTTGTTTCTAAATTGTTTCTTACTAAGTTTCTGAGTTCACGCTAACAGTCCAGATTGAATAAAGACCTTTTTACTTGGAAAGCTGAACCCTTCTAATACAGCTAGTCCAACTTTACACCTGATTTTGGTGTTCATATGATGTAAGGTTTAACTAGCAATATTTTTTAAATGCAGTCAATTATGCCAGTATTTTAAAATTAACTCACTTGTTTTGCTGCACATCTGTCTCAAATGATTGCTTAGAGACAAAATTGTATTCTACTCCCTCTTTCTCATGACTTTTCTTTGACCTGGTTGTATCTAGAAGAGAATGGAAGCAAGACATAGGAGACAGATCAGCCTTTACAAACAACTATATTTTCTCTTTTTAGTTCCAGTCACGTTTTCATGACCTCAAACAAGGTAGTTACACACTGGCAAATTCAAATTAATATAAATCAAACATTATAATTTTGTTTTAAATGCAATCTCAAAAATTGTAAGACCAAAAATGAAGCTGTTTTGCTCCCAAGAGTGCTATAACTAACACAAAAATTAGGAGGCTGTCGTGGTTTAACCCCAGTTGGCAACTAAGCACCACATAGCCGCTCACTGGTAGAGGTACTTCCTACACCTGGTAGAAGCAGTAGAGTATATCCTATGGAAAACAGTATCTCTTAACTGTTTGGAATATTGGACTCTCATTTTCTTTCAAACTTAGAAAATAAAAATAGGAAATTATATATAAAGTCCTATTATGTTGCCTCTGAATTTAGAGTAAGAATATGCCTGGCTGTTTTCCCACACTACTGTGAAACTTTTACATAATTATGTGTGTCCCTTACCTTTGACGTCGTAATTTCTTTTAATAATTTTTATTACTGTAGGAGAAGTGTTGGTGATCATTCCACAAATCTATGCCTGGCCATAAAAGTGATGTCTGCTATTTTTTTGTGTACGTGTTTAAATTCAAGTAAAAATTACCCATAAAAGTTCTACTGCTAACTAATAATGTCTGCCTGACAGACATTTATTGAAAGTCTTAAATAACACATAAACAGTGCCCGCAATGTTCATTTTTTGGTTTGCAAAAGTACCTTGTTGGGGAATACAAATATTGATGGATTTTTTGTCTAATATTTTTTTTTTAGAAAATAATCCAGCAAAAAAATTTCAGTGTAACTCTAGCCATAAACCTATGGAGCAGAATCACTAATTTCTCTATCACTGTGACTGGCTTGTTTGAGCAGCCTASGTATACTAATCAACAATTTAAAATCTTGTAAAAATTTTGACTTGGTTTATTGCTGTTTATTTTTTTTTAACTGTAGCTGGTATCATATTCTGAAGAAAAATCATCCTCTTTTAAACACACATAATGTTTTGGCTGAATATTAAGATATTAGTTTTTCACACTAGTTCTTTTTGCAATTTACAATCTTATTTTTTCTTCCTGTATTCCGTTTCTCATTTTTTTACTGGACACTGAGAAAATGCAATCTGTTCACCTGGGAAAACACAATTCAAAAAAAAAAATCAACTGAGTTGACAGAATTCCAAAGTACATATGTGCCCAGTTATGTAGTGATCTATTCAGCTATTAAGGGCAAACATAGCCTATTACAATGAGAAAAATAATTTGAGGTACTTCTGAAATACGGATATAATCAATAGTCAAAACACAAATTACCATTCATCAATGCAGCTAGCACTACACTATTAGACAGCATTTATGAAATAAAGTGGCCACACACAAAAGTCAGTAAATTTTACTCACGTGGAACTGCAACACCATACTCCTGTGGGTTCTCTGACACAACCTTCTGCTTGAGCTCACTTAATTTGGCACCCAGGCAACCTAATAAAATAGAACTGACTGACAGATTTCTGTGTGGAATGAAATACTGCAAAGAAAATATATAAGGTCAACTTCACACAAATAATATGATACAGGAGTGTGCTTGAAGAAACCTTTACATGAGACCTCATGACCTGCCACATTCTACTCTGAAGTACATCATCAGGAACAAACTGAATACTTGAACAGCTGTTGGACAAATATTTGTCAGGCACTAAGTCAGAAAATCTGTAATCTTAGCAGTCAGTTTTATGAGATGCCCTTGATTTCTATGACATCCTGGGAAACTGGCTTAACACAAAGCTGTTAAGCACACAATTAAAATTGCATGCAAAATTTTGTTAGATAATTCTAACATCTACCTTTTAATCAATTGTTCTGAGAGCATAAGTATGCACATGTTTGAGTGAGAACCAATGGAAAGTGAATCAGAAAAATTAGAAATGGACCTACATCATTATTTTTAAAAGGATATGGTGAGTTTGGTTGGGTTTTTTTATTTTTTTTAACAACATTTAAAAGAAAAGAACAACTTCTAACCGAAATCAGAAAAACCTTTAAAAAAAACCCCACCAGAACCACAAAAACCAAAACCAAACACCTAAAGAAAGCCTCTTGAAGCGCAGATGATAAGGCATGAGGGAGATATGTGAAAAATTTTGAACCAATTGTGTCTTACCAATCAAAACCACCAGCCTCTGCTGTTCACCAGGCTCCTGATGGTATTTCGTGACTTCTTCATATGTTAGGAACTCTGCTGCATCTGCATGCTCTGCTTGCTTTCTTTCATTCATATTGTTCTCCTTCTCTTTACGACTTAATCTAAAGCTCCTGCGTAAGCCAGCTGTAGAGGAAAACAAAAGATATATTAAACCATGTCTCCATTTATCTAGATTTTCAAGCTTGTTCAGCTAGAAGTTACTCTGTCTTTGAATACAAGTTACTCTCACAAATTTTTTTTATTATCAAATCAGTGCACATATGCTAATCTTATAGATGAAAAAATTGCGTATCAGGTAGAAAACCAAGCACCCAATCTATAATAAAAACCCCCTGATATCACCTTGAGTTGCCAAGTCTTGGCTATGCCAAAGGCCAATTATGCCTCTGCACAAAGATAATCTAGTTTATGAATGTATGGGAAATTAACTCTAATGTAAATAAGCTAGTTTTTCTTTTTTTTAATGTGGGGGTGTTTTTTTGGGTGTGGGTTTCAGTGGTTTTGGGGTTGGGGGGGGGAGGTGCGGGGTTGTTAGGGAAAAGGAAAGGCATTTTGATTTCTCACCTATGTACTGTCCGTTGAAATATCCTTCACAGTCACAGTCTTCTGTAAATTAAAAAGCGGAGGGGTGGGGTGGGGAGGGTAAGGGCACAGGGGAGAGGAGAGTGAGAGGGGAGGAGGTAGATATCTTAAACAGTGCCTGCGATACGAGTCTGGCTCACTGGAGAGGGAACAAAAAGTTTTATATCCTGCATTATATGCACATGCTTTTCTAACACAAATACTAATGATGATACAAAAAAATTATTTGCCTTGGCTAGTGGTTTATATTTAAAAAAATCCTTGATATTGATATTGCACAAGAGGATTTTACACCTCGGTATTTATGGTTCCCAGAATTTATGCTCTTCAGCATTCATTACATTTGATCAGTGCTGCTGCTAGAAGTATAATATTCAGACCCAAGTAAAAAAGATGACTCCGCAAACACAGAGCTCTTTTTTTTAATGGATGACTTTATAAATGGGTATGATTGTGTAAGATTGCCTCTTCTGACATTTCAATATCATATGGCCTTGAAAAAAGGGGATCAGATGACTGAAATATGAGTTCTAAACACCTTAATTGTGACTAAGTTAAATTATCATTGCTTATTAATTATTAAAAAGGTAAAAATTTGATGCTTTTGTCATACTCGTGTATGTAAAATAATATGCAAATCTACGTTAAAAAAGCTAACCTACCCCTCCTCAAACTACGACCCTAAAAGTATGCAAAATAAAACCATGATACTTAGCTGCAAAACACTATACTGCAATCTTAAGATAAATACGGAGTTCTCATAGTTCCTGAAAGAAGGCTACCTGGCTTGTTAAAATTTAGGCGCCTCTGCCCTGCAATATCCACAGAACTCATTTTAAGGAGGAGGTGTATGGTTCTGGGACAAGCCCAACCATAGGCAAAAATATATGCAGCTTAAACCCTTAACAAAATGCACCAATGCAGAGAAAGAGCTTTGTTTTTTTAATGAATAGTTGCATGCAGGTATGTAATCAAGCAATGCCAATATATACTCATAAAACATTATGCTTACATTTACAGAAGATACAAGTTGCAATATACCACTATCCGTAGCTAAGATCAGAGCTATTTTGTGTTGTTGAAGGTAGGCTCTAGTTTCACACTCGCGCTTCAATAAGGTATACCAGTCACCGCCAGCTAATTATGGCATATGATTAGTACTTTCACTGAAGCTGATGGAATACCGATACTTGGAATATTATTCTCAAGAAGCATGTGTAATGTGAAAAAAATCACAGCATGCAGAATTCAACAGAAAATACCTGATAATTGGAAAGGTGTGTGGTACAGTGACATATAAACTACATGAGCCCAACACAGTTGCTCGTAATGAAAATAACATAGAAAACAGTCCAAATGAACAGTGAAGAAAAATCAAATTGGATTGATACAGGTGCTTTAAAACAGTAAACCCCAATATTTCTTTGTTTTTAAACACCAGATACAAAGACTGCATTTAACTTGCAACTCTATCATCAACCTCACTCAGAAATTTACAGAACACGTAAATGCGTATCAGAAGACATAAATATTTTCTCTTGAATAGAGAGTGAATTTGGAAGTTATCATTACCTAAGTCATCAATCCAAATTAAATTCGTTTAAATAGTAACTCGGGAAGAAACTGCTGCAGGAACAAGCTATATCTACTATTCCCTTTCCTTGGTGGCTTAGCAAGTATTTTAGAAAATGCATTGGTTGTTGATATTCAGACAGAAAATGAGTTAGGAGGGTACCTACCTTTATCAGAAGACTGATCGTCTGTAGTTAGCATGAAAGGCAGAGTTGGTATGATATTAAAAGACTGGCAAATGATTGAGTAAAATTAGAGGCAATGGAAACAAAGGTTCTTTTGGTCTGATATGCCTAACAGGCTTTTCTATCTTAAAAAAAAAATAACGCAGTAATGTACCCTTATCAACTGATTAGAGACTTTTTTTGGATAAAATTTAGTGTTATAACCAGTTATCAGCTTAATTGTCTCGAGAATGTCTGACAAGAAGCCTAAGTAGCAATCCTCATTACATGCCTCTTAACATTCACTGTAACAGAAACTAATTTGGAAAAGCTTGATTTAAATCAGTAACGCTATTTTATAATTCAGTTGAGCATCTTCCCTCCTCTTTGTAGCATAAGAATATCTGTATCTCCATAAGAATACCTGTATCTCTTCATGAGATGTGCCATGCACCATGGGTCAGAAGTTCACTTATATCGCTGAAGATATTTCTGGACAACTTCCAGATTCCTAGTCTACATGAGGGTGGTACTCCTAGCACAATGTCTGGCTTCACACAGTCACAGGGATGCCTTGCACATCAATGATAGCTATGATGAAGTACCCAAGAGCAACAGGAGCATTATATTCTGGGATAATACAGGATGTCTTCTGCTCTTCATCACTGACTAGCAATTTCATCACAAGTAGCAGTTTTTGTGTGAATAATTCACTGACAGAGGCTTCAGAGCTGTAAACAAGAATCACTTTAAAGTCTACTTAAGACCAGCTTTGTAATGCTATGCCTGAAATGCAGATGGTATTACCAGCTCCAGTGATTTTTATCCCCCTTAAAGCTACAGTGTATTTTCATACAAGCTTAGAGTCATTTCCTGCACTTATGTAGGAATTTCAAGAAGTGTGCATTGGGTTACTTTTGCAGCTTTCAAGTTTCAAACCATAGAAAAAAATGTGAACACTAGCAAATTTTAAAGCATCTAAACAATGTGTAAGGCCTCATGTTCTTGAAAGTAGAAAGAGAGGGACAGCCTCTGTTTTTGAAAACAGTAGGCACTGGCACCACTGGGTAAAGCTCAAACCCAAATCCTCTCATGTTGCAGCTTGTATCCATGCAAATCAATCAATGAGAGATGTCCTGGCTCCGTCTGGGACAGAGTTAACTCTCTTCCCAGTAGCTGGAGGGGGTGCTCTGTTTTGGGTTTGGTAATGAAAGGAACGTTGATGGCCCATTGATGCTTTGGTTGTTGCTGGGTGGTGCTTGCACCAGGACTTTTCAGCCTCCCATGCTCTGCCAGGTGCAGGGGGAGCTGTGGGGGAGCATAGCTGGGGCAGCTGACCCAGCTGGCCAATGGGGTATTCTATACCATGTGACATCATGCTCAATATAAAACCAGGGGGGGGTGGGCAGGTGTGGCTTGGGGGTTCATCTCACACAGTTCATTCAGGACACATGGGGGGTGAGCAGTTGCACTGTGCATCGCCTGTCTTGTATATTCTGTTATTGTTGTTGTTATCATTGTTGTTATCACTGTTCTACTTTGGTTTATTTCCATTATTAAACTGCCTTTATCTCAACCCGTGGGTTTCCCTACTTGTGCCCTCCCCAATTCTCTCCCCCATCCTACAGGAGGGCGGGGGAGGGGGTGAGCAAGCAGCTGCGTGATGTTTAGTTGCTGGCTGGGGTTAAATCATGACAAGAGATTACACAAAACATACTCAAACACATCATTATTGAAATAACAGAAAAATACTGAGAAGTTGGTATCAACTAAGACATCACTGAAGGAACAGAACAGACTTACATAATGGTTTCTTCACAGTTCTGGGATTCTGCAGAGTGCCTATTGTTCTTCTGTAAGTCAATCGTCTAAATATAAAATAATTATATTTTACCTGTGTAAGCTCAGAATTATTAAGACTTTATAGCATCTTATACATATAGCATTGAGAATAAAAATGAAATAGTGTTTCTCCTTGAAAAATATAAAATGTCTCTGATTCAACATTTTAAAAGACTTTTTCTTTAAAACTATGGCGATCCCAGATTGCTACTGATAAGTGACAGAGAGAAGTTTCTAAAACATTTTAGGCTTTCATACATCATAGCACAGAAATCAACAGCATGTTACTTTTAGTCAGTGTAATTTTTTTTCTATTTCCTTTTCCCCACCCAATCTTTTTTGAAAGATTAAGAAAACAACAACTATTCTATTCTAATTCTGCTGAGAATCCAACTTCTATTTGCCATTTTTACAAAGGATGGACAAATTTCCTGTCTGCCACAATCCTAAAGCTACTAACCTCAAAGAGAACTCAGAAGTAGATAACCTTTGTCCAAAATGATCACTGCAGCTGTGCATACTCAGAAATTATCCATTGCCTTCCAGATCAGTTTGGAGTTTTCTGTTATTTACTACTAAACAAACTAAGTTACCCCGCTTGTGTGAAAATGTAAGAACAGAGTATCAAGTAAAATTTTCTCAAGTGTTAAAATCATGAACCAGAGCTCAATTCCTAATCTCCTGGTCTTGAATTTGCTCAAAAAAACCCAAACCCTCCTGCCCCAAAAACCCAACACCAAAAAAAACCCCAACAACCCAGCACAAAAATCCAACCCCCAAGAAACCCCTCATTGTTGGCAAAGGAAACCACATTTTCTTCCTAAGTGTTTTTTTGCAACAGACCAACATTCATAACAGATTAAAGAAGTTGCTCAGGCATTTACACAGTCACTTAGGGGAAACAGACACTGAAGCAATTTCTATATTCTTGTATACACTGAAATGTAGTTTACAACATCTGAAAAAAAAACAAAAAAGAAAAAAAAAAGGACTGCAGTGCAGCAGCATCTGTTGACATATATGCATGCACAGGAAGGATACTAGGCAAATTCTGCCTGAACAGCTGTATTTCAAAGGAGCATTCATATAGTGGAGCGAAGTTCTCCGTTAGTAACCTTATGCAAATCTTGGAGGCCAGCAATAGAATCAGACCTGTTTAATTCTTAGATACCCCACCTTTGTAACATCTACAATCCAAAGAAGACACATCCAGTAATTTGGAGTAAGAATTACAGAATGAGACCAGTGGCCTAAATCAGATTCCTTCTTAAATATAAAAGACTTCTGTACTGTAAATACAAGACTTGAGGAATATTTTTGCTTTAGAAGATATACATATCTTGCTGGAAAAAGAGAGAAACTTCAAGCTCTAGAAGGTATACAGGTCCAAGCTAAATACTCTTGTAGGAGCCAGAAGAAAGATCAGATACACCTTTTTGACTACTACTACATGCATAAATTCAAAACTGTTACAATGAATCACCATTTCCTCTTATACTATGGAAGTACAAGTCTGTGAAATACAGTGTCTCCATAAGCCAAGAGGGTCAAGAAGCTGATGCTCCACATTTCATTTCGTACACGTGTGTTTAGCAAGCGCTTCTGTCCTCATGCTACAAAGCGTAAGTCAATGGCAAACTAGCTAAGGAAAGCTAGGAAGTTTATTATATAATTGGAGAATATGGAGCTTTTTAGCACTTTCCTCTAAGCATCTGGTATTCACCCTGGCATGATCCTGCCCTTCCTTTCCTGTGAAAAAAAGCAGCATAAAATCAGTGTGACACTGTATGTCTGAAAAAAAAATCCGTAATCTTTGTTGACAAACCTTTCTTGGAACTGTTTTGAGGGGATCAAGCCTGCTCTGAGGTTGGTATCTCCAACACGCTTTGCTTGCCACCACGTGGGATCATCTTGGCTTACAACTTCTAGGACGTGTCGTCTCTTAAATGGCAGCCCAGCCTCCTGGCAGGGAATGGCTCTGTCTTCTTTGGGATTATAGCAGAAAAGCGCCCTCATAAACACCTTTAAAAGAAAGTAACACATCCTTTCTTCTTGTCATATTTGGAATTTCAAAGTACCTTTAAAAGGCTTCCCCAATGCTTACACTGCTAATTATATATACTCTTCATCTCTCCTTTATGCTTTACGGTACTCAAAAATACTTAAACCTAGCAAACTGCATCTGTATTTTGACTTACTTATGCAGAAAAATAAACTAACTTTCAAGAACATACCCAGTCATTATGTATTGGCATTGTGGAACATGAGACTCAAAGATCAAAGTCCCAAGAAACACAGTTCATAGTCTACGTTAAGTTCAAAATGCAACAAACAAAGGAAAAAGAAATTAAAGGGAGGGAGAAAACAATAAAAAGGGATTTATGGCAAAGTTGCCCAATTATAAAGACTGTCCTTAAAATGTTCCTTTAATGCATCAAAATCTACTATTCAGCTTTGGATTTGTATCTTGCCACTATTTAACACATCACAGTAGAACTACTTTTAAAAGTGATTTGTGGGGTTTCAAGGAAAAATTTGGCAACTGAGAGCAGGAAAGCAGAAATAGAGGTTGATAGAGGAATCCTGTAAGGGACAGTCGAACAGCATGTCATTGCTGATCAAGGAGGGCAAATGAAGCACTCAGAGAGGCATGTTGATGTTTGCAGTGGGCTAATGGGGTCAAATGATGAATGCACCTCTGTTCGCAAATAGGTCTGTTTTGACTCAAGCGAGTGGCAAAATGCCCAGAGATAATGGACTGATAGCAGCTGTCATGGTAAGAAGAGACTGGCAGGAACACCAATTTTAATTACGTGAACAAAAAGAAGAGGCTAGATTTCAGAAATGCTATGAAAGAATGTGTGCCAAGGTGATGAAGAAAAGAAGTCATCTAAGTAATTCTACTGAATAAAAGGGCACTGCATTTTACAACAAGAAACTGCTCTACTGTCTTTTTAGGTTCAATTATGGGTCTGTGACACTCCTCACAGAAACAGCAGGAATCTTGCATTTACAGAGATGCCAGCATTGTGTAAACATGAAAACGCGTGCTTCAGTATTTCACCAAGTTGCGTACCTTGCTGTCTTTTAGGCGATCTTCTTCTTTGATGGCTGGAATTATTTTTAACGTTATTGATCCCTGAGACTGAGCCTGAAAAAGAGAGAAATGTTTTTTACTTTGAAAGCAGGACAAGGACACAATGCAGACTATTCAAATTCCAGTTTAGGAGCTAGCATCTGTCTCTCCTTCTCAGAACTTTAATAGGCCAAGCTAATCCACTATTTAACTTCATTACAGAGACTATCATGATGTTCCATGAATCCTCCACAAGTGTCTTCCCCATGGAGACATCCACAGTAACTACTTGGCTAGAACATATCAGGACCTGCATTAAAATTCCTTCATTTGCTTTTAGCAACTGCATTAATTTTGGAATTACAGTTCACAGGCCATTAAATACTTCTGTGGCTTTTAGTATGACACTAACTTAAGTTTTTGCAGACTAAACATTTTAAAGTGCTCCTTTGAAAAATATTGCTTTATTTTCCCACATAGTGGCTAAGGGGTTAGGGTGAAATGTAAACATCTACAAAGTAAACATCTACTTTCACTCTAAAAATCTTTGCTAGTAGATTTCAGTTTAGTTATAGCAAATTAAAAAGCACTTTTAGGTGCTTTGGAAATCTAGAATAGGTTTATCTGATCTAGTTCAGATGCCTTATTTTGGATGAGATTAAGTGTGCCCTAGAGAAGCCTGCTATTCTGCACAGATTAAAAAGGAAATCAGGACAATCACCTGGACAAACATTTGTAGCTCTTCCTCAAAAAACTAAACTGTGAAAAGGAAACTATTACATTGCAGGCACTTAAAACAGGACAGATGAATAGCATCCCAGGTTCCCCACAAATACAACTTTACATAGTATTTCAAAATACGATTTTGATCCTCCCCCTGCCAAGTTTAAAGCAGTCATTCTCCTTATTTAGGATTATTTTGATCTAAATTTAAATTAGGTGATGCAACCGATGCCAGATACTTCAGTCTCCTAGTGCTGCCATTCTTCTTACTGTGTCCCTAACTCCACTCCACACCAAGACAAGGGGGAACCCAGCCACAAGAGGGGAGTCAGAAACAAGTAAGTGTAAGAGCTATGACACTTTCTGCAACGCAGCCCGCTGATCACAGATGTGCAAGTTTAAAAAGAGTGACCCAGATTTGTGGGCATTCATGTTAGAGAAGCTTGAAGCAAGAATTTGCTAATGTTGCAAGGAATCTGCTAATAAAGAACAGACTGACAGCTCTATTGGACACACAGCCGAGACTTTCTTCAGCTTCCTAACATACCATATTATGAATAAACTGCTTATCTTCTAGGAATGCACTTTTAATTTGCAATTTGCTTGTCATAGACAAAGCATGAAAGGGAAGTTCTTGACAGAGCAACATGTAACTTTCTATTTGTATCTTACTTGGTACCGATTCAGTTCGCAGTTTCTGAAGTCAAAAGAAGACTAATCCACTGGGAGAAGAAAAACTTTTAATGGAAAGATAAGCAGGGATTGCATCTTTTAGCTCTATATATATTGTAAACTCATGGTTAAATTTCATCATCTATTGTAATTACTAGATCACTCAAGAGAAAAGATCTTGAAATGAAAATCAGTGCAGACCAAAATCTGACTTATTTCTTCTGGTCGTTTGTGAAGCACAGTAATACCATTGACTTCTCTTAGTTCATCTCCAACATGGACAAGACCTGAAAAGATGGTAAGTAAATTAAAATAAGTCTACAGACTGGAAAGCACCACTCCTCTGATGTCCAACTTAAGTCAATACAGCATGTATCCCCCCTCGTCCCTCCCTCAGCTTAATGGATTTCCTACTAGAGCCAAGTGCCTCTGTTAGCAATGTGCTCTGAAGTCTCCAGCCCTTATTCCATAAGACATTTTTTTTTTCCATGCAGCACAGTCTCATAGGAGACCAGCGTGGAGATACAGAACATGTGGCAAGATATTCTGGAACATCACTGCCTCTGTATTTGGATCAGCACTAAGAATGCAAAACTGGAATAGTTTCATGGGGATGATCAAATCTTGTAGAGTCAGGAGACACACTGCTGACTATAAAGGCAGGAATGACATGGCCGTCAACTGACAGATCAACACTACACAGTCCCAGAAAGAACGTTGGACTAATTTTTTTTAAAAAAGCCATGAAGAGGTCCTTACAAGTTTCAGGTTTGTTTATCCACTTCAGTAGAAATGTTGCACTTGTGTTATACAATTACTGTTAACTGACACAAAAGATTTTCTCAGTAAAGCAAACACAAAACACCACGATACACTGAATAAACCAAGATACTAGATTAAAGGTAAAAAACATTCTTTTCTTTTCTTTCTTCTGAAGCTTAGACCTACTTCTTCCATCTGTTGGCATTTTTTCCTAGCGGCTATTTTAGAGAAAAACATATCTAATTAAATTAATAGATTACTGATGAAATACAGAAATGTTAAGCGCACGCTCTAGTCATTTCACATTAATGAGACTACACTAATTTGAAGAATGATAACGATCAAGAAGAAAGCTGTAATTAGCTCGTGTTTTTTCATCACAGTAATTCATTAATTTTGGGATTGCATTATTTGTATAATTTAAAAAAGTGCATGAGGCTTGGAGTCTATAAATCTCATATAAGGCCAATTCATCTTATTTAATAAAATCTGGATCATCACCTTCTAGAAAACGGAAGGTCAAATACTGCATGAATTTACCCTGTAGATCCTGAAAGCATGCTGAATGATAGCCTATGCATGGAAGTCTCTCCTGCCACTAGACAGCTGAAATTCAGTTGTCAAGTGAGCTTACCATGTAAGCTCCCTTTATAGTCAGTAAGGAAGAAAAGCAATTCCAGCAGTGACCTATCCCATTCTAAAGCTCCTTGGGATGATTTGTTCTCCAGCAATGTCCGTCTCCCTTCACTGACTACACAGAGAGCCTACATACTAGTTCAGACTTGACATCTAACAGTTGCCTATTAGGATTTCGATAGGCTGTTATCTTTTTTCTACAAAATATATATTTTTTTTTTTTTACAAAATAATACATGTATTAGACACCCGTGTCCAAAGGACTGGTTTTGGAATGAATCACCATCAGATTTAGTTAGAGATTATCGCTCTAGGTATGTGTCTACAGCACGTGTGTACGTGTGTAATTTTGGAAATTTTAAAACATTTTACAAATGCAATTTTAAATCCCCTTTTCTTCAGAAATTTACCACTGCGATCAGCTGCACCACCTCTCATGATCCTTGCTACAATCACAGCTCCAGTATGCTCATCTCTTCTGATGGTAGCTCCCTGAAATAAAACATATCCCCCCCCACCCCCCCGCCCAAGAAACCATCATAAGAAATTTGCTTAGAATACAGTGAGTGGTGAAAGAACATGTAAGCTAATGTGTCTTTTAAACTGGAATTAATTTGTTCTACAAATTTTGTCTTCCTCCTTGACAACTGTCACCATTATTCAACTTTTGCCTGCGTCCCCGTCATGTGATTGTGGGAAGGCACGCACACCTTCCTTTCTGCCAACTTTGCTGAGTGCTTACACTACCTACATTATTGTGGTGATCAAAGTCACTCAAGTGTGCAAAACAGTTTCTTACAACAAGCTTTCTCTATGTGTCTTCTGAATCTTTATACAATACAGCCAGCACTTTTACATATAAAAGCAAGGAAAGTCAAGTAATTACATTTTTTTTTTCCTTCTCCTACCTCCACTGGCAATATAAAGCTTTAATTGGGAATTAAGCCACTGCTCTCTTCTACAACCTACTGTTATATACAAAAAGCACTTCAGCAGATTTCTTCCCTGATGCAACTGTTTTTTCTTAGGAAATCAATTCCTCCATTTCCATTTGTATAAGATTAGTACCTTGTCAATATAATGTTTACATACAGCCATCAAACATATTCTTACGATACATCACTGACTTTCATGCAAATTAAGGTATTAATTCATTGAATGTTAGCCACAGTATGAAAGGAATTAATATTTATAATAAGCATAATTGCTTCAACACATACAGTTTCCCCAGAGATTGTGTTCCCTGTGTTAACTGGGGTTATAAACCCATACCTATAAAGTGCCTCATGCAAAATTGTGAAGGTGTATTTACCAAAGTGTTCTTTTTATGTTATTTTACCAGCTTCAGAACACTCCTAATTTTTGCAGACTATTTGATGACATCTTCAAGTATTTCCTCCATACTCGCAATAACGCTTTTGCACTACAGAGTTTTATGTCTAGAAATGGGTTATCTTATATGTACCAAGGGTTCTTTATTTTTCACTAGCCGAACAATTTTCACTGATTCCTCATCAAAATCATCATCAAAGTTATCAGGTAGAGGTGGAAGGACTGGGTCAAAGTTCTTCTGTGCTACAGTGTCATGTACTACAAGCATTGCCTGCATAAAGGAAATAAGAAACAGTAATGTAATGGGGTAATATTACAGTTGCCAGTTCTTGTGTTTTCAACGCTACAGCAAACTTAAACCTCCCCCTTCCCATCCTCACCATAAATCCCCCCCCCCCAAAACATTTAGCAATTATCTTACTCATCATGTAAACTATATATTGGTATATGTCGATATTTAAAGTAAATCCAGGCAATAACAAAGCTCAGCCTAAATAAACTTACAGAATGGAGGTGGACTATGGAAAGCAGAAAGTTGAGAAATGGTATCCTTTTCTTTTCTGCTCCCTCAGAAAATATTAAGGAGGGGAGGGAAGACAACATGGTGCATTATGCATGAAAGGCCTACGCTGTGTCTTCCCAACCCCCTTCGCATCCTAAACCCTGTGCAGGAAATCACAGTGGAATAGAACTACAGTTTGTAGGGGGTTTTCCTTTCTCTTAGGGTCTCTCCAATGTAACTTTTCCATTACAGAACGTTCTACTGGAATTCTGCAAAGGAATTTCATTAAGATCTCTGGTGTGCTTTTTACCCTGAGATGTGGTGTTGACAACAGCTGACGTAGCTCTTTTTCTTCATTATTCACTGGTGCGGTCTGCAATTCTTCTATTATCTTTAAAATAAAAATTAACAATCTCAAAATAAAAGGAAACCATCAAACAAGGTCATATATTTGCAAGTGAGTGTTTCTGGTGAGTGTTTGCTAACTTCTATCATCCTTCAAAATAGTGTGCACAGATCAAACAATCCCAATCAATAGTGCATGAATCATAAAAGAAATGAAAGCTTCTTCATCTGTTTTATTTTTATTAGATAGTGCAGGAAGACACCATCAGAAATCAGGATCCTAGCCTCTAAACATACATTATAAGAGTGATTCTGCCAATATAATTTCAGGAACGAGTTCTGAAATTTTAAATTCTATATGGAATCCGTAAGTGATATGTGAAACAACACTCTTGTGCTTGTACTATGATACACGAGTTTAATCCTCCCCTTAACCAGGTAGCATTACCCGTGTGGAACATGCAACAGAAGTTCCCTTGTTCCCCTGCAAAGCCTGGATACCAAAATAGGCCCTGGAGTCTCAGGCCTTCCAAACAAAAGATGAGAGAAATAAYGGAAGCACTTTTGCACTAGGCTGGTTGGGTGGGAGGAGAGAGAAAGAGGGGGAGGGAGGAGGAAGGGAGAAGGGGTTGAGGCAAGAGAGATTTCCTTTCCCTGTAAAGGGTTCTAGATAGGGAAGTCGTCCCGTATAAAACTTTTCCTCTGCTGTTTAGAACACAGTAATTTTTTATTACTTCACAGGCAGCAGTGCCAAAACTTTTATGGAGGCAGTAGGCTATTTGTGGGAAAGGGGAGAGGGGGTATGCTGCAAGTTAAGATGGGGCAGTGGGGTCTCCTGGCTTTGCAAAGGGAGGAATTCTAGCTCCCAAACCTTCCATGGCCCTTTGCTATGCTTTCAAAGGAAACAGAAGCCACTTGTAAAGAGCTGTCAAAGGCAGTACAAATTTCACTTTTTCAGGCACGTAGCACGTTACAAACAAATCTAAGCTACAGCTTTGCTCTGCGAACAGACTGGGGGATGAATTGATTGAGAGCAGCCCTGCAGAGAGGGATTTGAGGATACTGGTGGATGAAAAATCAGATACGCGACGGCAATGTGCGCCTGCAGCCCAGAAAACCAATCATATCCCAAGCTGCATAAAGAGAAGCATGGCCAGCAGGTCAAGGGAGGTGACTCTCCCCCTCTACTCCATTCCCGTGAGACCCCCCACCTGGAGTACTGCATCCAGTTCCAGGGTCCCCAGTATAAGACAGGCATGGACCTGTTAGAGCACGTCCAGAGGAGGACCATGAAAATGATCCAAGGGCTGGAACACCTCTCCTATGAAGAAAGGCTGAGAAAGTTGGGGTTGCTCAGCCTGGAGAAGAGAAGGCTCTGGGGAGACCTTATTGCTGCCTTCAATATATAAAGGGGGCTTAAAAGAAAGATGGAGAAAAGCTCTTTACCAAGGCCGGTAGTGACAGGACAAGGGGCAGCAGTTTTAAACTAAAAGAGAGCAGATTTAGATGGGAAATAAGAATTTTTTTTACGATGAGGGTGGTGAGATGCTGGACCAGGTTGCCCAGAGAAGTTGTGGATGCCCCACCATTGGAAATGTTCAAAGTCACGCTGGACAGGGCTTTGAGTAACCTGATCTAGTGAAAGGTGGCCCTGCCCATGGCAGGCTGGTTAGACTAGATGATCCTTCAAGGTCCATTCCAACCCAAACCATTCTATGTGAACAGCAATGCTGCTTGGGTTGTAATGGATTTAAGTCCTTACGACTGAATGCTTAGCTGGGATAGTCTATTGTCAAGAAAGGACTGTATAGTTTTTGCAGCCTCTCCCTTATGAAGGCCATTAATAACATCCTTGTGTTTTACCTGCCTGTGTCTGTCTTCACCGGACATTTAATGACATGGTATTTTTGAGCTCTTATTTCCTTGATCAATCATGAGTGAAACTAGCCAACAGATTCCAAGAACAGTTGTGAAGATGAGAAGCATGTACACATATAGCACAACTGCAAAGCTTTGATTTGTTAGAAAAGCAGGCTTAAATAATAGGAAAATAAGAAGACAAGAATTTTTACTCACATCTTCAACTAATCCCGCTGCACTATGTAAAACAGGAGTTGGACTCTGTCTTTCATAATGACGGAGTTTTTCATGAATCTGAAAAAGATTATTCAGGTATATTACTACAGAGAGATACAAAACTTCCTAAATATACCTACACTGGAATATTTTTATATTTAATATAATTTTTCTGAGATAAGTGTCAGAAAAATAACCTCTCTTGGGGTTATTTTTGTTTTGTTTAGGAGTCTTTTAGTTTTCTTTTTGCTCATGCTAGTTTCACAGACAGCCAGAAAATCTGTTAAGACTTCAGCAGCATAAGGGAAAAAATGAAGACATCTCAGACTGCTTTTTAGCTACAGGGCACTGTATCTGCATTTTGGGAATCAAGGCAGAAATGTTTTTTCTGAACAAAATATGTTAATTGTCAATGAATGTTCTTAATGTTTGTGCTTAAATAAATACGTGCTTTGGTCAGTATAGAATTCTACAAAGCAAAAAAAAGCGCTTTGGCAAAGTAAACAGTTGATATATCAAGGGAACAGAAAATAAGTAACGTGTAAGGAAAATGTACGTTCATAAATGAACTTTTACCTTCATCAGGTAGCTGAGACTCTTTTCACTGAAGACATCCCTAAGGAATCCCATTTCCTCTTTATGATTTGAATCAGGTCTTAGCTGAGATGTCAAAAGGGCCAAAGTTTCATGCAATCCTAAATTTAAATTCAAGACAGAACAAAAGCTTTGTAGATAGCATGTGTCACAGGACCTTCTATTGCAGACTTAACACCAACTACATTTACTTGGGTACCATCTTGGTGATCCTTAAGTTTGCAGAGAGATTTGTGCTTATCTTCCATTCATTTTGTAACGCTCCCTTCTTAAGCTGCAAACACAGCTTAAGATATAACACATATCATACTAAGGCAAAAGCTACCAAAGCAATATATATTTTTAAAGACATTACTTTTGAAGTTTCCCCCTTCACGTTAATTACCCTTTGTTTCTAGAACAGCTAGCCCTCTAACAAACTTTGAGTTATTAGACTGCCACAGCAGACTCGCAAAATGACTGAACTACCTCCTTTGCTGCACAGCTACCAGCTCTACTTCCCATGCAACTTTGCTTACAAGTGTTACCCTGCCCCTTCTACCTCTGAGGCACCTGTTAGAAGTCAGGTCTGACCAGAGGAGGAAAAGACTGGTGTAGATTTGCACTGCAGTGGAAGCAAAGCTTGTAGCTAGTTTTCTGGAAAGTGTTTAACTCATCAATATCCCAATTTTGCAGTGCACAGGGCCAGACAAACGTTAGGTTTTTCCTGGTGAACCATGACTGGGAAAACAAAAAACAAAACAAAACAACACCCCAAAAAAAAGGGGTGGCTAAAACCTGCTCCTTTGGCTATTCTCTCCATGAACTTTAGAGTGCATTTAGATCCAGGAGACCCAAACTCACTTCTGCTTTAAAACTCAGTATCATTAGCATATGACTTCACCCTGGGTAGCATACTGGAGAAGCTGGTCAGCAAGCCTTGAATGGAATCACCGTTTTTTAAGTCAAAAGGAAGAATATTTACAAAGCTTACCAACACCTATTCAGAAAATACTAAGAAGTGGCACAGCAAGCAGCAGAGATATAAGGGCTGATATTTAATAAGCATGCATAGAAGCCTGTGTTATACTGAGAGGTCCAAGTTTGCCCATAGGAGCCTGTCTACCAGCATATATTCAGGGGCTCTAGGGTCCTTATGAAACTAGGTGTTTCCTGAAATCTAACTCTATTCATTTCTACCTTTTATACTCCTCCTTCCTTGTTTTCTTTTAGGTAATTGCTAAGAAATCTAGTTGAACTATCTTAATTCTATTTTATTTAACTCCAATTTTAATTCATTTCCTGTGTGAAACACATACAGTAAGATTTCAGTCTCCGGTCTGTTGAAAGCATGCAGATTAGTTACCTGAGTCTTCCGAAAGCACTGGCATGGCTTTTTTCTTAATCTTAGAGACAAATGTTCAACTTAAATCAACACGATTGTTTCTTCCTTCCTGACTGCGATTCAGAGGCAGTCCTGAAATAAGCAAATATAATACCTAAGCTCAAGCATGTGAGAAAAATGGCAATCATGTAAAAATAGTAAATTCCTAGTACATCTTTCTCTCAAGTGTTCAGTTTAACCTGAATCAGGCAGAGTCCTGCAGTTATTCTGCTACACAAGTAACAACACGAAAAATATTATGTTATATAATAACCATATGGTATCTTGGATAAAGCTGATGCCAAAGAGAGCAGATGCTTCCCTATTCTATTCTCAAGATAGACAGTTTTAGAAGGCCTAAGTAACTGTCTGAAAAGACAGAAAAGCAGCATGCTTCAGAATGGATGTCTAAAAGCACTAATAAAACACCATATACGCAGAAATAGAGAGAGGAATGCAGGAGGTCACAACAAGATGTTCCGGGGCTTCCTAAAAGCACATCTCAAAGGAATCTATATTCCCCTGGCATTCTGATGCAGACGACGCTACAATTACATGCAACTCATTAAAGCTAGTAGCAGTGTCACTCCGTCAACGTTGGTCACGGGTACTAAGGATACTGCAACAAATAAGGCTACTTCCATTGCTCAGAAATTCCATTAGATGCTTTTATTGCTGACTTTTCTTGTCACTGAGAGCAAATGACTCCAGAGCAATTTAATTTCAAACTGCAAAACTGAATCTATGCTTATAATCACCAGTCCAAGATGAAACACTTTGTGTGTTCTAGGGCATTTAAAATCTTGTTCATTCTCATAAAATTCATCAGACTAATGCTTGCAGAAAAATAAACAGCCATAACAGCACGCAAAAGGGATTAGAAAGAAATACAGGATACTCCCAACTCTTTGCTAAATGCAATAAAGGATGTTCCTTGTGTTTCTATCTGTAGATAAATCTCTGATATTTTGATCGCATGACACAAGTTTAATGGTTTTCCAATTCAACTTTATTTTGATTAGCTGCCAAAAATACCGTAGTACTGCACGGCAAATTAGCATATACCAATTTAGCATTTTCTAGATTCCTGAGTTTCTCTACAACGTACTGAAATATTAAGCTCAATAGTCACCTGTGTTTTGCACCCCATATTTTCTACTGCTATGCTTAATTAGTCTACTGGGGTATCAAAACAGAACTGAGTTCTCTAAGAAGCTGAACTGAAAAAGTGTCAAAATTTCACTCTAATCCATGGATCGTACTCAAGTGTATTACATATACTACACATTTATTTAATTAACTTTCAAAAGCATTTTTATTACCTATTGTTTTGAAGAAATAAACATTTCACATACGCACACCCTCACTTCACGCCAAAATAAATGTATAGGCAATTCATTCAACCGCTCTGGTTCCTTGACTATTGCATTTCATTTGACACGTATTTAAAACCTCTGATTGTTAAGAAAGGGAACTTTGAGTGCTCTGTTTTTTGTAAGAATGTGTGCTTCCCACAGTCAAACTTATTTAGCATCAAAACCCAAGAAAACCCAAGTTATTTTCCAGACTCTTAGCAAAAAAGCATCCTACACAGGAATCTGGAAAATACATGTTTTAATATCTCAAAAACCTGACAGCAAACTCAGGAGCACCAGAATTAGGCGAGTTAGGCACAACAATCAAAATGGAGGCTTCCCCTAGAGGCATTTCCCATGCTCTGTAAAAATCCTGTTAGCCAGGACTGATTGGAATTAACAGTCAGAAGACTGAAAAGCATTCCATATCCAATAATTTGTCACCAGCACACTCCATGTCAATACTCAGGGCTGGCTTCAAGGTATTAAATTCAGCCCCAGCATGTGATATTTTGCAGGAGAGGCTCAAAACCATGAATCTGTCCTTTCATCATTGTTGTATCAATAGGCTCAAATACACTTTTCCTCTTTAAAAATATCTACCCTAAACTATAATTCATTTTTCACACATATTCTTGCCCAGCTGTTCCCAAGGCAGAATGTTTGAGCCACCTTCCTTGCCTAGGAAAAGGACTGTTGATATTTGGAAAGGGCTAAATAAACTGAACTGATGCTGTACGTGGGGTCAAAGAAGGGGATTAAACAGAAGCATAATATGCTTTAGCATATCCCCGTTACCTTGGAAAATAAACCTAGCGTGGTTCACAGCCTAATACAACGTAAAGCTTCTGCAATCCAGATATATCAGTCAAAGGGGTAGAAGACCTCATTTTGGAAAGCTCTTGCATTTTAACATCTTTCCAGGAGAAGATCACCTCAGTGATTAGGTCAGAAAAATGCATCTGCATGCTAGTAAGATTACAGCTGAAAGCTATTACAGAGGATTTCTCCTCACTTCGCTTTTGTGTACAAAAATGTCCAAATCTGACCAAACTAGTCTTGTCGCTGTGTACTACACCTACTTTAGCACTAAAACAGTGACTGCTCTGATGGCTGAACGAAGCACGGAGAAAACCGCACATCGTTCCCTGTTCGGCACCACGGGGACAGGCTCCTCGTCCGAGCCTCCCCAGCAGGCGCCCAGCTCCACGGCCCCGCACTCGGGACCGGAGGCCGCCCATGGGCCGGCGGTCTGGGCTCAGCCGGGCGCCCCTCAAGCGACCTGGGGGCTTGGCGGGAACCCGAGGGGCGGAGCACGGTGAGGCGGACCAGCTGCTCCGGCACCGCCAGGCAGGACTCTCCCGCCCCGGAGAGAGCTTTCCACGCGCTCTACCGAGCTGGGGCACCGATGACTCTGCCGGCGGCAAGACCCTAGCGCGGCCGACCCTCCTCACGGCCCAGCCGCGGGCCCAACGGGTATGGAGCGAGGTTACGCCCGGGACCGGACTTCCCGCACGACGGCAGCGAGATGTCCTCTTTCACACCTGCTACCCCGGCCGCGAGGCCGGGCTCTGCGAACGCCTCTCCGACCCCATCTCCGCCACCCTGGGGGACTCCCCAGGGCTTCCGCCAGGCCCGGCCCCGAGTCCTCGGCCTCGGCCAGAGCCCGCCAGGCAAACCCCAGCAGACCCGCGGGCTCTCGCCACGCCGGGACCCGCGCCTCCAAGGCAGCGTCCGACCCGGCCTGGCCCGGCCCCGCCCCACCCGGCTGCAAAATGGCGTCGCCCTGGCCGCCTGTGCAGGTACAGATCCGCGCCGCGCTTCGGGAGCAATGCTGCCGCCGGGCGACCGTTACCTGCGGGTGCGGGTCCAAGAGCCGGGACCGTGCGGTGCTGGCTGCCTGCTCCGGCAGGCCGCAGAGCAGCTCCCCGCCGCTTGCGTCCCTGTAGCCCGCTGCGCGCCTCGCTCATGCGCTCTTAGAGCCGTTCTACGCGCCGCCTCTCTCCCTCCCTCCCCCAACGTGCCCGGGGCCGGGCGGGCGACCGCGCCAGGACGGGGGGCGGCTGCAGCTGGCTCGTGGTGCACCGCTGGGGATTCACCGCGAAACCGCAGCGTGGAGTCGGGGCGGCAGCGCACCGTTATGCCTAGCGGCTGCGAGCTCCGACCCGGGGTTTCTCCCCAGAGGTGGCGGCGCCGGACGCGGCTTTCCCGTGAAGGGCCCCACGCGCCTCCAGGGGAGCTCGGGATGCCTCCGGGGCGCCGTACGGACCTGGGGCGTTGCCTCCAGCTAGCCCTGCTCTTGCGCCACCCGGGCTCCAGAGCCCCCTTTTCTGAAGTCACCCTTGGGGAGTGAGCGTCGATAGTGGTCAGCGTAGCCGCCTAGTCCCGCAGCTGTCAGGTGTGCTGTGGCATTGGGAGACTTGAAGTAGGACACTGCAGTGGCGTTCTGGATTTTTTTATAAGGGGATTCATCCCACGAGGAGGTGCGCGGAATTGGAGCACGCACAAAAATACTTGGGGGCAAATCGTGGTAGTGGATGTTTGTGGCGAGGCATCAGGGGACCAGAAGCTSACAGGCTGATCACATAGGAGGGCTGGCAGGGCATGCACAAGAAGCAATCCAGGCCTTAAAGGTAAAGAGAAAAGGCTGTATTCAGTGAAGTAAAATGGGTAGTCAATGGAGAGACAAAAAGAGAGGGTCGATAAAAATCACAGCAGTATGGCAGAAGATCCCCTAGCCTCTACAGAGGTAGCATCTTTTTTTTTTTTTCCTAGGAAAAAATGGTATTATTTGGGAGACAGAGGCTAGGAACAGATGAGTTTTAGCTTGCAGAGTCCTCTCTTTAGCTCTTCAGTCCTTAAAAGTCCTCAGAAGTAAGGATAGGACAATCTATTAACCACTTACCAGATGCAATACTAAGTAAGAATTTAGGAGTATAGCTACTTTGGTCAGTCAAGCTCTTAGGAGTAAAACATCTTTTTAAAATATATATGTTATATATATAATATTCTGCAGCACAGAACATTACTCTGGAAAGAATAACCAAGCTATTTATCAAAGTATTTACTAAACATTCCAGATAATTTTATGCTTTATAGAATTTAATGTATAATTAAATACTAATTTCTCCAAAGCTGTTCATTAGTGATACATCATTACGGTGACAAATGGCATTAATTAAAGACAAAGTAGAAATGCTTCCCAGTATTCTCCTAAGGTTCACCTGAACAAAGAATAACGTGAAAGAAAATAATATTTTCCTTCTTCCGAGCCAGAATACAAACAGCAGTGCTTCCATCTGCAGCAATCACTGCTGTGATTGTAAAAGTATAGGAAAACTTCTAAAATTTGTCAAAATAGAGTGAGAAAGGCATGTGGAGACTTGTCAGCAGGACGCTTTGATCATTGCTAAATAAATTTTCATTTCATTTGTAAAAATGCATACATGAATACAGTTTCTTTAGTCAAGTCACAGTTACACAAGTAATTGCCCAATCTGTTCTACTTCTTTACAGTTAGTTCTTCACTGCAGATGGTTTAAGGATTTACTCAGTGTGGTTTTGCAGATACGATGGCAGCAATATTACCAAACGCATACAGGATCAGCTGGTTTCTTCAAATACAAGTTAATCAGTACAAGAACAGCTAATAATACTTYACCAGTCTGCTGCAGTTATCAGGAGAAAAAAAAATGAAATTGCTGTTTCTTGTATCCTTGAACTTTTTTTTTATTGAAGGAACTTTCACTTACTATTTAACAAGAGAAAAAGAAACAACAAAAAGAAGGAAAATCCCGTGAAATGCAAAAACCTACAAGTCAGTTTTCAGTTACAGGAGATTTAAACTTACACTACTGTGCTATGATTGCATCACTGAATGCAAACATGATTCTGAAATACTGTAGACTGTTTTATTGCATGACAGTTGAAGGGTTTTCTTTTAAACAACGCTGTATTTTGCACAGATTTTATGGATTTAGTAATTGCTTTTTTTTGAGGGAAGCATTGTGCCAGGGAGATAAGAAAAGCCTATTAAAAACATCTCGCTAGTGGGGTACTGTTTCTGTGATTTGTCAGTCATGCAGAATAACTGTCTATTTTCTTACAAAAATAGAGAACTTAGAATTTTGAAGGTGAATATGTTGCCCTTTTAAAGACTGCTCTTTCTCCCAACAACTACCCTTTCAAGCAGAAAGTAGGCAAATATTTCCAAGGTGAAAGCATGTCTTTTGTCTGTATCATAAAATAATGAAGTGACAAATTCCAGTTTCTGAAGGAAAGCCTGCCTATAATCTAGGAGATAAAAATCTCTGAACCTCAGATAATTATGTTTTCAAACACTAGTGTCAGGCTGAAAATAGGCTGAAAAAGATTCAAAGTTCACAATCAGATAGATTTTCCTTTGGCTAGAATTAGTAGAGAAGAGTTCTATCGGCTATTTTGCTTTTTTCAGCAGCAGCTGAGTCAGATTGAAATACTGCTGTGGAGTCCACAGAACTGGCCTCCATCATACCCATTTTAGCTCTGGATATTGTCTTTTCCTATGCGTGCCATCAAAATGCATTCAAAAATCAAAATTATTTGGAAAATGCAGTCAGGGTTATCCAGTTTGTGAACAGTCATTTGTAGAAATTTTTTTACGTCTAGTCTAGCCTTGAAAGACTTGAAGTTTCTCACTGCTTGTGAAGTACGTTCATACGCAGTTAACATAAAATAAGAAAAACATTCTATAAGATTATTTATTTTTTGACAAATGGAGGCTACCAACTGGAATTCTAAGGTACAAACCATCCTCACTAACACTTGAGGCATAAATCGGTAACTTCTTTGCAGCAGATCAGTGAACAGAAAAGATTCTACTGACTGTCAGGAATAGTTGGGGGTTTTTTTAATATGTCATGAAAGATATATTTCCAGACAGTGACTGAGTTTAGCAAGTTTGTTCTTTCAATAGGAACACGACTCCTGTTTTGAAAGACCAGCACATTAGTAATGTATACTCAAGCCCCATGATACGCATCTACATTATCCCAAGATGCAACTCTGCATGTCACTACTAGCCTTCTATTTTATCTACAAATTCCATCTGCCCTGGCAGTAAGCAACACAGGAGTTTGTCCAGAAAGACCCAGGCTCCTACTTTCTACCTGACATTGCGAAAAGCAGCTAATACAGTTGAAGGTCAGGATGTATTCACGTGATTAATACGTGCAACCTGGGAGGGGGATCAGGAGGGGGAAATCAGGGGAAGGTGCTCCCATGATGGGCATACCCAGTATTCTTCCTGTGGACAAAACAGCATCAGGTTACCCCACAACTGAAGATGGTGTCTGCAGGCAAGCAGTATGGGTCTTCTGCTAATTAACCTCCAGTGTACCCTGAGGTACTGTTTACACAGCAGTACAGACAGAATTCCTGCTGTTTTGGAATACAGCTTCACCACTGCAGACAGCAGGAATGCTACTACCTGTAGTGGTAAACAGAAATTCATAATGAGCATATTACTGTTTSGATAGGCTAAGATGTGCCAGATTTGTACAGTGCAAGTAGTTTGCTGAACAGTGCACTTCCCAGCAAGCTGAAGATTTATGTTAAAGGGAATTCAAACTACGTTTCTGCCCTGGCTGAGCACTTGGAAGAAACACAGGACTCCTGTTTCACCTTCCCTTCTGTGTGAGACTGAAACTGTTACGTGAGGTTTGGTGAGTGACCATGGGAAGTGCAGACTGCAGTGGGAGCTATTCAGGAGGCAAAATGCAGGAGCATTCTTCAAAAACCTGAGAGCCTGCAGAACAGGAAGTGATCTATGCAGAAATTTTTAAAGATCCAAGTTTCAACTTTGGTACCTATGGGCTTTTAGGAACGTAACCTGTAATCTCTAGGTAAACTCCATCAGCTCTCTGTTCAGCATGTCTGTAAGGTGTCTAGTTAAGCTGAGGTTTATGCCACTGACAGAGAGGAAATAAAACCCAAAATATTGCCCCCTTCCCATGTATTTGTACTCTAATTTTAGATGTAGCACACAGAGAATGAGATAAAGAATGGATGACAAGGAAGAGGAGTTACATCAGTAATGTCCAGTGGGTGCTGATACAGCCAAGTGTAATTAAATTCATCTAATTAATTAATCAAATTAAATTACTTAACCGATCATTAAACCATTAAGGCTGACGTGTTTATTTCTTGCGGATTATTTGGGAAATGATTGGTTGAGGGCATTCAAGAGGTTTTGGGTTTTTTTTTTTTTTTTTTACTTTAAGGAGATAGGTGAGTGAGGACAGGGCGGTGGAAAATGTTGCACAGAGAACAATAAAAGAAATGCAGACATTATTCCCCAGAAGTGGAGTAGGATTTAAAAATCGGGCATATGCTATGCAACTAGCTAAGTCTGAACTGGCTCCAGAATGGGGAGCGTAACTGTGTTGCTGTGGTACTACATACAGACTAATGAGCCCTCCTGAAAGCCAACAAGCTGCAGCATCTGTACAGCGCTGAACCGGCCGTGCTGAAACACTGATGTGAACTGTGTATTCTTTCCACCTTACAGCACTGTGCAGCATAGGTACACGTGAAATCTCGTGACAAACACCATCAAGCACTTCTCAATTGGTGGTAAGGCTTGGCATCATCCACTTAACCTGCAAGGAAGGAGTGTGGAATTACCAAACCTGGATATTTGTGTCCTGTACAGCTAGGTAATCAAATTTCTCTTCAGTGTGTTTTAGATAGCAAACCTCCCTCCAAAAGACACAATACATGCTTTTAAAAATTAATGTAGAGTTAAAAGATAGACTCTGCTGTTACTGTCTCCCCCTTGAGTATTAAGGAACTGTCCAACCAGCGTGCACATGCCTGGAGATACATGATTACTGTTGGACTGTTAAAAAATAAATGAAAGGGCTTTATCCACATCTTGGATGATGCCTTCTCACTGTATCCACTGCTGTAGTCGTTCTTTTGCAAGAAATACCAGAAGTATAATACTCTTCTGGTAATGGATGCTTAGGGACAAGGAAATATTTTGATAAAGTTTGGTTGACCAGTGAAATTAATCTCAAATTGTTCGGCCCATCTGATATTTGCTTTCCATATTTGCGGTGAAAATGATATGCTTGATTTGGAAGGAAGTTACAGGGAAAAGAACTGTGATCCTCTTGAATTCTGGAAAATACGGCTCCTGCAACACCACAAAGCATCTACTGCAGCTAGGCACGGAGCCGCCTTGGAAAGTATTCATGAAGTGATGTCAAGACTGATAGTGTGAACATCTTAAAAATACTTGCTTATGCTTTAGCATTTGGTGAAAATGCTGAAATTAAACTTCAGACAAATATTTTATTCAGTTCCCAGTCTAGAAGTGAAGCAAAACACAATCACCAGTTACTGCAGACTTACTTTCTAAAATCTCAGTAACTGCGGGCTACAGTTTTGTAATGACAATGCTTTGCTGAACATTAGGTGTTGAAATGACTGACCTGAATTATAATACTGTTCTTATGTAACAGAATTAAATTCAAATACTGATTATTTTTGAGAACAGGGGCGGGGGAGTCAGTAGCATAGCCCCACCTTGAGCTTCTAATGCCGTTAGTTATTAACACTGCTGATTTCAGATCTTTTCTGTCCATCAAAAACACGAGAGCTGCATTGAGATCATTTAAGCTTCTAAGGAACTGTCGAACAGCTTCTCTGCTAGTTCGGCAGTAAGCAGGAACTTCGATGGAGTAGGCCTGGTTTACTTGGAATACCTATTTTCTTTCAAATGCGGACTGAGGAGTAGCATCTTCTCCTTCCTTTGTTTAAGAGCTGACCTATTGCACGATTTCCTTTGAAAATCCCCGCTGCTGCCGGCAGCACGGCCTCTCAGCAGATGACTCGGTGCCGCTSACATTATTCTAATCTCCGGCAGCCTGAACTCCGCTACCAGGGTGTTACGGTGAAATGTAAAGTAATCGTTCATCCTCGCCCGAGGGTCTCTGAGCGCGGAACGAGGCGCTAACCGCAAACGGCTTGGAGCAAAAAGACACCGGCGACTTACCGCCCAGCCCGGGGGCGGCACTCACCGCTCCGTTTCCTGCGCGGTCCGCCACCCTGACTGCCAGAGCCCGCGCAGCCGCAGGCCGCCCAGCGGGGCTCAGCGAGCCGGCCCCGGTCCTGCCCCCGCCCCGGTCCTCGGAGAGCTCCGCCCTGCCCCCGCCCACCGGTCCAGCTCACCCGCCGGCTGCGCAGTCCCGCCGGCGTGTTCTCGGTCTCGTCGCAGCTGCTCTGTCCGGTCTTTCCCTGCGCTGCCGGCGAGCGGACAGCGCTGGCGGCGGCTGACTCCCGCTCCGCGGGCATCCGGGCGCGCCCCGTTTCCCCGGGGCCGGCGCGCAGGCAGCGAGGTGCCGCCGCCGCCGCCCCCCCCGCCCCGCCGCAACCTCACCGCGCCCGCGGAGGGCCTCGGCAGCCGGGAGCATGTCTGCTGCGCGCAGGAAGTTTGGGGACGAGTACCAGGTGGTGGGCCCGGCTCGCAGTGGCACCCGCAGAGAGCGGCAGCGCTTCGTGGACAAGAACGGGCGCTGCAACGTGCAACACGGGAACCTGGGTGGCGAGAGCAGCCGCTACCTCTCTGACCTCTTCACCACGCTGGTGGACCTCAAGTGGCGCTGGAACCTGCTCATCTTCCTGCTGACCTACACAGTCGCCTGGCTGGTCATGGCCTCGATGTGGTGGGGCATCGCCTACCTGCGAGGTGACCTGCACCGGGTGCATGACGACACCTACAGTCCGTGTGTGGCCAATGTGTACAACTTTCCCTCCGCCTTTCTCTTCTTCATAGAGACCGAGGCCACCATTGGCTATGGGCACCGCTACATTACCGAGCGCTGCCCTGAGGGCATCGTGCTTTTCCTCTTCCAGTCGTTACTGGGCTCCATCGTCGATGCGTTCCTCATCGGCTGCATGTTCATCAAGATGTCCCAGCCCAAGAAACGAGCTGAGACCCTCATGTTCAGCCGTGCCGCAGTTGTCTCGCAGCGGGATGGCAAGCTCTGCCTCATGTTCCGTGTCGGCAACCTCCGCAACAGCCACATGGTGTCTGCCCAGATCCGCTGCAAGCTGATCAAGGTGAGGCCTGGCGTGACAGCGGGCGGGATGGAGCGCCTGCATTGTGGTGGGTGACGCGGGCAGGGTGTGGGTCAAGTGTAACCACGTGACCATAGCACGGGTAGCATGGGGCTTCCCCTGTGCAGCCCCTGCTGCTGCGTGCCGGTGGGCTCTGCCCTGCCCCAGGGGCAGCTGCCCTGTGCCTTGGCATGTGGGCGAGAGGACATGGCTGGGGTGGTGTGAAGGGCTTCGGAAAAATTTGCTGTGGCTACCCATAGTGGGAGCCACGAAAGAACCAAGCAGGCATAGGGGAAAAGACAGTCTCATCAGAGAGCTCCCAGGGGCATTCCAGTGGATTGTAAGGCTGTCAGGAAGCCAATTTGGTCAGGAAGGGTGGATGTATCAGGACACAGGATAGCTGCAGGGAGGTATACTAAGGCATGCCCCTTAGCAGGTGATGGCTGGGAATAAGAAAGTGATTATACCTGTTCTGTGGTGACATTAAATTAGGACAAAGATCAACCTTGACCTCCTCTTCCCCTTGGGGAAACCTAGGGAGCTTTAACTTGCACTTCCTTACCCCATGGTTCCAGACAGTAGCCTCCCAGCATTTCAGAGGGATTGTGCAGGTGCTTTAGTGGAAAGGCCCTTTGATTATCACCAATATCTATTTAATAATCACTGACGATGATCAGCGTAATTCAGAATGCAAGAAAACTGGAATTCAAAGGAGATCGTAACCAAAAAAATAAAGAAATCATCAGCAAACAGTAGAGTTTGGCAGGCATGGGATTCCGGAGGAGATATTGAGCAGGAGTAGAATGGAAGGAAAACACGCCGTGCGGCATGCTGAGACGAAGCAACATCGCAGCTTATAGTAGCTATGTCTTGTCACAGGAGTACGCTTGATGGGGAGCATCAGAAGCTGGATCCCAGTAATGATGTTAATTTCAGAATATCATATTTGAATGTCATAAATGTTCTATATTCTCTATGGTAATCCTCTCTTTGGACAACTGTTTGGCCATTTTAATAATCTACAGAAACAAGCATGATACAGTAGGTGACGGGACAATGGTGAATGTGAAAGACTGTTTTCCTTCTGTTCTGTGCAGAATGCTTGACTGAGCTGTTAATTTTTCTTGCCACAAAATACCATTTAAAATGGAGAATCTGCTAAGATTCAAAAAGAGGTTGGATATATGTATAGGGGGAGTTACAATGGAACAATTTTTGTAGGAATCCGAAAGCCAGCTAAACCATGATTTTTGTTGATCTCTAACTATTAAAAATTAGCAGAAAGCCTCCTCTAAAGTATTTAATTCTGTCCATCATCCAAGACAGAATGCAAGTCAAAGTGGAATAAAAGCAGTGTCACAGTTGTGTTTTTACAGCAATAGTAATTCGCTATAAACTTCTTTTGAAATAAGACACCGAACACACAACCTGGTGCACTTTCTGCTGGTAATTCTGTTGCTACACAGTGGTGGTATGCAGATGATTGGGACAGAAAACACAAGGACATTTGATGCACCTGCTTGACTGGACTGATTCGTCTTATGATAGCTGTTTCATAGGCTAGACAATGAATCAGTGAGTAATACCTGATTTCTTTCAAACGATCATCATGCCCATGACTTGTCTTCAAGCTGCTTTGCGACCTTTGGCAAATATAAGCTATGGACACAGGAAAGTTTAAAAGTGAATGTTTGTGTACTAGCTGCCCCCTCAGTCCTCATTACAAGGCGTGGTATTAGTTCCCATGTCTTTCTCGGTTCGTTGAGGTGCTCCCTGAACTGGACACACCGTTCCAGCATTCATAGTGGCCGTTCCGGTACCAGGTGAATTTACATCAGCTGCTTTGAAGTAGCTTTGTGTGTTCTGTAAACTTACGGTGAATGTGCCAGAACTCGCTTACTATTTATCTTTAGCGAGTTTTGCCTTTTTGTGACTTGTGCTCTTTCTGCTGTGCTTCGTGCAGTGCTGTTGACAGCTGATCTTGCTACACTTCTCCTGCACCCGATTAGATAGCTAGATTTTTTTTTTTTTACTTGTGTCACAGTGAAAGAATGTGAAGAAATATGTCTTATCACACTTTTGTACTTGAGATAGGAGCCATATCTAGTAGTGAACATAGTGTTTCAGTGGGACCAGTGGAACCCCAAGGATTTACATTTGTAAAGAAAGTACACCAATCTAAGTCTGTCTGAATGGCATTTACTGAGTGTGATATATGCCCTCGGATATTCGGTAGATCACAGTGGTGCCACCACACTGTGCTGGCTTTTTTTTTGGTCTAGGGGACTGCCCAGCAGCATGGCGTAGTGATGTCATGGAAGAGTCTGGGGCCCTTTTTGGACTGAGTTGTGGATAGTCTGGAAAACAGAGTTACAAGACTTAAGTGTGCGTGTTTCAGCAAAAACTTTTCTAGAAACCCGAGTCTTTCTAATTTACATCGAGTGCTCTAGAAGCAGGAAGAAGCAAACTCCTGGGGCAAGAAATAGAAGGAAGCTGGTTGGAACTAGCTGCTGAAAAAGTGCAGTTCCCGGTCCTGGTCTTTTCAGTGTCACAGTGAATTGTATTTTTCTGCCTGTTAATTCCTGGACCTCACTAGTGCACCTGAGTGATCTGGTGATAGCAGCAGCCATCAGCATCCACCATATGGCGATCAGTATTGATTCTTTTAAAATTAGTTATGATACCTATTTTTATCTTCTCTTGATGGGACTACATATGTCACTGATAAACATGATAGTGTTGGTGTGTAAAGTGGTCTGTGTAGTGTAGGACATTTTGATTCAGAAAGCCGAGGAATATAAAATTATCGTAGCCTGTTTTCAACATGTGCTAAGCAATAGTTTTAAAAATAGAATTGTGAAGCATAGTAGCCATAGAGCCAGTACGCTTTGGCTTATGACCAGCAGGCCTCTATTCTTTGAGCTGTACTAATTAACAGCTTTGAATAAGCTGAAAGCAAACAAAATTTTAACAGAAAGTTTGCAGATGGCAGGTGACAGGCATTGCAAATAGGTAAGAAGACCCATTATATTGTGATCTCAATAACTCTATAAGCAGGGCACCTGCAGAATGTGTAAATGGTATGGTTTTTAATATCACAGAATCATTTAGACTGGAAGGGACCTTGGGAGGTATCTAGTGAAACCTCCTGCTCAAAGTGTGGTGAGGTAGGAGGTCAGAGCAGGTTACTCTGGGCTTTTTCCAATCTCGTTTTGGAAACCTCTAAGGACAAAGACTGCACAGCCTTGCTGGGCAAGCTCTTCCACTGCTTAACTGTCCTCAAGATGGAAAAGTTTTTCTTCAGTCTGAACATTTCTTGTTTAAACTTACGCCTGTTGTCTCTCTTGCTCCTGCTGTGCACTGCTGTGAAGAGCCTGGCTGCATCTTCTTGGTTACCTTCCTCTTAGGTTTTGGAAGGTTGCTATTAGATCCCCCTCTACACCTTCTCTTCTCCAGTCTGAACGAGCTCAGCTCATTCAGGTCGTATTTACAGCTTGGGGCAACTACACTATATTAAAAAGTAGCAGTCATCCTGGGAATTATCTAAGCTAGAGCTCCAGGTATAGTGTCACTACCAAAAAAACATACAATTCTTTAACAGCAATATCAAAGTAACAAGTTCATATTATTTCAGTAATGTAATATATAATAAATGTTCTTGCAATCTGCTAGTCTAAGGGTGGGGCAGAAGCGCAGATAGGTGAGGTCAGGGTTTTTCCTCTCAAATACCAGAACTGAAAATACCATAGTACTGTATGGCAAATTAGCATGTACCAGTTTAGCATTTTCTAGATTCCTGAGTTTCTCTACAACGTACTGCAATATTAAGCTTGATGGTCGTCTGTTGCATCCTGTGTTTTCTACTCCAATGCTTAATTAGTGCACCTGGGTATGAAAACAAAATTATGTAAGTTCTCTAAACAAGTGAACTGAAAGAGGGTTAATAATAATAAAACTGCAGTGTGTCCGGTTAAAGAAGGATGTGCATAAACAACAGGGTTTAGAAAAGCACCAAGAATGAATAAAGGGTAGGAGCGAAGACTCGAAGGGCATAAAATGTTTGGTCAGACACAAAAACAGACCAAGTGATGATGTAATGGAAGTCTGCCTAGTAATAAAACAGAGATCCAGTGACAGGAAGTTAAAGGTGGAAAAATCCGGACACAGGAGTCTTTTTTTTTTTCTTAGCAGTGAGGCAACTAAACTACCCTTTGAAGCAACTCATCTAGACGTTTGGATTCTCCATCTCTGACCACATTTAAAAAGAAAGCTGGGGCATTTCTAAGTATTTGTGCCCTTGTTCAAGCATGTATTAATCTGTGGAATTTATTTGGCTTTGTGTTATGTGGGTGGTCAAAAGAAAGAGTCACAAGTGTTCCTTCCAAACTTAGTGCTGACAGTTTATAGTCCTCTGCCCTGTTTTGTGATCCTTTGAGTAAAGCTATATATATGCAACAAAGGTCACTGACTAGGAGTCTTAACATATTAGGGCTATTAAGCTATCTTCATTCAGGTTAATTTATTTTTATTTAACAAATAAGTTTCTTTTAAAAATTCTCCATGCCCTGCGTAAATCAGTCCTGTATGTAAGATACCGAATACCTCAAACACAACCTTTTGCTTTCTCCCAGATCTGTTACCTCTAATCATCCTCGCTGGATTTGTTTACTATTGAGTGGATTTGATCGAAGACTCTTCCACAGAGAAAAATGGTTTGTAGATGAAACAGTTCTTAAGTCATTCAGGCAGCAATTTGTGCAAATATGCACAACTTTGTCTAGGTAATTGTATTTGATAAAACTTTCGGAAAATTTGAGATTTAGATGTTGGTTCATACAGCTCATGTTGAGCCTTGTTACCTTGGAGCAAAGATCATACGTTGTCAACCAATTTGTGCACTCACTGAAAGAACAGTAGCCAGGCAACAAAAGCAGTGGTGTAGCCTGCAGCTTACTTCTGCAGGTTCCCTCAGGAAATGAGAAAGGATGTTTTTGCAGTACTTTGATTACACCTTTGCATATAACAAACTGTCACGATTGCTACATATTAGTGGTTTTGATCGCTTTTATTTTATAGCACTGTCTTTTACCTTTCGAAGCACAAATAATCCGTGAGAATGCTTTTACAAGCAATTAGCTGATATTTTCCCTGTCCTCATCAGTAGTGGAGAAACTGACTCTTGTATAAGGGAGAACTTGGTTATTTAGATAGGAGGAATTTTTTTTTCCTCAGCAGAAAAACAGACACATAGCACATAAATGAAATATGCATTGTTTTTAAGATGGAGCTGTACTCTACCAGCTACCTAACTGGTTATGTAATCACCATTAAATACCAGGCAGTTAAAAATTCAGCATTTTTAAGATACAGGTGAAGCAGAGAGACAATCTGAAGGTGCACTGTTGCTTAGGGATTTTTTTTAAAGGCAGAAACTTTCTTAAAAGAATACCAATCAGATCTAAGTCAACGGCAAAACTGCTAGCTTTGGCTTGCTCTCAGGACTAATGGATGGAGTTTCCAAGCAATGGAACCAATACATTTGTCAATACCAATGCAGCATGGTTAAAACTGTTCAGTAACTACGGAATAATCTATCATTTATAATCGATCGTCAGCTTCTTAAAGAGTTAAGTGCTTTCTAATCAAGCAAGAAGCAGAAGGGATTTTAAATAGGATTTTAAATGAGCTCTGCAAAGCTTTTAATTTTAATGGGCAATTTCTACCAGAGACCTTTAAAGCAATCAGCTGAGGAGCTGCCTGGCCAGCTGATGTACTTTTTAGTTATACTTTGAGTACCAGGAAAATTTGGGGGGAACACTATGGGGCAGGGGGAAACTATCATATCAGTATTTTTATTGGACCCATGAAATGACATGAATAAAAACTGGGCACTTAGCTCAATAATGATCGTAAGTTCATTATTAAGATCAACATAGAGTAGGTGGTACATGCAAATTGGCAAGGAATGATAGCGTTGTTAATATCGATTCAGATGGTTTTGTGGAAATGTCACTTAGCAGACGTACTGTACAATTACTATGATGCTTACCTTTGAGTTAGTACATCACAGTGTCTGCCAAACAAGAATTAGTAATATATAAAAATAACGAAACATGAATTCAGGCAGTGGATTAAAGTGTGCTAGGCTTGTAGATTTTGTTCTCATTAATGGGATCTTTTGCCGCAGGATGTTCATGGTGAACATCCGTTATAAGGCATGTAGTGTGGTACCCAACGTTTTTGTCAAAATGTGTATATATATCACAGTAAAGTTTGTAGATGATGATGAGATCTAGTGGCATGATAAGAAAAGTCAAAATTGGTCATATATGGTAGCCTTATAGTATTTAGCATTACTTATATCTCCATTATGAAGACCCCAGACCTAATATGTAGATGATAATGTTATGAAAGAGGCAGGTTTAAACTTCGTTGCATTGCTTTTCATGTTTTGCCTCACACGGTGATTACTAAATCATCTTTTCATCTTCAGTCCCGACAGACACCGGAGGGAGAATTTCTGCCGCTAGACCAGTGTGAACTGGATGTTGGATTTGGAACTGGAGCTGACCAGCTGTTTTTAGTTTCCCCATTAACCATCTGTCATGAAATTAACTCAAAGAGCCCCTTTTTTTGTCTCTCACAAAGATCACTAAGAAGCGAGCAATTTGAAATAGTTGTCATCCTTGAAGGAATCGTTGAGACTACCGGTAAGATTTAGAATAATACGCATGCTGTAATTTTTATTCTTTGTTTCCAGTCCTGATATTTTTAGCGAGGCAGCTGTTAATCCTTTCAGGATGCTAATCCTGGATGCTCCAGAATATCCTGCCATGTGCTACAGAGCTTCAGTGGCCTTTACCAGCCAATAGGAGATCTCCCTTCCCCACAGGGCTCTGCATTACCGATGCCCAAAGTGGTCAATACATCCAAGAAGAGATGCACCCTGCCACTCTTTGAGTATGGCATGTAGAGTAGTACAACACCCTTATGAGACTCCTGTTTTAAGGACCACCACTTCGAAAGAATGTTGAACTTTAAAAGTTGCCGATGCTGCAAAATCATTTTCAGCCTAGCTTGCATTAAATTGAATGCAAAATAGCAAATCCAGTTTCACAGTACAAACACAGACCACGTAGTCGCAAAGATTGTAGGAACACGTGGTTATCGGCAAATATGAGCAAGGCTTTTGGTTTTTTTAACTTTTTTTTTTTTTTTTTAATTCCGATATGGCGTTGTCCAGATGACAGCTGACTTTGTGGCCTTGTCTTTTGGTGACTTAATTCTTTTGTGAATCCTGTGACAATGAGCTGCAGCTACGTAAGAAGCTCTGCGTCGAGGATCCATGCGTACTGTTAAAGTCCAAATCATTCAGTAGGTTCATCAATATTCTGATCTTCCTCTCCCTTCTTTTGAGGATTTGTTAAACTTTGATTAACCAAGGAGCATTTTCATCCTTCTTTCAACAAGATTACCGGTTGCCCGGTTCCTGCCTTAGAAACAGTGATGTCCTTTTGGCACAGCCAAGTGCAGTCATCTCATGCCGGACAGGAAACAGAACTGACCAATTACTATCCACATGCTGGGCTGAGCCCTAAACAAATACACAATCCACCAGGGCAGAACAGTCTTTCACGTCAAGTGTGGCAGTCTTTAGATCCCCACAGAAGCCTCTTCTCATCCTGCAACTGAACCATGTGTCTTAGATAAGCATGCATTCATAACTCCACTTAATGCAATTACCTAACCGGGTATTGCAAGGGAAGCGTTTCACACTTGTCTGAGAATTAGTGTAGCAGTAACTGGAGAGCAAATCAGAGTTTTGGGCTTACTGACTGCTAATTCTGCCTCTGAAGAGTACCATGACAGGAAGTCTTAAAGTTCTACTCACCTGGGATATTTGTATTAATTATCATCAGCACTGTTGTGCTGAGATTGTAACAGATTTGTTGGCTTGGTTAGAACACATTTTAGCTGTCAGTTCACACAGGTAGATACTGCCAGTGATGTATGTTTGCACTAAGTGGAACAAATTCTTTATAAGCTTTACAGCGGTACCTATGTCTTAGCATGCAAGACAGCTGCAGTGTCTCTGCACAGCTTTTGTTGTGACATACTATTTGGAGAAAAAGTAGCCTAGCCTATAGGAGGAATGGAAGATTGAATTTTTCATTTAGCTTTGGCTCTCCCCACGCCCGATCTTTGCCAGAGAATTCTGTAAGCTTCTGCCAAGCAACAGTTCTTTCTGCCAAGGTGACTTCCAAGAAACAGTATTACATCCAAACTATAAGATTGTTGTTGCTAGCGAGCTAATACTGTCTTAATTTTATGTTTTGCTTTTCAAAAGCTGCTTGCTCGGTGTGAGTCTGCAATATTTAATCCAAAATTTGCATAAAAATCTAGTCAATCAATTAGACGCATTCCATTGACTGTCGGGAGATTGACTAGGAAAAATTGCTCAATTTTATAATCTATAGATTTGTTAGCTTACAGGCTACAATTGATTTTTACCCATCAACCTTACCTTGTATTTTTTGCTTCCTATGCCGGTCTGCTTGCTCACATTAGAATGTCATGCTCTTGTCTCCATTTCCGTAGGAATGACGTGTCAAGCTAGGACCTCGTATACAGAAGATGAAGTTCTTTGGGGTCACAGATTCCTCCCGGTAATGTCCCTAGAAGATGGCTTTTTCCGTGTTGATTATTCTCAGTTTCATGCTACGTTTGAAGTCCCCACTCCTCCTTACAGTGTTAAAGAGCAAGAAGAAAACCTGTCCTTATCATCTCCTTTGAATAGTCCTGTCGATAATAACAAAACCAGAAGAGAACAGGTTTGTTCACTTGACTGTATTGATATTGCAGGAGAGAAAAACAAGCTCCCTTTTAAACTTAAGAAGATTAGCTCGAGAAAGGAARACCTTCCAAGAAGAGCCCTGAGAATGAGTTCCAGTAACACAGAGAAGACTTGCAGTACCGGAGATCTTTTGAAAATTCAAGAAATAGGTCCCATCTCTGACAGTGAAGACAGGGATGACAGGATACAGCTGAAAGCCTTAAAAATAAATGCCGAGGCTTTGACTCAGTCTACCGGTGATCTCGAGTTACAGAAGAACCCTCCAAGTATGCGTGCTCTAGAGATGAAATTGGAAGATAATTTTCCTGCCAAACTTTGAAAAATGAACTCTGATCACCTCTCTTAAGAGCAGAAGCAACAGGAGTTGTTGCTGATAAACTGCATTTGAGACTGCTGAGCTGAAAGAGTTGTCTTACAGTAAAGTCATAATTTGGTTTTGCCACTTTGAGGAAGAACAATCCTTTTTGTATAATTGTTCTGTACAGATCCAACTTAGGTAGCATAATAGGACTTTGAGGGGCAGTAAGGTTAGACTGTCGTGCCAAAGAGATCGCTGCCCTAATGATGTTTATCAGCATGCTCGTTGCAAATCTACATTGTCTTCCATATATGCAGATGCTTTTTCATGAAGCAAGGACCAGATCCTTAGTTGCAGAGTGAAATGTTGAGATCAAGCCAAAAAGGGTGTAAAACCAGCTGAAACACAATTTTGTGCAGTTCAGATCTTGGACTGTTCCTGATGTATAGAACTGCAGAAAACAAGAAGAATCTGTGATGCTGCTTTGGTCATTGTCCAGTTCTCTCAGTGACCCCGTTGGAAGGTGGCCTTCCTGTGCAGCCTAGTGGCATGCGTCCTTCTTTCTCAATGATTGTGGCATGCCAGCTCCTGCCCCCAGAATCTCGTTCATTGTCATTCAGATAAAGGAAGTGGTCTGCGATAGCCATTTGTGTCATTTGACTCACACGAACTCTCATAAACATGAGGATCAGTTATCCTGTCCAAAATTAGACCCCAGCATTTGATCAGGTGGATCACATGTTGAATTTTAACAACCGTATCACCACTCACTGTGAAGGGAACTTGAGGTCGGTAGCTCAACTTAATGGTATGTCTCACACCTCAACTTCATGAAATTTTAGTTTGGAGACTCCTCGTAAGTAAATAAAAGCAATGTGCTAGATAACGCTCAGTCATTACAGGAATGGACAATAGTATGTACACATCTCAGAGTTTTAGTATTGAATGGTGAGGGTCTTTGATGTTGCTCATTTTTTTTTGCTACTTTTGCCTTCTCCATTTATGTATGATTCTCAATAATTTTGTAGATTTGACATTTATAATATTATGCAATTTATTGCAGGGTAGAACTTTGTTTTAATATAAGTATATTAAGATACCGAAAGAAAAGGCAGTTCAGGTCTGTAACATATTAAGTGTGCAGCTGAGAGAGGGCTTTCATGTTTTTGAGCGTAATGGAGCATTCTCTCAAAGTGCTTCTGCTAATAATGGTGATTTACTTTCAATTGACTATTTTAGAAGATCACCCCTGGAATATGGGAACCTTATCTGTAGAAATGACCAAAAAGATGTCAGTGAAGATTTACACAGAGGTGTTGGTATTTTGGTATTCAGTATCTCTGTAAAGTGTCATACAGCTTTTTGTAAGTGACTGGCCTTGAACAAGAAAAATGCTCTTCTGGTTTTAAAACAAATCTTGCATAACTGAAACTACTGTTTGCCTTACTGATCATCAGGAAATGGTGAGAACTAGACTTTGACTTTCTTAGATTTCCTGGGGTTCTACACTTCAGAATGATTGCATTACTATTCAGCTGTTCTGCTGTCTATCTCAGTCTGTGAAAGAGGCCTTTTTTTTCCGGTTGGTAGTGAGCAAGCATAATCAGAATTTGCTATTTTGCTAAAATGCGATGTTCGGTAGCTCAGCATATAGGGTGCTATCACTAGCAGAGCACTCCCCAACAGAAGGATCAAATTCTGCTCTTGTTACATGGGCAGAATTCAGTCAAATTTAAAATGGGTTGCTGTGGCCATATCAATTGGCAACACATGCCTTGATGACTAGAACGGAGAGGTAAAGTGATATATCCAAGCCAGGGATGGCTTGGCTTGCATAAATAGCTATTTTTTGCTTTTGATCTCCTCTCTACGGTGTGAAACTGGAAAATGGTATTTTGCACAGGGGTAGGATTTGCTTGTTGTGGTGGTGTTTGTTTTCAACATGAATTTTAACTTTATGTATGTGCTGAAATCTGTATTTTCATTTATTAAATGTATTAGTATGGGATATTTAGATCACAGCGTGAAGTCTTGATGGATGATGACTCTCCCCACTCTTCAGAACAGCCAGAATTAGTATAAAATAAAATTACATCTACACTGGGTCTCGAGCATTCTTGCGAGTGAGTCAGGTCAGTGCATTTCTAATAGACACAGAAACAATGAGCAAAAGTACCCTGTATCTGCTTTTCCGAATAGTTACGTGAAAGGCTGTTCCGCACATGTTATGCAACTGTCAAGGCAGTAGTATTCTGTGSTGTGCATTCTGGAGGATGGTCCTAAGCTATTTTCAGTTTTCTCGGTTCTGGGCTGCTCCTGTAGCTGCAGAGTAGATTTAGTTGTGGCCTCCCAAGACTTTCCTGTAGACCAATGTCAGCGCTAAGCAGAATCTTCATGCTTTAAGTGTATTATATGAGAGCTTGCAAGCCACATGGTGGTTTTCTGTGATGCCCACTGACAAAAATAAGTGTCAAAGTACTTCAGGGAACCCTATGGCAACTCTGTTCCTACTGCATGAAGCAGAAAGATGTCTTCCTGAGACTGAGGGCTCCAGCGCACATCTCATAACACTATTACTATTACTCCTCGAGGAGTGTATTTGCTCTGGAAGAGAGTAAGGATGAAAGAGTAGGAAAGCAAACTCCTACAAGCCAAATGACACAACAGGGTGCCCAGAGGTAAGGGAGGGCAAGGAGGAAGAAGGCAGCCAGCTTTGCGTGGCCCCAGGAGGACACGAAGGGGCCCCTAGCGACTGCAGAGCCGTGTGTGACTGAGGGGTCACTAGTGCCGCCACCAGGAGGCCGCGTCCGGGGGTGGGTCGGGCCCTGAACTGGAAACTGGGGTGGGTGCGAACCCTCCCCCAGCTCCGGGATCCTGCAGGACAAACCAAGCAGGAGCAGGGAGTGGTACGTGCCCTTGCTTTCTCAGTGGGTGGCCCAGCGTTGAGCCCGCTCTGCGGCTACAAACGCAACTCCTCAGCCGGGAGCTCCAGTGGAACGTGCCACGCCAGCACAGCAAGCGTCAGGGGATGCCTGCTGACAGGGCCTGCCGGCTGAGACACGGACGTGCATTTTGGCCACCTGCTAGCTGCCACCTGATGTTCAGTGCTGGGCGATGCAGGCAGTCAAGATCATGACAAAAACTTTCCCCTGTGCCACCCAGCGTTCAGTTCTGTGCTCTGATCTGAGATTTTGGTTTGATACTGTGCAGGCATGACGCAGCGTGCCAGACCGGTGAGGTGGCGGGGAGCCGAGAGGTGTGAAATGTGCTTTCAGGCTGCTAGTCTAAGGGTGAGGCCGAAGCACAGACAGGTGCAATCAGGGTTTTTCCTCTCAAATACCAGAAATGAATTCTATCCGTGGGGGAAAAAGCTCAAGGGAGGCTGACAGCCACTTGGTGACTTGCCACATCAAGGGCAGAGGCAGGAGCTGATCCTTCCCCTCCAGACTGATGAACGCCGGTCCAGTAGCAACTGTTCAAGTTTCACAGAAGGGGAAAGCATAATGGCACCAAGCCCTGTTTAAGTCTCAGTCCTAAGTGTTGTTTATGTGTAATAATTAATAAACAATTGGTTTACTCTTTGTACTCATGGGTGTGGCTCCTGCAGTTCCTTTGACTTGGTAAGCACCTGTGACAGTGCCTGAGGGAAGGAGGTTATCTGTTGTGTCTGAAGGGTGGGAGCAGCTCCCAAGATTTCTCGGACCCCTTTGGGATCACTGGGAGCTCCTAGACAGCCCATGCCGTTCACAGGGCTATGGGGGATTTCCCTTGCATTGCCAGGGACACTTGGGACTGTTGGTAGCATTTGCCATCAGCCAGGGGCCAGCCAGGGACCCTCCAGGGCTGTGTGAGGTCCCCAAGCTGCTCCTGGTTTCTGTCAGCACCCTGGGGTGCCCTGGGTGCTTCTGGGGTCAAGAGCAGGGGTCAGTGCGAGCAGTGCTGGGAGGTGGATTTTCCACAGAGTCTGGTGATGGCTGCAGGCCACTTGCTCAAGCACACTGAGCCACATAGCGTGCTGTCGTGGTTTAACCCCAGTGTAAACGTTTATGCTATATAAGGTTTTTAAAATGCAAARAAACTCTATTTATAGAAAGGATTTAAAAACTTGATCCCCCCCTCTAATCTCTATTGCAGATGTACAAGCGCTTTAAAACACTGCCTCTTCCCCTTTCTGGGTCTGCAATGGGGGGGGGGACGACCCAATAATTTGTTGGGGGAAAAAAAAAAATTGCAGCTCTGGGAAAGCCAAATCCACCTGGATTTATGCAGCTGGAAAGCAAAAAAAAAAAAACAAAAAACACCCACCCACAAAAACAACAACAAAACCCCAAACAAAACCATTTTCACGCACAAAACCAAAAGCAAAAATCACCAATTTTTATGTTGTGGAAAAGCACCAAAAAAAGCCAGAAATGAATATTTCGGAAAAGCAAAAAACCCCATTTTTTTTGTAGTATGGGCAAGAAGGAAAAAAAAACAAAACAAAACACCAAACCAAAACCAAAACACTATTTGGGGACAATTTGGGGTGAAACACTGGCAGTTTGAGGTGCATCACTGGGGGTTATCCAGAGTGGATTATCTGGTGTGGGTCAGTTACCCGGAGTGGATTATCTCTTGCGGGTTATCCCAGGTGGACCCCCTGGCGTAGGTCATCCCCACGCATGTTCCCCATGTACCTTTCTACCCACACATACCAGCTGTCTGTCCGTGTGCATCTCCTCCCCCCTGGCCCCTCTGTGTGCGTCTCTGCCCTCCCAAATGCTTTCCACCAAAACGTCCCCCTAAGCGAGGTTTTCCCCCATGTGATTTTTTTTCCTGTGACATGCCCCCCGCATCCCCTGCCCTCTTATTTCGTGCTCCCGCCACCTCTGCTCCACCCCTCATATTCTGCACCGTTCCCCCTTAACACCTATACTTCTGGAGTCCTGGGGTGCTCCCTGCACCCCCCACCTGCCCATTGCCCCCCTCCACTTCCCTGCACCCCACTCCCACCCCACTCTCCCCCCTCCTACGTTTTGGATTTGTGCCGTAAACAGTGTTGGTAACACAGGGATGTCGCTGAGCAGCGCTTGCACAGCGCCAAGGGCTGTTCTGCTCCTCACCCTGCCGCGCCACTGAGCGGGCTGGGGGGGACACAAAGTTGGGAGGGAACACAGCTGGGACAGCTGACCCTAACTGACCAAAGGGATGTTCCAGACCATACGATGTCACGTTCAGTAACGAAACTAGAGGGGAGGTTGGTGGGGGGCCCACTGCTTGGCGACTGGCTGGGCATCAGTCGGTTGGTGGTGAGCAATTGTTTTCACTTCTATCACTTGTCTTTCTTGGGTTTTATTTCTCTCCCTATTATTTTTGTTTTCCTCTTTTCCTTACAAGTGGTTGTTGGTTGTTGAACTGTTTCTATCTCAACCCACGAGTTTTCTCACTTTTACCCTTCTGATCCTCTCCCCCATCCCACCGGGGGCAGGGTGGGGGTGGGGGGTGTGAGTGAGCAGTTGTGTGGTGCTTAGTTGCCAGTTGGGGTTAAACCGCGACACAAGGTTAGTTGCAAGCCCTGCCTAGCTAATACTTTAGGCTCTCCGTGTTATTCCTACCACTTTGATAGGCCGTCCTTTTTCTTTATTGCTGCTTTCTAGTGGCTTTTGCTCTGTAAGCAGCAGTACCCAGGCCGTGCAAACATACCTGTCTCCCAACCTCTGGGAAGTAACTGTCAAAGAGTGAAACAGCCATGGCACAATCTACAGCAATTCTGCCTCTCCAGGCACCCAGCAGGCCTCTTTCTCTTGCCTCTTACTCTGTCCAGGTAGGCTGGAAAGTACAGTTGTTGCAGAAACTGCTACACCCTGTGACTCTTTCTTAGGTTGTTACCTTCGCCCTGTGTATGGACTCTTGAGGTCATCAGCTCTGCATGGGACACAGGCAGCCTGAAGAGCTTGACACCATCATTCCTTTTCCCGTTGGGCAGCAGCGGTTCTGCTGCTGCTACAGGCAGCCACTTTCTCAAGGGCAAGGGCCTGGGACGACGACAGGCTGCTGCACACTCCAGTCGAACTTAGATGCTGTTCTCTGGGGATCCGCTGCAGGGAAAGCTGAGGAACGTTCTGCACTGCCGATGGCTCTTCACAAGGGAACCGTGCTCTGGTTTTAGCAGAAAAGGGTGTCGGTCACAGGCAGCCACCTATCGCTGTGCACAGCTATTTGGCAGGTGTCTTGCTTGTTCGAGTAGAGGCATATTTCTTGTGTTGTAGTCTTGGTGCCAAAGCAATCGGGAGTTCAAGTTACAAAAGGCTTTTGACATCAAAGCGAGATGACAGCTAGATTTCTACCAGCACTGTATTTCAGCTGTGTTGCTTGCAGAAAATAGCTTGCAGGCCAGGAGCTATTTAGAGGGGTCTGAAACAGAGTGTTGAAGTGATTGTTTTAAGGAGGCAAATTAGGCAGCCAAAGGAACTGAGCTGCTCACCCGACACATTGGCAGAACAGCCCATCCAGCCCGCTAAGTATTGYGTGTTGCAGGCAGCAAAGTGCAACTGCGAYGCTYGCTGGCRGGAGCGGCRAGGASTGCAGAGCTAYGCTCCTGTACAGRGCAAGGATGGAACCTCCCGGGCTCTAGGGTCATCTGCTGAGGACATCTAATATACCAACATGCTGCTTTGCTTCCCCTGCTTCATGTCTAATTACTTTGCACTGTGGRGGGCAGGGTGGTAAGYAACRTCRCGTAGTRTCCCTTATCRAAGCTACAGGCCCTGCACAGGAGGCCTTGCGTGTGTACAGGATTAGGAGAGCAGATTACTGATAGCACGGAGGTGAGGCAAGGTGCAAACAACACGACAAAGCCCAAGGATCACCAGCGTATCACTCATTTGCAGTGGTCTGCAAATGCATCTGGCCTGCTCCCAGGCGCTGTTTCCTGATAAACAGAGCTGCCCCTCTCACACAAAGCAGCTTTCAGTCTCTTCTCTCCTGCCTTCAGGATGTCATCGGTGTTGCCTTTCTTTCTTTTTTTTTTTTTTTTTAAATCGCTTTCCAGCATCTGTTGGCTTGCTGCTGTCACTCCCCCCAACCCTGATGCCACATGCAGATACAGCGGTCGTTGGGGCTCACTCCTGGGGAAACAGAAACCGGTTCCACAGGTTCCCTGTGCTGCTTCTCCTCCCCCAGTAACAGGGTGGGGGCACGGACAGAAACAACCACCAGCCTTCACAGCAGTCAAAGGGAAAGGACTGAAGTGCTCGGGCCACTTGGGTGCTTTTTGGTAGGTGGGCGATGAGTATTACGGCCGGGGCCGCGAGCGGGAAAAGGGCAGAGAAATGTCAGCCCYGTACCCGCAGTAAGCAGTTACCGCCTGTGGACGATACAAACCGGGCGGAGAGATGGGTCATGCTCGGTCCTGGGGAGCGATCCGGAACGGGTCGCTGAGGGGATGCTGCCGCCCGGCGACCAAGGTCGGTACTGCAGGTCGGGAGCCGGGAAGCGCTTTGTCGCGCTCGCTGCTGCCACCCCGCGACCAAAGTTGGTACTGCAGCCCGGGAGTCGCGCATGCGCATGCTGCTATTCACCGAACGCTGCTGCCAGCTATTGACGTAAATGCGGTACCGCAGCCCTGGAGCCGCGCATGCGCTTTGAAGCGCTTTGCCGCGCTCGCTGCTGCCCCCAGGCGACCAGAGTGCGGTACTGCAGTCTGCGAGTTGCGCATGCGCAGTAGTGCTCCTTAACGAATTGGCTGCTGCCCCCTATTGACATAAATGCAGTACCGCAGCCCTGGAGCCGCGCATGCGCTCTTAAGCACTTTGTCGCGCTCGCTGGTGACACCCGGCGACCAGGAGCCGCTCAGGCGCGGCGAAGCGCGCTTTGCCGCGGTTGTTGATGCCACCAGGCGACCAAAGTCCGGTACTGCAGCCCGGGAGCCGCTAAGGCGCCGCGAAGCGCTTTACCGCGCTCGCTGCTGCCACCCGCGACCAAAGTGCGGTACTGCAGCCCGGGAGCTGCGCATGCGCTGTGGCGCCGTTTACTGAGCGCTCGCTGGTGTCTCCCAGCGACCAAGGTCGGGTACTGCCGTCTGGAAGCCGCGCATGCGCGCTGGCTCGATTTACCGCGCTCGCTGCTGCCA
>JASVER010000116.1:27549-41987 GCA_030449065.1 Oceanodroma leucorhoa
CCCTCACCTCTGCCACTGCCTCGCTACACGATCCGAGGTAGGGTACCCGACCCGCCTCGTGCCTCAGTTTCCCCCCTCTAAAGCCAGGGAAGGAAGAGGCGTGAGCTGAGACCAACGAGGGGGTCGAAACACCTCACCTGTCCGGTGGCGAGCACAAGGCACGGACACGGTTTCTGGCCCCAGCGCCATCCAGCATACTCTGATTTCAGTTGCACCGGTGTAAAACTTTGACTCTGGTGACTTACTCGGCATTCACACTGGCGCAAACGGAGCCGAGACCAGACTCAGTATCTCCACCAGGAAAAAGACAGGAGATTTTTCTCTGCTCACTGGGGGCTCTGCACAACCCGCACCTCTACGTCCCGAGGCTGCTCCTAACTACGCGGCTGCTCCTCGCACCCTCCCCRGGGACGCCGGGCAGGGGGGGGGAATCCCGTTCCCATTCGCCTCCCCGTGTTCCCCCCCCTTCCCGGGAGCTCCTCCGCCACGGTCCTATCTGAGCCCGGGTGCGGATGCCCCCCAGCCCCGGAGGAGGGTGAGGAGAGGGGGGGGGGCGCAGAGCGAGCGGTACGGGAGCGGAGCGGGGCCCGGGACGGCCCCGCCGCCCTCCCCGCGGCACGCACCGCAGCCTCACCTCGTCCCCGTCCTCGCTCTCCTCCTCGCTGCTCGACTCCGAGGAGTCGCCGCCTTCCTCTGACGAGTCGCCGTTGTCGTCGTCGTCGTCYTCGTCTTCATCGTCGTCTTCCTCCTCCTCTTCCTCCTCGTCGTCGTCCTCTGACTCCTGCGGGGCGCGAAGGGGTTGGTCGCGGGTGGGTGCCCCGGGATGCCAGCACCCATGGGTGCACCACCCCATCCTTGGCCATCAGCCTTTGGGTTCCTCCATCCACTGAGCGGCATCAGGTGGCTCCTACCCCACACCTTGCCTGGGAGCCTTTCCCCATTTATGTTACAAACGACCCCAAAAAGGCTCCCGGAGCGGGTGCAAGGGGATGTCGTAGACTGCAGAGGGGGGCAAGATCAGACCTGGGTGGGTTTTGAGCACAGATTGGGGGAGGGCCCTGGGTTTATTGTCTCAAGGGAAGGGCAGGCAGCAGAAAGCACCAGGGATGCCTCGAACAAGAGCTCTGGGCCCCCCTGGGACGCCCTCCCCAGGGAGGAGGGTGCTGGGTGTCCCCAACACGGAGCACGGCCGTYGTGCACTCACCGACTTAGACTGCATCGTTGGCTTCATCTTGGGGTTGGGGCCCCGGATCTTCCCTATGCTCTTGCGTTTCTGCAGGGGGGGGAAMAAAGCAAAACCATTTAGAGCTGCGGGGCTTGAGCTCAGCTCCTTCCCACAGAGAAAACCCCACTGCTGAGCTGCTACGGGGGCGAATCCCTTTGAGGGGTCCTCCTGAGCTCAGCTCATCTACCGCACAGCCTAACCTCACCCAGGGTYGATCCCAGTCCAGCCCCAAGCCCCCGGGTTCCCCCCCACGGCGGTGCCGGGTGGATACTCACGTTGGAAGTGTGTTCCTTGTAGGCAGCCCGCTCCTGGGGCGAGAGGCTCTGCGGGGACAGGGGAGAYAGTCAGGGCATGGGGAGGGCTGGGCAGGCACGGCGAGGGGGGAACGGAGCAGGGAAGGACTCTAGCACAGGGCACCCCCTCCCCACGTGTATTTTTTTAAAGGCCCTTTAAGTTACAAAATGCCAAAAAAAAGGGTCTGGAGATGGTAGTTCCCAGAGGAAGGGCTGCGAGCTGAGACCACGCCAAGCGGCCGCCAAGGACATCCAACCTCAGAGCTCCCGCACCGGGCACGAGGGTCGGATGCTCACCTTGAGCCAGATGTCGAGGTGCACCTTGTATTGTTTCTGCTGCTCCTCCGCCAGTTTTTTGTAGTGGTCCTTCTGGCCCTGGGAGATGCGCTGCCAGCGGCTGCCGATCTCCACCATCCGCTCCTTCAGCGGGAGGTGGTTCAGCTCTCCGTTCGACAGCAGCTCCTGGGAGAACTTCTGGTAACCGTTCCTGCAAGCGGGGAGCACAGAGAATGGATCAGACGGCGTGCATGGAGAACCGGGGTGTCCACAAGCAACCCGCACTAACCACCAGCCATCCCCACCGCGGTCCAGCCCACGCTCCCTCCACCCCAGGGCAGCTCCAGGCTATTTTGCACCAGCCAGACACAGCTTTTTGAACCCCAGACCTCAGGTACTCACATGGGGGGTTTCTTCGGCTCTCCCTGGAACTTCATTTTCTTGGCGGAGTTGGTGGAGCACGGAGGGGCCCGCATCTCGCTCAGCTCCCTCTGAGCCAGAGGAGAAAGAGGGGTCAGGGAGGCAGGGGCAGAGCCGCTGCGAGGGCACGGCAAGGGGTGGAAAGGAGCAGGGACCCACCTCGTATCGCTTCTGATCCTCCGCCGCTTTCTTGATCCACATCAGCTTCTCCTTCTTCTCCATGTTGTTCCAAGTGGCCTCCATGGCCTTCAGYGCCTTCCCCCGGTCGTTCTGCAGCACAGGCCCCCCCAGGCCACGTTACAGATGCACACGAGGTGCCTGGGACGCCGCGGTGCTACCGCCGGCTCTGCCACGGACCGCGGGGCACCCGCTCCCTTTGCTGCGACCCATCCTCCCCACGGCTCCCAGCCCCCACCCATTTCCTGAGGTGTGAGAGCAGGGGACAGGGTACAAGGCAATTCCTGCTGGTGGGAGTGATGATCCCACTTCCAACTCCTTTCCTGRCCCACTCCTCACCTTGAAACGAGCCAGGTAGTCTCCGATGACGCTCTGTTGCCAGATCTCCTCGGCAGTTTTGGGAGACTCGGGCAGCTTCCCGCGCTCCTCTTTATCTGAGCCGTGCTTCTTCTCCGACTGCGCCTTCATCGCYGCCTCCCGCGCTTTGTACTTGGCCTGCGCAGGGGGGCACGGCAGGGGTGAAGGGCCAGCAYGGCCACCCGGGCACAAGCCCCCAGCCACCAAGCACCGGGAGGGCAGGACACTGCAGCTTCCCCCAGTGCCGGCCCCATGGTAGCACCGGCAGCCCCCCCCCATGCACACTCACGTCTCAAGAGTTCCCCCCACCAGGAAAACCATCAAGGCTTTAAATTGAGGGTCAARGACCCTCCAAGGTTTCTTAAGCTGCTGGGTTTTGACCCACCAGGTCATGAGAGGGAGAGGGCACAGGCGGGGGCACCCATCGGTGCCGGCACCGGCGCCTGGGCGATGGCTCGCCGGAGCTGTGATGCTCCTGGGGACAATCGTCCCCCAGCTGCAGTGCCTGGGGGGGAGCAAAGCCCCTTGCAACAGGACAAGGAGAGGCAGCGGGCTGCTGGAGATGCCCAACGGGGCGCRCGAGGGCAATGGAGACTGGGATGGAGGAGAAGGGTCAGGGATGGTACCAACCTTCTTCTTCTCAGAGAGGTCATTCCACATGCGGGCCAGGAGCCGGGTCAGCTCGCTCTCCGAMAGCTCCGGCCGCTCCTCCTGCAGCTGCTTCCGCTTCTCCTCCGAGAAGATGAACATGGCGGAGATGGGCCGTTTGGGCTTCTCTGAGCTGGCCTGCGGGAGGGACACGGGGCCATGGGTGGGGGTGAGCGGACGGAGGGACCTGCCTCGCCTGGCAGCCTCCAACCCCAGGAAAAACATGATGAAAAAACCAAGGAATGAAGTCCTCAAAGCCCCCTGAGATGCCAGCAACCCCGTCCCGTGTCTCTGGCACGCGCTGCCCCATCTCTCCAGTTGCTGCTCTCACCTTGCCGGTCTCTGGTGAGGACTTTTTGGATGCAGGACTCGTCGCCCCTTTCCGGTTGCTGCCCAGCATCTTCTCCTCGCCTAGCACCCGCTGCTGCTCCTCCTCGGGCAGGCTCTGGGTGGCACAGGAGGAGAGACAMGGTTAGAAGGCCCAACGCTAGCGAGGCTTTGATGGAATCAGGGAATAGGGACACTGGGGAGGGGGGAACTAATGCGCTCAGTTGTCCTGATGCAAAAGCCACCCCAGCCAGGGCCAACATCAGGCACCGCAAGCCTGGGTGCGCAGCCTGAGGCCCCCACGCCTGTGTCACCCTTCTCGCCGGGCCATGTCCCTTTTCCCCACCTCTGTCCCCTCCCCAGCTCAGTCTCATCTGCTTCCTCTCCGCAATGGCAGGGCGGGCAGGTGCCCGRATCCGGGCGCACCCCTGGGTTTTCCACCCCCTGCCCTTGCAGATGCAGCCGGGGCTGCGTCACGTCCGCCCGGGGACCCAGCACGATGCTGGGACGGCCTCGGTGCGGCTCCCCCCGCCTACGCCCCGGCCGAGGGAAGGAAGCGAGAGGCTCGCTGCCGCCCGCACAGCCGCAGCCGCTGATGGCACCTCCTCCTCCAGCACCAGCCCCTCCGCTCACCCCCGGCTTCCCCTCCCAGCCCATCCCCACCTCCCAGTGCCCAACTGGAAGACACTGGGTCAGGCATTAGGGCAGCTGGGGAAGGGTCAAGRCTATGTGCAAAGATCTCTGCACAGCACCCATGGCTGGGTCCAGCCACGTTTTGGGGGGAGCAGAAGAGGGCAGCCTCAGTGCAGCCCCCGTTTAACCCATCCCAGYCCCTGGCCAGGGCTCCCTCCCCGCCTTCGGGGTCTCCAGCACCCGATGGCCGAGGCACCCCCACGTCACTCACCTCCAGGAAGCGGAGGAGCTCAATCTCGTAGTCTTTCTTTTTCTGGAGGGAGATGGAGACGTGCGGTTACACAGAGATCCCCCGCCCCATCCCTGCCTCGTGCAGTCCCTGACCCGGCCTCAGCCCCCTCGGCAACAGCATCCTCCGCCCGGACCATCTGCTGGTCCCACACACACAGGAACTGGGGAGAGGACCAAGGGAGGTGACCGAGGACTCAGGGGGAATTGGTGGTCAAGACGACATCAGGCACTGAGGAAGGGTGAGGGGCTCACTTCCAGCGAGATTCGTAGCCCAAGCTCTCCCATCCTACTCCTCCCTCCCCGTAGCACTKGTGCCCATCTGCTTGTCCACCCGTCCATCCTCGGCCACTCACCTGATCACACTTTTTGTGGTACGCGTCCTTTTCCTTCTGGGAGAGCAGTTTCCACTGCTGGCTGCACAGCACCATCCGCTCGGTGCTGGGCACGTCTTTCATGTTGGCCATCAGCTCTGCACAGTACAGGGAGTAGCTATTCCTGCAACCGATGGAGGGATCCAGCATTAGGGACAACCTGCCCTGCTCACGTCTCCCCTGCGGAGCTGGTTGGGTGCTAAGAGCCCCCCAAGATCCCCCAGCTGCCCTCGGGGTTGCACCCAGTGCTGTGCCAGTGGTGTCTGCATTTTAGGGAAGCTAGGGGTTGGATTGCCCCCTAACCCGCAGCATCACCATAAACCTCGCTCAGATTCTCTGCAAACGCGTATTTAATGCATATTTAAGGACCGGTTTAATGGAGTCATCGACAGCCCGTGCCCATCGTCCCAGCAATGATGCTCTTGGGGTTCTCAAAGCCAGGCAAGCCCCAGTTTCCTCGTTAGCAAGAACCAGCGTCCGCCCGATAGCTCAGAGAGGGACACATCCCTCGCACCCAAACAGGGAGGGACAGGACTCACGGAGGGGGCTTCGTGGGTCGTCCATCAAACTTATCCTTGAGCTGGCGCTCAGCCTTGGTGAGGGTGGAGCGGGTGATGCCCTCCTCGCTGATGTTCAGCTCGGGGTGCTTCTGGATGTAGTCACGCATGATCTCCTGCAGAAGAAGGAGAGCGGTCAGGAGAGGGGCTCCGATCCCCGCCTGGCTGGGGGCCGGAGGAGGAGGAAAGAGAAGCCAACCATTGCCCTAATCATCTCCCCAGGGGTACTTCTTCCTTTCCCGAACGTTGCTGGAGGAGGCAGGGCTCAGACTCACTAGGGACCTGCAGGGATCTGGCTGAACCCCCATGCTGGCTATCGGGTGAGGCTGGCTAGCCGCTGGCGGCTAGCAGCCGGGAGGCAGAGTGGCTCGGAGTGAACTTAGGGACGAGTGTGGAGGGGAACGGGTGAGGCTGCTCCCTACCTCGTACTCCTTCCGCTGTTCCAGGGCCTTATGAATCCATTTCAGCCTCTTTTTATCCGAGAGTTGAGACCACTGCTTGCCCAGCGACTCTTTCACCTCCTTCGTGGTGGCCTGAAAACCCAAAGCCAGAGGTGAGGGCAGAGGGGTAAAATCCAAAAAAAGAAGAAGGGGGAAAAAAAAAAAAAAAAGGCAAAAATCGTGTTGCCTGCCATCTTGTCCCGGCGGCACCCGGCGTGGGGCCGCGGGGTGGCTGCGAGCCGAGCTCGCGGCTGGGGAAGGGGGTGCGTGCAAGTGTGGGGCATGGCCAGAGGTGGATGTCTGTGCTGGAAATCTTTCCTGCCCTGACTCAGGCTGTGGTCACCCCTTCGACTGCAGGCAAAAAGCGGGGTCTGTATCCCCGAGCCTCTTCCAGATGTGCAGAGCCCCTCCTTACCTCCGTCCAGACTGCTGGGAGCTTCTAGCGGTGTCTTCCATCCCGTCCCCCCCCTAAAATGCTTCTCTTGTTTCCCCCTCCTCTCCCCCCAGCAGCGGGGTACAGGACCCCTCAACACTCACGCTCACACGCACTCCCACCCACCGTACTCACATCTGGACGCACTTTCAAGTAGATCTTCTTCTCGTGGTTGTACCACAGCTGCTGGGGGGTCTTGGGTTTTTCAGGGACGTCGGATTTCTTGGCGTTCTGGATGAGATCCGGGTGATCTTCCCTTTACCCGGCAGGGAGGCGGGGAAGGGAGAGCRTTACGGAGGTTGCAGGTGCACCCCTAAACCGCCCCGCTGCTAAGGGGTAACCATCACTGCAGGGCTGAGCCTCCACGGGCTCAGATACTGGGGGGGGGTCCCCGAAAAGAGCAGGAGGCTTTTAGGAGAGATTCGAGTCTGCCCCTCCTGGGGGAGCATCAGCTACAAGCATCCCCCTTAATGCGCCGGGCTGGGCTGCATCCCCGGAGCAGCGGCAGGTCATCGGGAATGCCAGGATCCACCCGAGTCACAGCGACCACGTAGAAAGGGAAGGTCTGGGGGGGAACGGGGTGGTCGCTTCAGCTTTTAACAGTGCCGGTGGCGGGGCTCCTGTCCTCCCCTTGCAGACCCTAACCCGCAGAGCATGGCTGGTCCTCTGCTCTCTCCCCCTCGCCGAGTCTCCCAGTTGGAGGGCTGCTCTCAGACACCTTTTCCCTGCCCTTCTTTCTCAGCATCGCTCTTTCCCTTCTGCTTTCAAGCTGCAGCGCCCATCAGGGCTCCCTCCGTGAGCTACACGCAGGAGGGGAGACGGGGTCTGCCTGGAGGGGCCCGGGGAAATGCCGGGGGGCTGCCTGCTCACCTGAACCTCGCTAGGTTCCTCTCAAACTCCTGCTTCTCTCGCTGGAAGTCCTGGATGTATTTCATCTGGGGACACAAAGCCACCAGGGAGGTGGAGAGGGACGTCAGCACCAGGGAATGGGCAGGCAGATACATCCCTGTCGACCCCGCCGGCTGGGCACCCCACCACCCCCAAAGGGCCTTGAGGGCTCTCCAGCCCATCAGACTGGTCCTGCAGCTCCCAGCTGAGGGTTTCCAGCCTTCCCAGGGATTCAGAGGCAGGATCTCCCCCCTCTCCCTGCACCCGAACAGCCCTGGGCAACCCTGGGCAATAGGGCACAGMAGGACTTTGTGCCCTGGACCTTTCCTGCCGGTGGCAAATTCACTCAGACGGAGAGTTGGGGCACCCAAAACGCCTGCTCAGGCTCTGGCCAAAGCCCAAGGCCACCTCCAGAGGTGGAGGTGAGATGRGCAGCTCTCCTCCCAGCATCTCCCACGGCTTGGAGCAGAGCCTGCCCCTCCATCCCTCGCTCAGACAGGGCAGCCACGGCGGGGCATGTGATTTAACCCCTGCGTTAAATACAGATCCACCCAACGGCAAAGTCACCATCCAGGTCCGTCTGGAAGAGACGGACCAACGGACAGACCCAGCCAGCCTCCACCCCACGGATYCTGGGAACCAGGACAGGAAAAGGAAAGGAAGTCTTACTGGTCTGACAGGACAAGCACCCAGGTTTCTCCCATTGAGAGTCRGATTAAACCCTCACCAGGTAGAAGCTGGGCTCTGCTGGTTTTACTGGGAGAGCTGGGCAGGCAGAGCCCAGCACGCAGAGGCACACAAGTGGGAAKGGGCTTGCTGACTCCCCCCCCGTACCTTTTTCTTCTCGGGAAGCTCCTTGTATTTCTTGGACAGGATCTTGGTGAGATCCAGGTTGCTCATTTCGGGGTGAAGCTTGGCATATTTGGCCCGCTTCTCCATGAAGAAGCGGAAATAGGGAGTCAGGGGCTTCTTGGGGAAGTCGGGGTGTTTCTGGGGAGACAGCAGAGCGGCAGACACTGAGTGCGGGAGCGGGTGGCACTGTGGAGGGCACAGTCAAACCCCGCCAGCTCCCAGCTCCCCCCCGGTACTGGGGGAGACCTGCCTCCATCCAGCCCCGCTGGTCATCCAGCTCCCTGACATGGGAACACCCCGGCTTTGCAGGCAAGGGGGGGGGAAAAACGGTGGGAGCAAGGACTCCCTTCCCCAGGAACTACAATATCCCAGGGCTGGGTATCTCGGGAGCAGCCTCCAGCCATCCAGAGCTGTTGGCACAGAGCGGTTGTGCTGCAAGAGGGGAAACTGAGGCAGGAGGAGGGGATGGGACCCACCTCCCGGGGACGGCCGATGGCAGAGCATYGGCTGCCCTGGGGCTGCCGAAAGCAGCACCCCTCCCGACCCGCCAGGCCAGGAATAGGACAGCAGCTTCCTGGCCCCCCCCCCCGGTGCTAAACTTGGATGCAGGCTGCCAGCAATACAGCCGGCCATATTAAATGTACCCTGGACTTGGCGTGGGCCCAGAGCCCGCGGCCTCTGGAGCCTTGGGCAGCCGGCCGTGGAGATTACGGGCAGAGAGGTGCCCGCAGGGGCTCTGGCGGCAGAGCCGCACGGGTCTGGGGTGCCACATGGGTGACAGTCCCCCCTCCCGGGGAAGGGGGAGGTCCTCCTTTAGGGATTGACCCCAATTCCTGCCCGATACCTTGAGCTTTTTGCCCTTGTAAGGATTCTTCACGTGCTCTTCAGCGTCCATAATGAGCTCCGTGAGGGTCCGAAACTTCCTCACCTGCGGGGTAACGAAGGGCCACAAATGTCAACAGGCTGTGCGCGGGGGACAGGGCAGATTCCCGCTCGGCACCGAGCCACGCTCGGCACGGCATAAACCCACAGGGTTTCGTAACGCCGCTGCGCAAACAACCCGTCCCAGCGCCTCCGAAGGGTGCGCGATGCCGACGGCAGCGGGATGGTGTCGGCACTACGGGCCAAGGACTTGGGGCGCTGAACTCGAGCGATTCAAACAGCCCTGGGAAGTCACCGGGACGCTGGGTCCCTCTCGCAGAGACCCCTCCAAGCCCCGTGCGGCTGTCGGTTACCTCGTTAGAAATCTCCATCCACTTCATCTTGCACATCTCCCCCGAGAAGTCCTTGAAAGCTACTTTCTCCCAATCCAGGTGGGACTCGGTGGTTTTGAACTTGCTCCCGTCGTTGGAGGGCAGGTTATTCTTCATGCACTCCAGCAGAGTCAGCATGTCCTCCTGAGACCAGCGGTCTGAGCAGCAAAGAAACAGGCTTAGCAGCAGCGATGGACAGGCAGCCTTCCCGGCAGGACACGGGGACTACAGCTCCCGGCATGCAGCTCCAGACCGCACGCCAGGACACGTAATCTCCACATGCTGCCTCTCGAGATTAAAGATCAAAGGGACGTGGCTGTTTCCATCACCCTCGAGCAACTTTCTACGGGCCAAAACAATCTGGGCAAAGCTAGAAAATCCACTCGGTGCAAACCAGAGAGACTCGCTCATCCCAGTACACCATCAGATAAGGCGATGGTTCTGCCGCGCGGGAGCAGAGGGCTATTTCCTACGCACGGGAGCGAAGCCCTGCGGAGCGAGACGGGAGCGACGCGCACTCCAGCCAAGGAGGAAATAGGGAAACCCGCTTTCTAAGTGGAAAAGATGTGTCCGGAGCAATGGGGAACTCCCCAGCCCTGCTTTTCCTTCAACTCAGAGATCCTTGCCATCACCTGGGACCTAGCTCCATGTTGACCTCTGCCAAGGTCAAAGCTCAGAGACCACAAAGCAGGGGGGGGCAGAGCCCAGCACAGCCCCCCTGGTCGCAGCGGGGTCCCTGACGGCGCAGGGGTGATGGTTATGCCACCCCAACATCCCCCAAGGTGCCGGGAAGAGCGTTCCCAGCTCCCATTCGGACAAGCTGCCGGGATGGCGGGACGGGCACATGGCAAAGCCAGGGAGCCCGGAGCAACCGGGAGGCTGGGATGGGCAGCAGCCCCGTGCCGGGACAGGCAGCAGGCAGGCTACCCCAGCACCCAATGCCCCATCCAACACCAACTTTGGGGCTGCTTCCTCGCCAGGGGAATTCCTCTGCCGGGCTCTCTGCTCCGAGCTTCCGCGCCAGCTGGGGAGAGGAGCTCTGCAAAGATGGGTGGCCCTGGGGAAAAGCAGAAGGCCCCGAGAGCGGAAAGAGAGGTCCCCGGGGACGGGCTGGAGGAGGAGCAGAGCCCCAAGCCGCAGCCCTGCCTGCTTCAGCCTGGGACGGGTGCCCGAGCCCAGGGGCTCCCCGGGCACCGGACGGGCTCTCCACGGCATCCCTTGCCCCACACCACTGCCGGGCAAAGACTGGGATGTTCGGAGCTGCCTAAGGGACACAGAGCATCCTGGCGAGACGGGGACAGTGCAGCCGGTTATGGATTTGAGGGGAGCATCTCTCTCTCCCTCCGTCCCCAGGAATGAAAAACAAGCCCCCAGAAATACCTGGCTGCGCTTCTCCCTCCGCTCAAACTCCACAAGCACAAAAACACCACTTCCACCTCCTGCCTCCACCTCCTGCCTCCACCTCCTGCCTCCACCTCCTGCCTCTGCATCGCTCCGGTGAAGGGCAAACCCCCTCTGAACCCCAAAGCCGAGCGAGGGATGTTCAAGGACACGTGGGACCCGCAGCTGGCAGGGGGGAGCACAGCCAGGACCTGTCCCCCCACCCCATTTCGCCTCCTGGACCTGTCAGGTTGGGGGGTCGAAGCAGGAACAGTTTGGGATCCAGCTGGTCTCCATAGTTACCCCAATCAGGTCCGTTAGGGATTAATTGGAGGGGGGAAGGTGGAAAGAGCTCCCCCATAAAGCAGGGAGCCCAGCAGCTCGGGACGTGTCTCCACACTCCCGGCTTCAGAGCCCCGACACGTCACGAAGAGGGAATAGATATRGGAAACGCCTGTCCCTCGCAGTGCCTTGGGGGGGGATCAGAGCTGGGGGGGCACCAAGCCCAAAATTTTGTCTATTTTTCCCATCCACTTTCCAGAACGCCCCCCCCCCCCAGGCAAGGACCAACGAGGCAGAATCGGGCCATGAAGCTGATGCCAACTTTACTTGCAGAAACCAGGAGAAATAATCGAAAGCAGTATGGCCACAAAAACCAAGTGGGGAGGGAGAAGGGGATGAGACCCCCCTAAAACCTGCCCCATCAACAAGCCCCGTGCCTCAGTTTCCCCCCTCCAACGCAGGAACGCCTCGAGACCTTTGGCCCTGCGTGACCCCCCCGCCGGCAGACGGCTGAAATAACCACAGCCCACAGAAATACGTAAGAAACTGCAGAAACCTCCCMAAACCCTCGCCGGCAGCAGGATGGGGACAATGGGGACTCCATACTCAGCCCCCCATCTTTCCAGCTCCCCTCCCTCTGGCCGGCATTTGCCGAAAAAACGCCGGAATTGCGGAGTTCACCCGCCAAGATGAATGGGGTTGTCTGTGCCCTGGGACCGATTTATCCCCGGCTCTCCTGGCATCGGCTGGGCCGGGTCTATATTAGGAAAGCTGCCCCGGTGTAATTAAATCCATCTAAAGACCCGGCGAAGGACACGTGCTCCAGCCGGGTTCGCTCGGGGCAACAAACCGACTGCGGCAAGGGAGAAAAGACGGGGGGACCAGGCGGGCGAGAGGGGCTGGACCGCGCTCCCCGGGGTTTGGGGGGGCGCCCAGGGAGTTTTTGGGTGGCGGGGTAGCAGAGCCCCGCTGCCCAGGTGGGCTGCCCCAAATAAAATGTCCCTTTTTTCTTGTTTTCCTCCCCCTTTTCCAATAAAAGCTGAACCTCTGATGTCATCCTGGGGTCTGGAAGCCGGAGGCCCAAGGTAACGGCTCGGCTTTTAATGCAGCCCAGATGTGAACGGCGAAGGCAGCACCTCTTTGTGCCAGCCTCCCCACCCCGGCCCTGGCCCAAACGCCAGCCACCCAAAAAGAGCATCCCCGGGGCCGGAGGCGCACGGGCGCGTGCATCCGCACGCTCGCACACGTGTGTGCGCTCCTCCGTGGCGGAGACGGGATCGGGAGAGACAAATCCCCCCCCCGACCCCGGCACAGTCGGGGTTTGCTGGTGCCCGCGCGGCTCCTCCATCCCTCGGACAAAAGGGCCACCCTGAGGTTTTTATTTTTTTTTTTTTAAAACATGGCAGCGGTGGTATTCCCGCRGGACCCCCGGTGTGATGGGGGGGGGTAGCAGGGGGTGGGGGGGGGCTCACCTTGGTTTTTGGGAGCTGTCATTTCCAAGTCTGCAGGGCACTCGGCTTCGCCGTTCATCCTCCACCTGCCTGCGCCCAGGACGGTCCCCGCCGGCTCCCTCGCGCGCTACCCGAGATCGCTCCCCTCGGCTCTGCAAGCAAAGGGAGACCCCCGCTAGGCACCCCCCCGCGCGGACCCCCAACCCCTGATGGGGAGCTGGGGGGCCTGACCCAGGTGTCCGTCTCCCCCCCCCCCAGATGAATGAGGTGCTGAGATCCCCCCCAACACACCCAGCCCTGTGAGGTTTGGGGGGGCGTTGGGGAGGGGGTGCAGGGCTGGGGTAATAAGGGAGGAGAAGGTGGGCCCGTGGGGGGGGTCGCAGAGATCCTGGGGGGGGTCGAGGAGGGGGGATCCTGAAGGGTGGCATGACCCCCGCCCTGGTGCGGGGAGGAAAAAAGGGGTGCGTGGGCAGGGGAACACGGTTTGGGGCAATGTCCCCGAGGTAGAAGGCGGGGGGGCAGGATCCAGGGGGATCCCCACAGATCCAAGGGGAGAAGGGATCTCTCTGAGGTGGGGTGGGAGGGATCCACAGACCCGGGGTCAGGGGGATCTGAGCCAACAGGGCTCCGAGGGATCTCCCGGGGGGGGCCACCCCCCCAAAAGGGGGGTCTCAAAGGAAGGGACACCACAAATCCAGCAAGATCCTCCCTGGGGGGGCAGGATCCAAGATCCAAGGGGGCTCGGGAGGACGGGGGGGGACACTTGGGGAGCTCTGGGGAAAGACCTCCACATGCCCAGGGGGGCTGGGGCTCTCCCAAGGGGGGAGCACAAATGGGGGGGGGGGTATTTCAGCAGGGGGGCTCTAGGGGAAGATCCCCCCAGATCCCGGTGGGGGTGAGCCAGTGAGAGGCCTCGGTGGGGGGACCCCAGAGCTTGGGGGGGGGAGAGCAGGACACCAGCCTGCGGGGGGATCCCTGCGGGGGGATCCCGTGGCAGTGGGAGCAGGGCCGGAGGCCTGAGGGGGGATCGCCCTGGGGGGACAGGCCGCAGGCCTGCGGGAGGAGGGACAGGGCCCAGGCCTGAGGGGGTCCCAGGGGGAATCCAGGCCTGGGGGGGGGGATCCCAGGGAGAGCCAGGCACCGGCGGGGGGATCCTGGGGGGGGATCCAGGCCCGGAGGGGGGGGTCTGGGAGAGACCTGGGCTTGGGAGGGGATCCAGGCCTGGGCCGGAGTGAGGATCACCTTGGAGGGGCACCGGGCATTGCCCTGAGGGGGTGCAGGAGCCACCAGGCCCCAGGGGGGAGAATTGGGGATCGCCTCAGGGGGTGCAGGCCCCACCAAGCCCCGGGAGGGGATTGGGAATCGCACCAGGGTGGGGGATCAGCCCCCGGGGGTGGGATGGGGGCTCACTAAGGGGTGGGATCAGCTCCGGGGGCGGGATGGGGGATCACCCCAGGGTGGGATCAGCTCCAGGGGTGGGATGGGGGCTCACCCCGGGGTGGGATCAGCCCCCGGGGGTGGGTTGGGGGCTCACCCCGGGGCGGGATCAGCCCCCGGGGGGGGAATCAGGGATCGCCCGGAGGGGGTGCAGACCCCACCAAGCCCTGGGGGGATGGGGGCTCACCGCGGGTTGGGATCAGCTCCAGGGGTGGGATGGGGCTCACCCTGGGGTGGGATCAGCCCCCCGTGGGGGGGAATCGGGGATCGCCCCAGGGTGAGATGAGCCCTCAGGGCGGGCGGCGGATGGGGGATCGTTCCAGGGTTGGATCAACCCCCGCAGGGGGCGGATCTGGGACCACCTCGGGGGTTGGATGGGGAATCGCCCCGGGGTGGGATCAGCCCAGCCCCCGGACCGGGGATCGCCCGGAGGAGGGGGGGGTGGCC
>JASVER010000116.1:50855-62090 GCA_030449065.1 Oceanodroma leucorhoa
TAGAATCATTAAGGTTGGAAAAGACCTTTAAGATCATCGAGTCCAACCGTCAACCCAGCACCCATGCCCACTAAACCATGTCCCGAAGCACCACATCCACACGTTTTTTGAATGTCTCCAGTGTTGGTGACTCCACCGCTTCCCTGGGCAGCCTGTTCCAATGCTTGACTACCCTTTCAGTGAAGAAATTTTTCCTAATATCCAATCTAAACCTCCCCTGGAGCAACTTGAGGCAATGATGGGGTGCCACAGCCCAGGACACCCCCAAGCCCACAGCCACCCGGCCGGGTGACATAGGGCTCACTCACCCGGGTGACGTAGGGCTCGCTGGGGTGGTACTTGGGTGGCATCAGCAAGAGCAGGATGCGGTCGAAGAGCTGGATGCCGAAGAGGGAGGTGACACCCATGTAGAGGAAGATGCCGAAGAGCACGGCCAGCGGGATGTACTTCAGGATGGGCTCCATGAGGATGGAGACGCCTGCGGTGGAGAAGGAGAAGTCAGGGAGACCCTCTGGGGACACYCAGCCCTCGCCGGCCTGGGGTGGGGGGCACCTCCCCAGCTCACCGATGAGCACGGCCACCAACAAGCCGCTGATACGCTGTTCCTTGACCTCCAAGATCTGGGACTTCTCGCCGGGAGCGGAGGTCTTGCTCATGACGGTGAGGGCGTTGGCGTGGGTGATGGTGCGGACGGTGGTGGCGCTGAGCCAGGGCATGCCRAAGAGGGCGGCCAGCCCCCCCATGGCCACGATCAGCAGCAGGTCCAGGTGGAAGCCGGTGCCCTTCACCAGCTTCCTCTCGGGCTTGCTGACGATGAGGCTGCCAGGGACAGAGAGGATGAGTTGGTGACCACAGCACCCTGGGGATGTCCCCTCCAACCCCGTCCCACCAGGCACCCTGCAGCCCTCCCCTCCCCACACCCCCCCCGGTCCTCACGTGGTGATCTGCGTCTCGAGGAAGATGAGGATGAAGACCAGGAGGGCGGGCACCACGGAGGCGAACATCATCCAGATGGGGAAGGATTTGGCATTCCCCATGGGGTTGATAAACCAGCCCCGGGCGGACGAGTTGGTGACCTCCAGCCCTTTGGGGACATTCAGTTTCTGGATGGGAGCAGAGATGGGGGAGTGAGGGGACGGGGACGGGGCACAGGGACGAGCACCCAGCTCCATGTCCCCTTGCTGGGGACACCCGTCCCCCCCAGCCCTGCCYTCCCRCTGCTCCCGGACCTGCGTGTACGTGTCCTTGATGAAGAAGTCAACCAGCGCCATGATGAAGATGGAAATGGGCACCCCGAAGTCCCCGATCAAGCGCCTGGCCTGCGGGGACACCGTGACCATGTTAAACCCATCTGTGTCCCCACCTGGCCGAGGGGGTCCCCCCCGCCGTGTCCCCACCGGCAGTGAGCTCTCRCAAAGACCTCCGGAAGAGCGTGCAATGAGTTTGCACGGTCTCAACCAACCTCTTTTGGGAAACCGCACCCACCGAGCCCCCGTTTCGCCCCCAGCGCTGCCCCCGCCAAGGGTCCAGTGGGGTGGGGGGGATGCCACCGTGTCCCCCCCCGTCCTCACCTTGCCAGGCAGGAAAGCGCTGTTCTTGAACTTGCGGAGGAAGAAGGCCAGGAAGAAGGTGCCGGCCATGAGGACGAGGGACAGCAGCGCCGTGTTGGGCTCCGGCACCTTGGGCTCCACCGTGGACTGCACGTTGTAGTGCCGCTTTAGCGGGTGATCCTTGAAGATCTGGGGAGGGAAGGGGAGAGGGTCAGGGAGGATGGGAGACCCACTAGCAGGTGGGGATGGGGGACCCCCCTGCACCCTTCCTGCCGTGCTGGGAGTCCCACGGCACGGTCCCGGCGGGTGCGTGGGTGCAGGATGCGTGCCAGGGTGACCGGCGAGGCTGGGAGCTCGGCACATGGTGAGCAGGGGGTTAGTTTTAGGCTCGGTTTTCTCTACGCTCCTTCGGAAATGGGGCCGGAGCAGGGGCTGGGTGGCATGGCGGGGATGGATGAGCCTGGCCCCGCTGAGGACCATGTGTCACCCAGGGTGTTTGGGACTGTGCTGAGCTTGTAGAGGGGTGCACAGGGGTGCCTTGGTGTGATGGGGGTCCAGGGTGTGATGGGCCATGTGTCCTGCCTGTCACCTCTCCAGCTCCAGAGATGTCCCTGGGGGCACCCAGTGCACGGGGTGACACCGTCCCATTGCTACCGGCCACCCGGGAAGGGCCTGAGCCAGGGGATGGGGGAAGAAATTAGGGCTCTCCAGGCAGTTCCTGGGCAAGGACCATGTTTGCTGCAGCCCAGGTGGGACATCTGCCTGGGCTTCACCTCCCTGCCCCAAAATTCCCCTGCGGAGAGAAGCACGAGCTGGGAAACACCTGGGAAGGGGGAGAAAACGCTGGGAGATGGGCTCCATCCCTCGCCTGCACCCCTCGCCCGGCTCCCACCGTTTCTATGGAAACCCAGGTGATGACCACAATCTGCACCCCCCCCACACTCCTTCCCCACTGCGGGACCCCCGCGCCCCTCACCGTGACGAGCTTGGAGAAGGTCTCGTAGATGAAGATGAGGGAGATGAGGAAGGAGAAGATCTCCTGGGTGTAGCGGGACAGGTAGCGCACCAGGAAGCTGCCCTCGCAGGCCACCACCACCAGCACCAGCAGGATCAGCCAGAAGCCGATCCAGACCCGGCCCACGATGTACTCCATGTCCTGGGAGCTGCAGAACTGGGGAGCCAGAGGACACAGCCCCCATCAGCCCCCCGGAGCCCCCGGCATGGGCACCCAGGTGGGCTGGAGCCCGGGGTCCCACGGTGGTCGTGCACCTCCTGCCCAGGGGCTGGGGGGTGCGGGGCTGGGGGTAGTGGTACCCCGGTGTGGCAGGACCCCTTTGGGATCACCCGCCTGGCAGCGCCCGCGTGGTGTCACCCATGTGGCGTCAGCTATTTGGCATCAGCCACATGGCGCCACGCACCTCGCATCACCCCCGTGCCATCGCCCGGATGGCTCTACCTGCATGACATCACCCACGTGCCATCACCCACGTGCCATCACCCATGTGACCTCTCGCAAGTGCCATCCCTCATGTGGCATCACCCCTGTGCCATCACTCAGATGGCTCTACCTGCATGATACCACCCATCTGCCATCACCCATATGCCATCACCCACGCGGCATCACCCACGCGGCATCACCCAGGCGGCATCACCCGTGTGCCACCCCACCAGTGCCATCCTGCATGTGGCATCACCCCCGTGCCATCCCCCCCGTGCCATTCCCCACGTGACGTCCTCTCGCGGCAGCACCCCTGTGCCATCACCCGCGTGGCAGCACCCCGTGCCTCTGCCAAGGCTGGTGAGGACGCCGCGAGCACCCTGCGGGGACCGCCGGCGGTGGGTGGGGGGCACCCAGGGGTGCGGGGTGGCACCCACCGAGTAGAAGGCTTCCTCGAAGACGAGGAGGGGCCCCGAGAAGCCGACGACGAGCAGGGGCTGGGCGCTGAGGATGCTGAAGAGGACGCACTGCACGCAGGTGGAGATGAGCAGCTCCGACACCCCCATCATGCCCTTGGTCTTCTCACCTGGGGTGGGGGGGGCAGAGCCGGTGGGTGCCGGGGGGCACAGCGCTGTGTCYCCCCATCCCAAACTCCTCAGCACCAGGATTAGGGATGCGATAACCCCCCCAGGAGCATCCCCAGGGGCACCYCCACTCCCCCAGCCCCATGCCCAGCTGGGGGACATCCCCGTCCCCTGGCATGTCCCCAGCCTGTTCCCCTCATTACCCAGCAAGCCTCCAAAGGTGACAGCAGGTGACAGCGCCGCGAAGTAGATGAAGATGACGGCAGCCAGGCACTGGGGGCTGAGCGCATCCTTGATATCGCTGAGATATTTGGGGTACCGGCGGCGGATGTCCCGCACCAGCCCCCCAAAAGGTCGCCCCGTCCTGCGCAGGGGGTCGTCGTCCTCTGGCGCCGGCTCCTCCAGCCCTGGGGACACAAGCGGGTGGCCGTGGGGGGACATTGCGTGCATGGGGGGGGGGTCCCACCAGCCATGGGGATGGGGGATCCYGGGAAGGGCCAGGGTGGTCCCCGCCGTACCCAGGTCTTTTAGGAAGTCCTTCTCCGGCGCCTTCTCGGGGGGCTGGTAGCGGCGGCGGAGCAGCTCGTGCTGCAGYGGCACCAGGCTGCGGAGGAGCTGCTCGCTCGGGGTCTCGGTGGGTGGCAGGACGATGCTGGCCTCCAGGAAGTCCTCCACCCCCCGCAGCAGGTCCTGGCGACCCTCGGCCAGGTAGGCGTCCCGGCGAAAGACCTGCGGGGTGGCCCGGGGACAAGCGCTCAGCTGACTCCGGCACCCTTGGGTGCTGCTGGGCACCCACCCGGCCCCTGAGCATCCCCGTGGGGATGGGGCGTTGTGGGGACATGAGGACATGGGGACATGGGGGCATGAGGATGGGGGGGAACATGGGGACACAGGGGCTTGGGGACAGGGGGCATGGGACCACAGGGGCATGGGGACATGGGGATAAGGGGGCACATGGGGATAAGGGGGGACATGGGGACATGGGGGACATAGGACCACAGGAGCATGGGGACATGGTTGCTTGGACATACGGGGACAAGGGGACATTTGACCTCAGGGGCATGGGCACATGGGGACACAGGTACATGGGGACATGGGAGCATGGGGCCACAGGGTGGGGACAGGGATGCATACGGACGTAGGGACAGGGGTGCACGTGGAGATGGGGACAGGGGTGCACGGGGACATGGAGACCCAGAGGGATGAGGACACAGGCGCGTGGGGACAAGGGGACACAGTGGCACGGGGACACAGGGACACAAGCACAGAGAGAGACATGGCACAGGCGGATGAGCCCTGTTAGAGGGTGCAGCCCCGGGGCTGGGGACTTCGGGGTGCCCAGGGGGGCTGGCACCCCGGACGGCAGTGCCGGTGGCGGTGGCTGTGCCGGTGGCGGTGGCAGTGCCGGTGGCGGGCGCGCCATACCCTCTCGGACATCATGGTGGCGACGGCGCGGCCGATCTCGTGGTAGCTGATGTGGGGGATGTCGGGGCCCAGGACCACGAAGAGGAAGCGGACGGGCAGCGGCACGTCGAGGACGGCGTCCAGCGTCACCGCGGCCTTCAGGCGCACGAAGGCCAGCGTCGGCTGCTCCAGGAAGGCTGCACAGCCTGGGGGGAGGACGGGACGGGATGGGGGTCACGGAGGGCTGGGTACGGGGACACAGGGTACGGCGACGTGGGGACAYGGGGACACAGGAGCACGGGGACATGGGGATATGGAAACATGGGGGCACAGGAGCATGGGGACATTGAAACATGGGGACATTGGGATACGGAGACAAGGGGACACAGAGGTACAGGGACAGAGTTATTTGGAGACAAGATGACACAGAGGCATGGGGACGTGGGGGGACAAAGGGAATGGGACAGGGACACACAAAGACATGAGGACACAGAGGCACAGGGACACACGGACACAGGGGTATAGGGACATGGGGACACAGGGGTAGGTGGGCATGGGAGCACAGGGACATCAGGGCATGGGGACACGGGGGCACAGGGGACAGAGAGACATGAGGACACAGGGACACAGGGGAGTGGGGAAATGGGACATGAGGACAAGGGACATGGGGACACGGGGCCCGGAGAGCAGCGCTGAGCGGCAGCAGGCGGCGGCGAGGGCTGAGGACGGGGAGAGTCAAAAAAGGTGCAAGAAAAGCAGCGAGTGAGCGAGCAGGCAGACACCGAAGCTCCCGCTGCGCACCCTGGCCCCGCACCCACCGCCCTGACCCTGCACCCACCACCCCAACCCTGCACCCACCACCCYGCTGACCACTCACCCACGAGGACCAGCGTGGCCTCGGCATCCTCGGGGACCTTCTCGGGGAGCTGGGGTCTGGTGGCCCCGCTCGGGCTCTGCGGTGGGCAGACGAATGGCAGGAGTCAGCTGGCTGTCCTTGGTGGCCGTCCCCTGCATGTCCCCCTCTGTCCCCTGCGTGTCCCCCTCCATCCCCTGCATGTCCCCCTCTGATCCCTGCGTGTCCCCCTCCATCCCCTACACGTCCCCCTTGTCCCCTGCATGTCCCCCTTTGTCCCMTGCATGTCCCCCTCCATCCCCTGCGTGTCCCCCTCCATCCTCTGCGTGCCCCCCTCTGTCCCCTGCGTGTCCCCCTCCATCCCCTACACGTCCCCCTTTGTCCCCTGCAAGCTCAGCTCCCTCGCTACCACCACGGGCACCATCCCACGGCAATGCCTCCCCTGCTCGCATGTGTGCACATATATGTGCACGCGTGTGCACGCGTGTGCCTGCAAGTGTGCAGGGATGGGCGTGCCTGTGCCTGCACAAGTGTGCATGCGTGTGCATGCGTGCGTGTGCGAGTGCATGTGTGCACACGTGTGTGAGGGCGAGAGAAAGCGGTGTGCGTGGCACTTTGGGGGGGGATGCGTGCCCGTGCGCTTGTGTGCGCTCGTGCGCTTGTGTGCGCTCGTGCCTGCGTGAGTGTGTGTGGATAGGTGTGCGAGTGTGCACGAGTGGGGGTCAGTGGGCGCGTGCGTGGGATGCACAGCACGGGGGGGGGGCTGTGCGAGACCCTGCACGCCTGCCGTGTGCACCTGCGTGTGCCAAGGCGTCTGCGCACAATTCCCTGTGTGCATGCACGGGGGTACACGTGTGCATCTCCCCGCGGCCCTCCCCGCACCCTGGCTGGACCCAGCACCCCTGCCCCCTGCCCCCCGCCGCCCCCCTTGCCCCCCGCCGCGGCCCCGGCCCCGCTCGCCTGCTCGGCCCCGGCCAGCCTGCGCAACTCCAGGGGTTGCTGCTCCCGCAGCAGCGGCTGCTCCGTCTCTGCCCGGCCCGTGCCCGAGCGCTGCAGCTGTGCCAGCGGCAGGGTCCCGACCGACTCGGCCTCGCTGGGGTGTCTAGAGCAGCCGAGGGGACGGCGTCAGACGGGCCAGCCCCACTGACCCCCCCAAACCCCCCATAAGACAGCCGCAGCCCCGAGGGTGCGCGGGGACCCCCAAATTAGGCTGGGAGGCAAAGCCAAAACACAGAGGGGCTTTTCCACCCTGTGCCAGGCTCCAGCAGGACTCKCTGGGGCCGGATCCAGCCCGGACACTGGGTTCCCCCCGACGGGGCCGTCAGCCTTGGCCGTACTTGTGCTGCAGCAGCAGCATCCTCAGGATGTCCTCCTGGTCCTGCGGCTTGATCTGCCCCTCGTAGATCATCTGGTCGATGAGGATGTGGGCGATGCCCGCCAGCGAGGTGTCCGCCACGTCGAGAAGCACGGCACCTGCGGGGACAACACCGTCACCAGCCAGCCGGCGCGGGGTCCCCGCCACCATCCCGGCCCCAGCCGGTGTCCCCACCTTTGGCCAAAGCCCGGCGGATCTCCAGGAGGCTGCGGTAGGTCAGGAAGGAGAGATGGGGCTGGCCCCAGTGCCCGGCTTCCTTGAAGTCCTCCTCCAGCTTGAGCCAGTGGCTGGCCTCCATCCAGCACAGCTCCTTCCTGCTGTCCATGACCAGCTCGTGCAGCTCCACGTAGCCCTGCAGCCGGAGATGGGGGTGTCAGGGTCCCCCCAGCCACACCAGGGACCCCCAGGAGCCCCAGAGCTGCGGCTGCCCGTGCCAGCACCCCCCATGCCCTGGTGTCCCCGGGGACTGGCGTGGGGTTGGTCCCTGGGTGGCCACAGTCCGCCCAGCCCCAGGGATGGGGAGGGAATGGGSATCCCCCGGGCAGCACCCACCTCATGGGTGTCCCGTCGGGACACGGACCTCCTGCTCCCYGCTGCCTCCAGGTCCACATCGGTCACCGACGGAGCTGTGAGCGGAGCCACCGCTGCGTTAGCTGGTCCCTGCCCCGGTCCAGACCCCCCTGGGGTCTGGTGGAGGTGTCTCCCCCCATCACCCCATCCCAGACCCGGTTGGGGTTGCAGGATGTGTCCCCTCCTCCATCACCCTCATCCCAGACCTGGTTGGGACTCGCTGGACGTGTCCCCCACCCATTGCCCCATCCCAGACCCAGCTGGGGTTTGCTGGATGTGTCCCTCCATCACCCGCCGCCCTGCCGGTGCCCACCTCCAGCCCCTCGCATCGCTGCAGCCCGGCTCCCAGGGCAGGGTGACAGTCTGGGGACATCACCGGGGCCGGGGTGAGGGCAGGGCTCGTGGCCATACGCTGCCCCACCACCCTGCCACCGGCACAACCCTGACCCCAGCACCGAGCACTGTCCCTTGGACTGGGACGGGGACAGCACATCCCCGGCCAGCCAGAGCCCAGGAGCTCGAGGTGTCCCCGTCCCCGTCACCCGCCTACCTGCGGCCCCCCCTGTGCTCCCCACGGCCCTACAGGCTCTGGCCCTATAAAGTGGGGGCCGAGCCCCACGCCCCGCGGCCGCCCTGTGTGCACCGTAAATCCCGGAGCACTTTGCCTTTGCTGACAGTAAACACCAGYGCGGCTCCCGCCCGCCCGCGGCCACCCCGGTGCCGGGGACAGGCTCACCCCGTCCCCCTCCATCCCCGCTGGGGACCACCGCGGTCCCCTCGCCGCCCCCAGCCAGGTCACCCGACGGGGTGATGCCGCAAGAGCCGCATCCCGCTCTGCCGGCTGAAGGATGCTGCGCCCACGGGAACGGGGACAGGGCGCGTCCCCCCCCCCCCCGTGGTGTCCCCGACGGCGTTGGCCGTGGCACGTGGGCACAAGCCTGTCCTCGTCCCAGCCCGCTGCCGCCGCCACCGAGCCGCCCGGCGCCAGCCGGCGTTCAGCCCCAAGTGGTTCTTGTCCTCACCCCAAACAAAGACTTTATTTATCCTCAATCAGCGGGCGATTACGGGCAAGCGGCAGCGGTCACCCCGCGGCGTGCCCTGACGCCCGGGTGACAGTCAGGGAGCGCGAGGCCGGGGGCGGCAAAGCCGGGGCGGGTGACGCGACGGAGGGCTGGGGCGGGGGACACACACGCCGGGGCTGGGCTTCGTCCCCCGGTGCCCCCGCGGTCACTCACGCTGCCCTCCGCCGCGGCGGCTCGCCTGTCCCGGGGGGGCCCCRGCCGCGCGCCTCCTCCCGTCCAGGTCATAGCATCCCCGGCGGCTGGGCAAATACTGGCTGCAAAACACACACCGCCGGGACGAGGGGGTCAGCGCCGGGCACCCATGGGTGCCGGCAGCCTCCCCTTGCCGATGCCAGACGGGCAGGTGGGGCAGCATCCGGCCCCCTCCCCGATTTGGGSGACTCACCGCAGGGGCGTCAGCTCCTCGGCTCTGGCCCTCCACCCGGTGCCGGCGCTGGCCCCTGCGCAGAACAGGCGGCAGCGTTACCCCCCGACCTGTGTCACCCCGAAYGGGGACCTGAGGGTCTGGATGCCGGGAGCCGGCGCAGCCCAAGCACCCCCTCAGGGCGACAGCTCCGAATCTACTGAGCTTCGGGCAAGGGGATGGTCCGAGGCACACAGACCCCCYCAAAAAACTCCCCTCGCCTCCCTCCCCGGGGACTCTCGGTCGTGGTCTCAAGGACCCCGGGTGTCCCCAAGCYCGGCCTCTCACCGGCTCCAGGCCTTCAGCAAAGGGTGTCGCTGCCTTTGGGTGATGCGATCCCGAGGGCTGCGCATCCCTGCCTGACCGCCCCGGGCTCCGGGCGAGCCACGCTGCCCGTGCAACGCTGGCACACCCGTGCAACGCTGGCACCCATGCAATGCTGGTGCCCGTGCAACGCCGGCAGCCGTGCAACTCATCTGTGCAACGCTGGCACCCGTGCAATGCTGGTGCCCGTGCAACCCTGGTGCCCGTGCAACACTGGCACTCCTGCAACACGCCTGTGCAATGCTAGTGCCCATGCAACACATCTGTGCCATGCTGGCACCCATGCAACATGGTGCCCATGCAACATGGGTGCCCATGCGACGCTGGCACCCATGCAACACTGGTGCCCATGCAATGCTGACACCTATTAAACGCCGGCACCCATGCAACGCTGGTGCCCGTGCAACACACCAGTGCCATGCTGGTACCCACGCAAGGCTGGCACCCACGAAACTCTGGCRCCCATGCAACATGCGACCTTGAACCACTGGCACCCCTGCAACGCTGGCACCCACCCGGTGCCGGTTCCCGCGCACAGCCGGTGCCCGTGCCGCACCATCGCTCGTGCGATGTCGTCACCCATGCAACGCCGTCACCTCTGCGACGCTGGCGCCCGGACGACACCGGTGCCCGTGCAATGCCATCCCCCATGCAGTGCTGGTGCCCACGCATGCCCGGTGTCCCCCAGCACCCAACGGAGCCACTCACTGCTCATCTCCCCCAGCGATAGGTGGGAGCCCTTTATGCCGGGGTCCTCGTAGCCCTCGGGGTCCAGGCTCCTCCTCATCCTCTCCTCGTAGGCCTCCTGCGGGACAGAGAGAAGGGGGCTCAGCGGGGACCGGCACCCCCAGCGCCTCGCCGGGGCCGTGCCGGGGGTGGGAGCCGGTCGGGGCGCAGCGGCAGAGCCAGGGCTCAGGGCCGGGTCTCCCTACCTGGCCGGGCCCCTCCATGGCTCCGGGCTCGGCCCCCGCCGCTGCCTCGCTGCGTCCCGGCAATCAGCCCGGCGGCACCATAACCCGGCGCTCTGCGGCGTCAGGGCGGGCGCGGGGGAAAGGGAGGGAAAATACGTTAGGAGAGGCCAGGGCAGTGTTCGGTGCCCCCCGGGATGTGGGGTTCGTCCCCTGGGCTGGGGCTGGGGCTGGACGCTGGGGCYATTCCCGCAGCGGAACCGTTCCCGTGGGCCAGGAGGTCCCGGGGCCGGGGGTCCCTGGGGAAGCGGTGCCCTGCCCTGCCGCCATCCGGGATGGGAACCGACGTCAGGCGACGGCAGAGTCCCGGCAGCTTCCCACYAGGGATGCGGCATCCCGCCCCGGCCCACCCGTGCCCACGCACGCCGGCTGGTCCTGCCGTGTCCTGCACCCGGGGGTCACATCCCCTGTGGACCCACGCCCAGGGGTCAGGTCCCCTATGGACCCAYGCACATGGGCTGGGTCCCACATGACCCCTCGCATGTGGGTGGGGTCCCATATAGACCCACACATATAGGTGGGGTCCCGTATAGACCCATGCACGAGGGCTGGGGTCCCACACTGCAGCACCCGGGGCCCCCAGCAAGCCCCCGCAACCCCCCGGCAGAGCGCTGGGGTGAGAAAAGGGAAACTGAGGCACACGGGGACCTCTCCAAGCGGGACGGCACAAGCACCCTGCACCAA
>JASVER010000116.1:71410-83250 GCA_030449065.1 Oceanodroma leucorhoa
ACCCCCCTGCGGGCGGGGGGGCAAGGAAGTGACGTCAGGACCCCGCTCCGGGCGGCGGGGATGGAGGGATGAAGGCGGCAGGGATGGAGGATGAGGGTTGTCATGGCGACGCCCGGCTGGACCGGGCGGGGGGGCGGGGAGGATGGGAGGACAGGGATGAGGTGGTGAGGCTGGTGGTCCCTGCCTGTCCCCAGCCCCCRAGCTGGGGGGTGACGCCCCCCCCAGCCCCTGGTTAGGGGCTGCTCGTGCTGGGCTGTGAGCAGAGCCTGGCCCTGGGGCTGCTGGGGGGGATGTGGGGGGCAGCGAGTGCTGTGCCAGGGACCCACAGGTCCTGCTGTTGGGGTCTGGGGGACCCCAGGGCTTCTCACCATGGCACGGGGCACCTCCWGACCCCRCTGTCMTGACATGGGGACCCCMTGGATCTCCTYRCCATGGTATGRGGCACCTCTAGARCCCRCTGTCATGACATGGGGACCCCCAGGTCTTCTCACCATGGCACAGGGCACCTCCTGACCCTGCTGTCATGACATGGGGACCCCCCAGATCTCCTCGCCATGGCATGGGGCACCTCCAAACCCCTCATCCTGACACCAGGATGTCTCCAGACCTCACTGCCGTGCCATGAGGCACCTCCAGACCCCACTGCCACGATGAGGCACCTTCYACCTGCCGTCATGGGGATCCCCAGTCTCACCCTCCCCTCGTGTGGCCGTGACCCACAGACGGGGCGATCCCCCCCCCACGCAAACACCTGCCCCATCCCCTGCTGTCCTGCCGGGCTCAGTGGATTTCGTGTCTTCGGCATCTCTCTCCACTGAGCACGAGTGGCCGGGCGGAAGGGGAAGCCATCACCGCCCGCGCACGGCCGGGGAGGAAGGGGGCCTTTGTTCGCCCTTCCTGGCCACTCGCATGGCCGGGGAGCGGCGGCCGCCCCGGCGGGCTCCCTGGGGACGTGGGGACACGGGGGTCAGTGAGCCACAGCCTGCAGCTCAGCCCACCACCCTCTTCCTGCTGCCGGGCTCGAAAGCCAACGTCTGCAAAAGCATTTTGCTCCGTTGCTAAAACCTAACTTGTGCTGGGTGCAGGGTGCTGGGTGCTGGGCGCCTGTCCCCTCCCACCCGTGACACCCGTCCCCCCCGCCAGGTTCTCAGTGAAGACCCTGCTGGAGAAATACGTGGCGGAGCCCATCGACGACTCCTCTGAAGAATTTGTTAACTTTGCCGCCATCCTCGAGCAGATCCTCAGCCACTGCTTTAAAGGTAACGGTGGCCTGCAGGGACAGGCACCCATGCAGCCCCCGGCGTGTCCCTGTCCCCACCCCTGTGCCACGTGGTGGATGGGGATGCACGCACGCACTTGCTGGCACCAGGGAGCATGTCCGGGCTCTGGCTTGGGGCTTTCTGGGCCAACGGGGTTTGCCGGCACRGCAGCCCCTGACCGCAGCCCCGCAGTCCCCGCAGGCCCCGTCAGCTGGTTCAGCTCGGATGGGCAGCGTGGGTTTTGGGACTACATCCGCCTGGCCTGCAGCAAGATCCCCAACAACTGCGTCAGCAGCATCGAGAACATGGAGAACATCAGCACCTCCAGGGCCAAGGTCAGGAAGGTGCCAGCCCCAGCCCTGTCCCTGTCTCTATCCCTGTCCCCATTCCTATTCCTGCCCGTGTTGCCATTCACACCCTGTCCCTGGCACACGGACCCATCCCTATCCCTATCCCCATCCCTATCCCCATCCCCATCTCCATCCTACCTCCATCCTCATCCTATCTCCATTCCCATCACATCCCCATCCCCATCTCTATCTCCATCCTCTCCCATCCCATCCCATTGCATCCCCATCCCCATCCCCATCCCCATCTCCATCTCCATCCCATCCCATCCCATTGCATCCCCATCCCCATCCCCATCCCCATCTCCATCTCCATCCCATCCCATCCCATTGCATCCCATCCCCATCTCCATCCCCACTCCCATCCTACCTCCATCCTCATCCTATCTCCGTTCCACCCCCATCCCATCCCCGTCCCCATCCCATCCCAACCCATCCTCATCCCCATCCCAATCCCATCCTCATCCTCATCCCCATCCCATCCCCTCTCTGTCCCCATCCCCATCCCCTCCACCCTGCCCTCCTGCAGCCCCATCTCACCCCATAGCACCCCAAGGGGTCACTGGTGCAAAACAGGAGCTGTGGGTCCCCGCGGGGTGATAATGGGGCCAAAAGCAGCTCCGGGGTGGGGACCACCCACCTGCAGGTGCCCAGAGCCCCAGGGATAGGCGGGAGCATGGCGGGGGCAGCTGAAGGTGGCACCTGACGAGCAGCCGGTGGTGGCACCCGTCCTCAGGGCTGCCCCGCGGGGCGGTGCCTTGCAGGGCCGGGCCTGGATCCGCGTGGCGCTGATGGAGAAGCGCATGTCCGAGTACATCTTCACGGCCCTGCGGGACACGCGGACCACCAGGTGAGCAGCCCCTGGCACGACGGCCACGGCCACGCGCACGCCCGCGCCGCCCCGGGAGSGCTGAGGGTGTGCGGGGGCAGCCGGGTGGGCACCGCGGTGCGTTTTGGGGTGCCGGCRGGTGCACGTGCAGCCACGTTTTTCCTTGCAGGCGGTTTTATGATGAAGGGGCCATCATGCTGCGGGAGGAGTCCACGCTGCTCGTGGGGATGCTCATCGGGCTCAGCGCCATCGACTTCAGGTAGGGGTGGGTGGCGCGGTGGGACGCGGGCACCCTGCCCCGACTGGCCCCCCCCGCCGGCCCCCCGGGGCTGCCCTGATCCTCTGCTCCTTCTCCTGCYGCCGTTCAGCTTCTGCCTGAAGGGCGAGGTGATGGACGGTAAAACGCCCGTGGTCATCGACTACACACCCTACCTGAAGTTCACGCAGAGGTAAGAGCCGGGGTGCCCTGCCTGCGGTGGGGACCCCGCTGTATCTCCCCCAGCACCCCGGTGGGTCTCAGCCGGGCTCCCCCCGTGCATGCCAGCCCCCTGCCGCGGTGCCGTCCCCGCTGAGCCCCCGTACCCCCCAGCTATGACTACCTGAGCGAGGAGGAGGAGCGGGGCAGCGTGGAGAGCAGCACGAGCGAGGACAGCTCCCCCGAGCACCCCTACCTGCCCCTGGTCACCGACGAGGACAGCTGGTACAGCAAGTGGCGCAAGATGGAGCAGAAATTTCGCATCGTTTATGCCCAAAAGGTACTGGGAGCCGGGACGGGGCTGGCCAGGTACCAACCCCCCTGGGATRCTCCAGCCCGGAGCATCCCCCCGCTGCTCCTGCAGCCCAGTGGTACCCACAGCCCTTTGTCCCGCTGCTGTGGTGACCCAGCCCTCTCCTTGTCACCCTGGGTGGCCCTGGGGACGTGGGGAGGTCCGGCGGGGGCAGCGGGGCGCTGCTGACGGCAGCCTCGTGCAGGGGTACCTGGAGGAGCTGGTGCGGCTGCGGGAGTCGCAGCTGAAGGACCTGGAGGCGGAGAACAAGCGGCTGAAGCTGCGCCTGGAGGAGGTGATGGTGCAGAACCAGCTGGAGAAGACGGAGCTGGAGGGCATCATCCTGGAGCTGCAGGAGCAGCTGTGAGTGGGGACCCACCGCTGCTGCTGGGCCTGGCTGGGTGCCGTGGGTGGGGGGTCCCTGGAGCCTGGGTGCCCCACGGGCTCAGGGTGGGTGGTGGGTCCCCAGTGCCCCACTGACCCTGAGGGTCAGGTTGAGTGCTGGGTCTCTGGCATCCCATGTGCCCTGTGGGGTGTGATGGGTGGTGGGTTCCCAGTGCCTGTGGGACACGGTGGGTCCCCAGTGTCCCATATGCCCCACAGGATGTGATGGGTGGCAGGTCCCCGGTACCCAGGTACCCCACATGTGCTGAAAGACATGGAGGGTCCCCAGTTTCCCGTATGTCCTGTGGGACACGGTGGGTCCCCARTGTCCCATATGCCCYGTGGGCCGCGTYGCCCAGSAGGTCTCCGGCACTCACAGCTGTGCCGGGTGCTGAGCACCCACCTTTGCCGCAGGACGGGGCTGATCCCTTGCGAGAACCCGCAGCTGGCCCAGCTCTCCAAGGAGATGGTGACACCCCTGGTGAACCAGTGGCCCTCGCTGGGGACCCTCAACGGCAACGAGAGCGGCTCGGACAGCAAACTCTACAGGAGGTAACCCCCCCGGCGGGGGCAGAGCCATCCCACCCCACACCCAGCGCCCTATCCCGCCCCGGGGGGGTCTGCCCCGGGCAGGGGATGGGGAGAAGGGCTGGCCCTGGCTGGCGGGGCTGTCCTGGCCCTGGGGGCCGCGGCGCAGGGGGGGCTCAGCGCCGTCCCTCCGCAGGCACAGCTTCGTGAGCACCGACCAGCTCTCGGCCGAGAACAGCCTCAGCTCCGACTCCCAGCGCCTGGGCGAGGGCAAGCGCGAAGGCGAACCCTGGGGGCCCTTGGGTAAGACCCCCCCACACGYTGTAGGGTGCCCCGCAGGGTTCAGCATGTCCCCCAGGTGTCTGGACCCCCCAGCAGTCCCCTCCCCGTGCCGGGAATGCTGTTCCAACAGTGCAAAGACACCCAGGTCCCTCGCGGAGAGGTGGTCCCCGTCCCCATTCCCGTCTCCCCGCGGCAGGGCTGGGGTGCGAGGCCGCAGCCCCCCGCAACGCCGKCGCCCCGCTCTGTGCCCGCAGGGAAGGACCCTACGCCCTCCATGCTGGGGCTCTGCGGCTCCCTGGCCTCCCTGCCCAGCTGCAAGTCCCTGGCCAGCCTCAAGTCCAACGAGTGCCTGGTGAGCGACAGCACCGAAACCAGCCTGACCCGCAGCCCCAGCTGAGACCCCCGGCCCCCTCGCCGCCCCACGGCCCAGCCACCCAGCCCAGCGTCGCGGCGGAGGACTGACCTCGTCCCCACCCTCGCYGCCCTGGGACCGACGAGGGACTCGCCGAACCCACCGGGAAGGCTGGGGACGGGCATCCCCCTCCCCATCTTGACACCCCACCCCGGCTGCGCCTCGGACCCCCAGCCCCGTCCCTGGCTGGAGACATGGACCTGTTGGGATGGGGGATGCCAGACCGGGACCCATGCGAGCTGGGGATGGGGTGGGGGGGGGACACGAACTGTGCCACGGGGGGACACTGGGAGCGACCGCTGCTGGGGAGCAAGGGAGGGGGTCGGGGCCAAAGCCCCTCCAGGAGGTCTGGGCACAGCCCTGGTGTCCGTCCCACTCAGCCCACGGGCACTGCTCTTCCCTCGGGCGCCCACCCGGGCTTCGCCTGCCCTCTAGTGCCCAGCCTCCCCCCCCCGGCCCCCCCTCGCACCCAGGCGCTGCGGAGGGGCTGGCCTGTCCCTCCCTTTGGGGACCAGCTGTCCCTCCTCGCAGCAACATCCCCACGACAGGGATAGCACACCCCCCCCCCCCTTCCCATCCTCCCCTGGGTTTCGGGTTGTTTTGGGTGATTTTGGTTTTTAATTCAGCCCCATCTGCCTTGTTGGAGCAAAAGGAATCAATAAACGCAGCAAGCTGAGCTGGCCTCTGTGAGCTCCCCCCGCAGCCGGGAGAGGGAAAGGGGGGGGAAAAAGACCTCTTGTGCCCCCAGCCATGAGGTCCTGTCCCAAGAAGGGATGCTGGGGGGACCAGTGAGCCTTCTCCAGCCCCCCCCCTCCACAGACCACCAGGGCAGGGACACAGCAGGGTTGCTGCTCGGGGGTAGGAAGGAGGTCCCAGGGTCTCCTTACCCCCAGTAAAAACCCAGCAAGGACCTGGTGGATGACAGCACCGTGCCCACGCAGCAGGGACACAGCTGTCACTCCCACAGCCCCAGCATGCAGGGAGCAGGGAACTAAATCCTTGCCCTAAGAGACAAATAATATTTTCTTTTATTTAAGAAAAATAAAAGAAATTCCCCCCTGGAGTCCCGGGGCAAGCTGGGGCAGTGCCCACACCAGGCACAATGCTAGGGCAGGCCCTCGCGGTGAAGGGACGGGGCACAGGCAGAGGTTTGTTGCCAGAACGCCTGCCGGCCCCCCCCCGGAGCAGCAGCGAGGTCTGTCCCCACGCAGGGTCCGAGCCCAGGGTCTGCCAGGGGACAGGGACACCCTGAGCGGGAGGAGAGGTCCGGAGGCAGGGAGAGGGTGGTCCTGACGTGTCCCCATGCCATGCAGAGCCGGCAAGGGGACGCTGTGCGTGACTGATGGCGAGGAGGGGCAGACTCCCGGCCGGAGCAGGGCTGGGGGGCCTGGGCAGACAGGTATGCGGAGAAGCCCCCCCAAGGGTTTGGTCCTCGCCAGAGCCCCAGCTCCCATCTCCTGCCTTGCCGAGTCTCCCAGGGCACCCCATCCTCGCCAGAGCGTCCATGAATCCAGCAGCATCTGTCCAGCCTCAAAGGATGAGCGCAGGGGACTCCACATCCCCCCCCCCAGTGTCACAGCAGCAGGCACAGATGTCCCCCAGYGCGGCGGGGATGGAGAGCGGGGCTGGCCTGGCGCTTCCCCTGCGCGCAGGCAGAGTGCAGCACGAAGGCACTTGGGCTTTCGGGTTTCGCTCCCGGGGTGCCTCGCCAGGAGCAGGGTGGGCAGCGTCCCCCGGGGCACCGGCCGCATCCAGCCCTGCCCCAGCCCCAAGCTCACAACCCACGCAGCCGCCGCTCCTGGTTCAGCTTCTGGAAAAAGGTCTTGCCAAATTCGTAGGTGCTGATCATGATGGCGCAGGCGGGTGCCACCTTAATGACGCGGGGCAGRAAACCTGCAAGGACAACCCCGTTAGCCCCTCGGTGACACCAGGACACCCRTAAACCCCAGCCCGGGGTGGGGGGCACGGCCTTACCTGCGAACAGCCCCCGGGTGCCAGACTCGGCGCGGATGCGCCGCATGAGTAGCCAGGTGGAGGAAGGCTTGGAGGCTGTGACTGCGGGGAGAGGGGAGCGGGTGAGGGTCTGGGGATGCCCACGTACCACCRGGGAGTCCTGGTTGCCCCCCAGGCATCCGCCCGCACCCCGGCCCCTCACCTGGGTGCACCTCGCTGTCTCCCAGCTCGATCTGCCGCTGGGTCTTCACCACGTCGAAGGGCAGCGTCAGCACCGCAGCCACCTGCGGGGCCAGCAGCCGGGCGGTGAGCTGGGACCTCGCTGTCCCTGCCCAGCRCCGGCTTTGCCGTCACCTCCCAGCRCCGTCCCAGCCCCATYCCTTGCTCCCCACGGGGGCCATTCCCCCTGCTCACAGCTGAGCGAGCCCCTGCACGGTGCAGACCGCAGGGYCCCAAACTCACCGTCCCAGAGATGGCCCCGGATGCGAAGCTGATCATGAACGTGGCCTCGTCGAGCCGGGCCTGCCCGCAGAGCCATTCCCTCACCAGCTCATAGTTAAACCAGTAGAGAGCTGGGAGGAGATGAGAAACACCAGTGCTACGAYGAGGCAACCCCGGACACGCCAACCTCCGCTCTCCCCACGCGCAGGGCTGCCCTGCCCCATGCTCATTCCCCCATCTCCCAGTGCCACCGCTCACCCCGTCCCCCCGCAGCCATACCYGAGAAGGGGACGTCTCGCAGCACGGTGGGTCCCCAGCCTCTCCAGAGGGACAGCCAGCCATCCTGGGCCACCGCTGACTGGATGCAGATGCCCAGCTCCCGGTAGCTGAGCTGCCGGGACTGCATCTTGGTGCGGATGAGCTCCAAGGGACTGATGACCGTCACGGCGCCCACTGCAATGGAGGGGACATCGGGCATCAGCCCCGTCCGCTCTGGCAGCCATCCCGGTGCCACCAGAGCGCCGTGCCAGGAGAGCCAGGTGCCAAACGTGGGCACCAAGAGCCAAGAGACCCGCCACGCTCTCCTCCGAGGATGCAGGGTGGGCACGGGGGGACCCCCGGAGAGGAGGGGTACTCACGCCTGGCGAGGGCCCCGGCCAGCAAGGGGATGTGGTGCCCCCGGGTTCCCGTCCGAGCGTGCAGGTAGTCCCGGAGCTGGTCGTAGGTGGTGAAATAAATGACAGTGGCTGGCACAGCCATGACCCTGCCGAGGAGGAGGGGTGTGAGGGGCACGCGTGCTCTCCCCGGGGGCTGGCAGGAGGCTCGGGGGCGGATGCCCATGCGCCCGGGTAGGTGTTTGCACCCAGACTCCCCCTCAGGCAGGGTCCAAACTCACAGGGTGGGGGGCAAGCCGCTCCACAGAGAYCTGACGCCCTCGTAGCGTGTGATCTTCATGAAGGCATCCTGGGGAGAGCGCAGAGCACAGAGAGAGGGGTTAGAGGGGGGGAGAGGGACAAGCACTCCCCCAGAAACACCCTGACCCCCTCCCTGGGACAGGGAGACCCCTGCCCMCCCTGCCTGCACCTGCAGCCCCTACCAGCGTGCCGGTGAAGCGCGTGGGGGCCTTGTACCAGGCGGTGCAGCCGTTGCCATTCTGGCAGACGTACAGATGGTCCATGAGCCCGTTGCAGTAGAGGAAACACTTCCCTGGGGTGGGAGGCAACAGCATCGCCGTTAGACAAGGGGCCCTTCCCCTCTGCCCAGCCCATTTGATCCCCAAAACCATCATCTCTCCCAGGAGAGAGCCAAACYCTCAATGCCTGAGCCCAGCGGGGACCAGCCCCAGACGAAGGCCAGGAGAGGGATAACCCTCCAGCAAGGGTCTGACCACGGCCAGACCCACGGGGTGGGGGGCATCTGGCCCCACGATGGGGATGGGGGCATGGTAGGAGCCATCACCGGCAGCAGGAGAGGTTTACACCTCGCTCGGCATCACCTCCGCTGCCCCGGCACGGTGGGGGTGCCATCGCAGGGAGCCAGCATCGTTCCGCCGCTGCGCTCTCCATGGGGCCAGGGACACAGGGACACCAGGCTACGGCGAGCAAGCGGGTCGGCGGAGATCCAAGGGGACTTTGAATTAGCGACAGGACAGAGTGACAAGACGGGGCAAGGACAGGGGGACGCAGACAGCCAGGCCTGTTGCACAACAGACTCCCAGCAGACCCAGGCAAGGACCCAGCGGGGACATTGCACGGCCAGCCCCAAAGCAGGGCTGCAGGAGCAGCTGCGGGGCTGGGGACGATCGGAACCCCCACACCAGAGCGGGATGTCCTCCCAGCCAGAGGAGCCCGAGCCACCACCAGCGGGGAAGAAAACCAGGTTCAAGGCTTGGGAAAGCAAAGCCGCTGGCGGCGGGAGCTGCCCGGAGCCCCCGGGCGTACTCACATGTGGCCTGCTGAGCGCCCCAGGGCACAGACCGCACTGGCAACGCTGAAACACACAACGGGGACACGCTGAGCGACAACACGGGGGACGTGCCACCTCCCCGGGCTGCAGCACACGTGTGTCCCGCAGTTCCGAGCTGGGCAGTGGGAGAGCTCCGTGGGTGAAGGGGCTGGATGGCCCCGCAGCCACTTCCCAAACRGTCCCTATTGTCACCAAACCAGTCCCTTGGGACCAGCCCCAGCCCGCTGCCCCTGCAAAGAGGGGCGCAGACGGCGGGGGGGCAGAGCCCACGGGTCTCTCCTGCCCTGKGGGAGCCGCAGGGAGCAGCGTGGAGATAGACACAAAGGCAGCAAGGATAAGAGCAAGCGGCCGGAGCAAGCTGAGCCCTTCCACCCCGCTCCTCGGCGGGCAGGGGGCTGCCGGGCACAGCGCTGACCCCGCTCGGCGTCAGCACGGGGCCGCGGAGGGGGAAGGATGGAGCCGAGCATCAGCCCGGCTCCCCCGGCGGGGGCCCCCGAGCCCGTCAGGACGAGGGGCCCATGGTAACCTGCCACCTCACGACGGCCCCACGCTCAGGACCGAGAAATCCCCGCCACCGGCTCTGCCAACCAAGACATCCACATGGGCTGCTCACTGGCTGACTGGGGCGGGGGACTGGCTGGAGACCCCCGCCCTGCCCCGAGTGGGGTTACCTTTGGAGAAGGGGGTCCTCTGAGCCTGCAGCCGGATCTTCACCACGTCCAGCGGCGTCACTGAAACAACACCATCCTTTAGCCACGCTGTGCCGCGCCAGCCCCCGGCCCCCACCCGCTCCCCACCGTCCTCACCGAAGAGGGAGGTGAGGATGGCCCCCGTCCCCGAGGCCAGCATCTGCTGCAGCGGCGTGATGCCCCCGCCGGGGCTCGGCAACGTCTTCTCGGCCATGGCGCTGCCCCCCTGCAACACACAGCGGGGGGATGCTCGAGGCTGGRGGTGCTCCTGGGGGGGTCCCTGCCCAGGGAGGAGCSACRGCTCCCCGGGGAGCCCCCCCAGCAYCCCCGCTCCGCTGGTGCGAGGACAGGCATCCCAGCTCTGGCTGCGCTATCAGTGGGGCACAGGGCAGGCGCGGCCCCCCCCCGTAATCGTGCTGCCCCTGGGGGGGGACAGGGACCACTCCTGGGGCYGGCCCAGCCCCGATAACACCCCCCAGCCCCACTGCTGGCAGCAGGCCCAGCCTCGCTGGAGAGGTGGGGATGGTCCAGGCCACCCTTCCGTGTCCCTGGGGAGGGAGGATCRTCCCCTCCCTGCACTTGGAAAATTAAGGGACAGGAAGGAGCAAAGTCCAAAGACCAGATGTGCCGCAACAGGCCCCCCCCCCAGCTCTGGCTGAGAAGGCAGCAGAGCCCAGTGCAGCCGTGGAGGGACACCTGGCAGGGGATCCCCCCCTGAGCAGGGGGTGCAAGCTTGCAAACAAGCACCCCAAAAAGGGTTCGCATATCCGAAACCTTCTGCATGCCTCCCCCACCCCTGAGGCTTAGCAAGGCTGCGGCCCCCGGGGCTGGCGTCTGGGCCCTCAGGAAGCTCGGGGATATCGCAGCCTTCGTGAGCCCGAGTGTGCTGTGCACACTCAGGACCAGCTGCTCCCCCTCGCTGCAGCCCGGGGACGGTCCTCACGCCGGGACGGGGCCATGGCAGGAGGGCTTCTAGGCTTTGGGAACCCAGGGTTTTTTTTTAAAGCCAGGGAATGCAGCAAAAAAAAAAACAAACCCACAACACCCTTCGCCATCTGACTCAGCAATTTTGCAAGGTCAGAGCAGCCATAAATCTCTGTTACAGGCTTCAGACTCGTTAGGTGCCCAAGGCTGCRAGCAGGGACGGGTCTATCCCAAAGCCGCACACACCGGCCCCGCCGGGAGAGCTGGGTGCCGCTTGCGGGGTGGGCACGGGCCCTCGTACGGGTCCCACCGTGCCCGTCACGGGACGGTGGCGAGGCGGCGCAGCGCCCTGGCACGCTCCCCGGGGACCACGGGGCCGTTGCAAAACCGYGCCGCGGGCAGGGCGTGCGCCCCAGCGCCGGATCCTTCCCTCCGATCCGGCCCTTCACGTAAAYCCTTACGCAAGCGGGGGGAAAATCTCTCGCTCACAGCGCTGCAACACCTGAACGGCTTAAAATGTGCTATTTGTACGTGCCACAACACGGCCCTCTCCCTTTCTGTAGGGGGGAGCCGAGCACCTCCAGGGCACCGGCGAGGGCTTCTTGGCCGCATCTGAGCTCCCTTCTCGGCTGGGAGCTGCTCCCTTTTCCATCCAGGAAAAAATAAGCCCCTAAAACCATGACCCAGACCCCACAGCTCGGTCTGGAGCACTGGTGGGTCTGGGCACATCGCCGTGCTGCTCGATGCGAAGAGGGGGAAAAACGCAAATACKTGTTAAGCTGCTAAAGGCAAGAAGCTCCGGGGGACGCGAGGAGCCCCCTCCCACGCAGGAAGGGCCCACCTGGGTGTTCCAGCCCCGAGCGAGAGGGAGCACCGAGGGAACTCCTGCGGGCAGATCCCTCTGCCGTCCCCCCCGCCCCGTCCCTGGAAGTGCCCGAACAGCACCAGGGGCCTCATCCCGCCCGGGCTCGGGCAGGAGCCGGGCGCTGCCCGAACAGGCCCCAGCGCTTCTGGTGAGAGCTCGACCGCGGCACCCACCCCAGCCGCCCCCGTCGTGGGT
>JASVER010000116.1:91554-238157 GCA_030449065.1 Oceanodroma leucorhoa
GGCGCCTCGGCAGCCCGGTCGCTGCAGCGGTGCGAGGGGCGTCCCCTGCGGCAGCGCTGCCGCCCGGCTGCAGGTGCGCGGCGGGGCGGGGTGGCCGGGAGGGAGGTGGATTTTTTTTTTTTTTCCTTTCCCGTTTTTTCGCCGTTTTTTTGCCCCGTTCCCTGCGGCAGGTGGGGCCAGGGGCTGTGCCGGCGGGGCTGCGGCAGGAGGGGTGGGCAGCGCCTTCCCGCCCCGGCGCGGTGCCATCTTCTGCAGCCGCCCTCGGGGAGGGGGGAGACGGGAGGCAGCTGTATTTAAAAAAGATAAATTCATCAATAATAGAAAACCATGAGGAAAAGGCGTTTCAGAAAATGGAGCTGTCCATGCCCAGCCTGAAATTTGGGGGTGGCAAGCGTTATTGAGGTCACGGCACCCCGGAGTTGCCTTGCTTTGTTGCATCCCCCASATGCCCGGCCAAGGGATTCCAATATTTAACGTTAACAGCGTGGTCGCCSAAGGTGGGTTCCTGTGCTGTTAAACCCCGAGTGTTTTCTAGCTGGGCAGGGGATGCTGGTGCCGTGCCCCGTGGGCTTGGGGCTGGGCTGGTGCTGCTTGGCGTAACTGGTGGTGTCCACGGTCCCTGGATGTGCCTCGCACCTCGCAAGTGTCCCCGTGTTATGCTGAAATTGCCCCCTTGTCCCTTTCATTAGCCTCTTTCTGTGCTGCCTGTTCTTTCTTGTCCTAAAATCACACCAGGCGGGGCGTGGGCTGGCCCCCTTTTTGGGGGTATTTCCTTTAGTTGCTGGGTATTTCTTTGTTTTAAGTCTAACTTCACAAATGTGAAAAGGGAAGTTTTCTTGCCAGGTGTTTCCAGGTGTGCTGCGTGGCACACCTGCCCTCCTGGCTTGGAGCAGTTAAACCCGTAAGGAGTAGAAACTGCTTAATTCAGGTGAGGGATGGAGATTTCTGCCTGCATCCCTGTYTGCCGTGTTAGTACAAGGGAGGATTTGGTTAGGGAAGATGATTTTTTTTTTTTAACACCTAGAAATGCAATCCTGTTGTTCATTCGCAGAGGGCAGCTGCCATCACTTTAAAGGGAGTTTCTCCTTCCATTTGCTGGTGGTACCACCACGCGAGGTGCAGCTCCATTTTCAGCGAGAGGCTGGTCTTGCTTAGAAACGGGCTTGCTGGAACGAGCAGCAGAGATGAGCTAAGCTGTCACTTCAGCAATTTGTATGCAGCGTATTCCTGAGCTGCCCTGCGTTTGTCTGCRTGGATCTGGGCAGATGTCTAACGTGTGTCTGAATGAGTGGAACAAAATTCACTACCGAGAATCACTAATTCGTTCTGTCGAGCAATGGCTTCCCTCTTACATCCAAGGAATGGTTTTTACCTTTGCTGCTAGTACTCAGATTYGGAGTGTGTAATGGTTTTCCTTGTGCAGTTCAGATTTTTTCCGTTTTTTTCTCAAGGTGGTCAATCAAAACAGCTCTCAGATGGGCATTTACAGGCTGCTCTTGAGAGAAAGAATGTTAAAATCTTATTCTCTCTAGAAATGAGGAATAGTCTAACCCAGTTACACTTTGTTCCATCTTGATGTGCAAAATGCTTATTTTTTCCCCTAAGATGTGCAGCTAAGGAGAAAAGCAAGGTGCTGACTGACTTAACTGTAGTGCGTGGAGGTTTTCCAGGCAGATAATTCACACCTGATAGTATTGCATGTTCTTATTCTTGCTCTAGATGKAATAATGATGTTTGGAAGGAGGTGTATGGCTGTGGCATACCTCCCTGTGCCATCCCCCGGTGTTAGCAGAGGTAACTCATGCTTCTGAATGCCCTTGGAAATAAAATAAAGGCTTGTGGAACTAAGATGCGGGTGGGGTTTGTTTTTTGAGACCCAGCTCTTGTGCTTTGGGGAAATGTGATGTCTGTCCCAGAGGTTGGCTGCTTGGGTCTCCATCCTCCATAGGGCTTGAYTGTGGCATGAGAGGATCTTAGGACAGTTGAGTCTTGAACACATAGAGCTTAGAATGAARCACCTGGTGAGCTCTGTTGGGTTTAAAAGGTTATTAGGCCATTAGTGTGTGCATGGAGGTGTCCAGTGCTGTGGATCTGTCTTCATCTTGCACAGCWAGATGGCCAGAAGTTGACCCTTGAGAAACTTGAACTAAACCAGCTCTGCTTGTTTTAATGAGAGAATGTGTGAAGTATGGTTGTCGTTGTTTGAAGCCTTTAAACGAAGACTCTGTGTCTCTCTAAAAGAGGACCATTTGTTCAGCCCTGCTCTGGAACAGCTCGCTGCTGATCTGCAGCTTTCAGGTGAATGTGTTGCAAAGGTCCCATCTGACACGAACATGAGACACATCAAGATGTTGTGGTCTCTGCCTGGGAGAGCAAGGCTCTTAGCTACCCTGGAAGGGGCAGGTGGCATCACAGATAAGATATGGACATTTATCCTTCATCAGCTGGGATTAGCTGAGATGAGGACAGAAGTGACAGGACCTCTTTGTGCCCTGTGGGGAGCTCCCATGGAGAGGAGATGGGTCCGGTCCCTTCAGGTGACAATATGCACGTGACAAGTGCAGTAGTATGGGTTTTGTGTCTCTGCCTCCCTCATTACTTGTCCTTTTCAAGTACTGTGTTAAGTATTTATGGGTCAGGCTTCTAATTTAGTTTTCCTCACCCTGCATCAGTTCTTCTGTATTGCCTTGCTGCCCTCTGCTTCCAGCCTCTTTCTTCCCAAGGCATTTCATTCTGTATTTAATAAACTGCAGTTTCAGCAGGACCCAGCTGGACCAAGTAAACGTATTTATCTGTCCTGAACAAGTAATGCTGCAGCTTTCTCATTTCCTTCCCAAAAGCCATGGGGAAGTCTGGTCCCCTGGCCAGGAGAGCAGTCCTCATGGGATAAAAATGAGGGAAATGTGACACTGCAACTGCTCTTTCCAAGTTGAGGCTGAGCCCGGTGTATCTAGTCAGGGACACCTGTAGCATGCCACTAAGGTGGGTGTCTTTATCTTCTCCTTTTCTTGTTTCTCTGCTTCATTTCAAAGAACCATGTTCTTCATTGCATGCTTGTTGATCTATGTTGCATCATTGTCTTTTTTCAGGGTTTTGCCAGCCATGGGATTTGGAAGTGTTTGGGTACCACCTTGCTCCTTGCGTATTTGCTGGGGCTTAGCTGAATCGTTCTTACTGTGTAGTAGCGGGGAGTAGAGCAAATTGCTCCTTGGTGACGTTTATATCCTCATTTGGAGGTTGGGCTTTGCAGCATCATGARGCTGTTAGAAATGGCTGGGGAAAGCCACGTTGAAAATGCTTTTGAGATGGTGTCTGTGCCGTTTCTTCTGAAAGCCTGTGTTCATCAGCATGGGAGTGACAAATTGTCCTGACACTTACAGCAGCACAACTGTAACCRCTTTGCCTGTCGGAGTGTCTGTGTGTGCCTGTACGGGCGTTTGGCATTGCCGCTTGAGACGCGGGTGCTGGGGTGTGTCCACGTCCAGACTTTCAGACAAATCCCTTTTGGTTAGCAAAGCGTTGAAAATTGGATCATGAAGCAGTGTCTGAGGGGAAGTGCTGAGGGTGGCCATTCCCTTTTTTCCCCAATAGGAACGTTATTCAAAAGCTGGAAGAAAGCTGTAGGTTTGAGTTTGTCTTGAGCAGAATAAGCTTATTTTGCCAGCCCAGCACGCTGATGAGGCTTGGTTGTTGTCTCTGCATCTTTTGAGGGAGTGCTGCTAATTTAGCTGTAGCAATGCTCTGACACTTGATGAATTAGTCAAGAAAGAATCAGGGTGCTGGCTTCCACCCAGCTCCCAGTCTTTTCCAGTTTGCTTAGCCTGCTGGTTGATGAGGTCATTCGGCTAGTAGGTTGGCTTATTGCTTCCTAGGCTGTGTGCTGGCTGTACGTAGGTGTAGGGCTGGACTGTGGGAGTTGGAACTTCGTAGTGAAGTGCCTCGGACTTGTGACAGACTCATGGGTCCTTCATCTGGGTGATGCTGAGAGGGTATGTGGCATGTCAGGGCTGTCTCTGGAGCTGCTGGAACGTGGCACAGGTTTAGGAGGGTCGTGGCTCTGCACGTGGTTAAAGCAACCAGCCCCTGAACAACAGGGTCATGTGTTGTGCTTTCTGGGTATACGGCATGCTCTAAGGTCTGCAGACCTGTGTAGTCTGTGAAAAAGCACTGTGAGCCCTTTCTTGCAAAAGCAAAATGGACCTCTCTAGCTGTATTAGAACTAGCTGAGACTGTTAAACAAAATCAGAGATGATTGTTTCCCTTGTGGGCCTGCCCCTTAGCCAGGTGGAGGGGGAACCCCAGACTCAGCATCTTGGCTATTCCCAGCCTCTGTTCAGAGAAGCACCAGCTGATGTTTTGGGAGGAGGACAGCAGCTCTCAGAGGATCTCTCACTAGTACTGCAGTCGCATCGGAGCTGGGCTGGCTTTCCAGTTTTTTCTGCCCACCCAGTGTAATCTCTGCTTTCTACCTCAGGAGCTTTGCTTGCTTAGCTGTGGTGTTCAGACTCCAGAGGTGGGCTGGCATGGTGTCTGGGGCTCACCCCAACGGCATGTCCTTGCAGTTCGGGTGCTTATCAATATAGTAGGCAGTGCTGTAATGCACGGGTTGCTGGCAGGGCTCTGCCTACCTGTGGAGACAGAAAAGAAAGGAGGTAATTGCAGAAGTAACTTGAGCTGGATTGCTAATCCTTGTAGAGCAGTGCAGAGATGTTCCCACTCATCTCAAACCAGTCCTGGGAGGAGAATTAAGGTGAGTGATCCTGGGCAGAGGTCAATGGGCTGTTTGGTGGCAGGCAGCCCTGCCAAAACCTTGCAGAGCACCAGGCTGGCTCAGCCTTGCCAGAGGTGCAGCCCTCAATTTGGATCACTGCTTCTTCCTGGAGATGCACAAGTGGTGGAGAGTCTGCTCTGTGCAGCATCGCTCCCTTCTGGCTTTTTAGCATGAACAGCCCTCAATCCCAAGCTGTCTTTGCAGATCATCCCAGGATGTGGTGGATACAGCAGAGAATTGTGGCCCTTTAGGTAACATGTTGTGTGGTTTTTAAGGTGGGCACAGCCCTGCTGTGAGGGACTGAATGAATCTCTGAATCTCTTCTTGCAGCAGGATGGATCTCTTCCATCTGTGAGTTGGAGCTTTGTTTCGCACTGAAATCTGCTGGTTGTAGGCTGTTTTTTAAAGTGCCTGTGGAAAGCATATGCAGCTTACACGGGAGTCTGGAGGAGATGTATCTGTGCCTTTAGACTTGAGTGGATTTTTTTTGCAAGTCTAATGAGCCCTTCGTGCTCCTCAGAAATCAATCCACTGATTCTTTTCCCTTTCCCTTCCAAGCAGTCCGATTAGCAAAGGCAGTCATTACATGTGGTGTGGCTCCTGTTCTGTGTCTTTTCTTTAAATATCCAAGGAAAGGGAGCACCAGGGGATACCTTCTGTTAAGCTAAAAGGATTATCGCTGCAGTTGGGCTAATTATTTCCATCTTTGCAGCCTCCCCACTGTACCTGCCCTGACCTCTCTTCCTAGAGCAAATCTGGTATCACTGTCTGTCCATCTTTGCCTCTTTGCCCTCCCTCAGTACTCTGCTTGAGTTGCTTCAGAGTGGTTGGTGGGATTGCAYCACTAGTGCCCTGGGAAGGTGGGTGGATTTGTCCCTGAGCTGTCCTGTTCGGCTGGTCAGTGTGTGCGTTACTCTGTGAGCTGTGGCTTGCCTGTCTGTGATGATGCTAAGGCACAGGAGAAGGACTGCGGCTGATGGGGCTTATTGCGGGWTGAGGTGCAGTCTTAAGGGATAGATTGTTCAAGTTTGTAGGAAGAAAAGCTGTATTAAACTCTGCCGTTCATGGAGAAACTTCAGTAGTTACAAGAGAGGTGATGAAACCACTTGTATTCATGGTTTTGAATAGCGTGTGTGTGAATTTGAATGCCGTGTGGTACAGAGTTGCTTTCTGCCACTTGTCAGCATTTCACTTTATGGCTCCCCACCAGCTCCTGTCCCAGGCTGTCTGCCTGGAAGTGCCTGATGTAATTTCAGATGGATTTCATCAGTGTGTCAAGTCACTTGCTGCAGAATGAAATTCCTTGAGGTGTTTGTAAATGGCTCAAAAAATCTAAAGAAGCCTCTCCTACGATCCATGAACACATCCAGCTCAGCAGCGTGCACGTTTGTGCTGGCCTGGAGATCCRTTTTTGAGATAAATCAACTGTGTTCCATACATTGGAAAGAAGTGTTTGCTAGGATGCCCTTCTGAAGTTGAAATTGGAGAAGTAGGGGCGTGTTCAGAGTGGTAAAATTCTTCCCTGCCTAAGAAACATTTCATCTTTTATTTGATCAAAGCTTGACTTAGATCCTGGGTGTGTGTCTTGCTCACAAGCAGCTCTGTTCCTTCTTTCTCTCAAATGTCACTTCGTGTGAGCTTCCTGGTGGAGGGAACACATCTGGCCAGCTGTGCACATTCTCAGTTGAGTTGAGGGCAGAGCAGGTCTGTCACAGTCAAGATGAGAGGCAAAGTGATGGGCAAGCAATGTCTGTCTTGGCTGGCTGCTGTGGCTTCGCATATCCRGGTAGCAGGGTGAGCCTTTGTCAGAGGGTGAAGGGGATTATTCCCCAGCAGTGGGCGGTGAGCACAGGGACCACGTGAGCTCTCATCAGGCTGAGATGCAGCAAGATGTGAGTGGAAGGGGGACAAGAAAGGAGCCAAAGAGATGGAGTAAAGCTAGCTGAGGGGATATAGGCATACTGTCTTCTCCCTGGGTCCCTGTCCTGGGAAGGGGCTGTTGGACCTCGCTGACCGGAGGTATGGTAGCGGGAGGGCTTTGGGAGTGGCGATCAGCATCATGTCTGCACGACGGCGTCAGAACTGTGTGTCCAGGCTGAAAATTTGCTTGTACTGGGCTTATAGGTGACAAAATGTTCCTGTCCWGGTTTGCAGGGCTCAAGGTGAGTGTATTCATTGTGTGGTTAGTTTGAGGACACAGCGATGACAGAAGGGGTGTGCTGGAAGAGACTTTCCCAAGAGAAAGGATAATCCAGYGGGATGAGCTTCCTGGAGATTGGTTTGTAGCTCTAGCCTTTTCTGAACTCTCAGGGTTATGTGTCAGTGCAGACTGGCAAGAGGAGCCTCTGTATAAAAATGCAACTTTTGTCTGAAAGCGTACTTCACTTTGGTATGGTMAGAAGTAAAGGAAACCCAAGAGATGTAAATGTAGCTTGTGTTCCTTTCCTAATGCCGACCCACCTTGTACAAAGTGCTGACTAGCTCCGTGCAGGTGCTGAGTATTTTATTACCCTCCCTCTGCAGATCCTGGATGTGATGGGCTAAGAGTTGCTGGGATTGAATTACCTTTGTGGTTTAAGGTGAGACCTGTGATGAAGCTGGCTTGTGTGGTTGTGTTATAGAAGTGGAGCTTCACGTGCTCTCTGCCAGTAGCTGTAGCTTGTGGTGTCAGACGTTGGGTGTTAGTGGGCCCAGGCTGGGATTTCATCTGAAGTCAGAATTGCTTTTTGTGGTTCATTTTCAGCTCCCACTTACTTTGAATTCAAGGGCARACTTTACGGTAAGCAAATTCTGCGCTCTGAAGTTACTACTTTATATGTGGTTTTAACTGCTGCCTCATCAGCATGACAAACGATGCTGCCCTGGAGCTAGCTGGAGGGGTTTGTAGAAGTAGCTTTTAACAATGGACATCTCCAAATTGGACAGAAAACTACATGCTTTTCCCTTGGCGTCTTCTGGTGTAATAATGGAGAGCCTGGCAGGCATACGCAAGCAGAAGTAATAAATGTTGCTGTTGGGTACAAAAAGGAAAGCGGGTAAAAGTCCAGCTAAAGATCTACTGTTCAAGCTGTGGTGTTGCTTGTAGTCACTGCCCATCGGTAAGCAAGAGAACAGATTCAGAAAGGATGGGACTAAAATGAGGGTATTGGACCTGTCTTGTGACAAAGGGAGTGCCTCTCTGGGGCTTGTGAAGACGAGATTTGCAGGGGTTGTGGTGGTGGACGAATGATCTGAAAAAAGGGCAACTGTGAGCTGGAGAAGGGAGTCGACCACGATGCTCCCAGGTTTTGTTCTCATCCAGAGCAACGTGTGTATCTTGGTCACCTGCCAAATCCAAGCACCATGTGCACACGCGGGCATGCTGTCCTGTCTCCTTTCCTTTCTCATCAATCTTTCCTGTTCCTCTCCACTTTCCCTTCCGTTTCAAATCTTGCCTGGCAGACCCAGATCCGTGTTCTTCTGCAGTGCCCCAGGAGCCTCTTCGCTGAGGCAGCCGGTGCTTGCCTGGCCCTTGCCTTGGGCAAGAGCTCGGCAACTGGACTTGCTGAGARCAAGATGGGGCCCAGCTCCCTGCAGGATGTACCGGGCTTCCAGCATTGGGGATCTCTCATCTGCAGCACTGCTGAGCTGTCATCACTGCGTCCTTATTTTATGGTTTTGTAGCCTACTTTGCATGAGTTTTGCCTTTCCCCTATTTTAATGTTAGCTGAATTACCTTGCCAGCTCCTCCCTTCCCTCAGGTTCCTCCAGRCGAGAGGGGAAGAGAGTCTTGAATACTATTTAGTGTGAAGGCACTTATTAATGCTTAATCTCTCAAATATGTCACTGCTTTTACTGTGTCTAATAATAGGGTTTATTGTCATGGTTGTCTGAGGTCCGTGCTCAGCTCCAAAGCATGTTTCATTAGTTATTGTTGCTCATGTACTCCCCTTATGGAGGGGTTTTTGACTCCATGGGTTTGCTTGCTCTATCAACATCCAAGAGCCTCTTGGYGCTTGAGTTCTTAAATGGAAGAGTCCTGTACTGTGGGTGTAGCAGTGTTTGTGTGCAGATGAAAAGCACCTTACCAATGCTTACTGCAAAATRGCTTTAAATGGCCTGGGTGAAATACTAGAAAGTCGTTGTTAGCAAGAGGGAGTTGGGCATACCTGGGTGATGCTGAAGGGAGATCAGTATGTGTAAAATGAGTTTTGGAACCGAGTAAGGATCACTAGGCACTAAAGTCCTGTAGTCTGCGGAGAGAGAAATGCCCTGAACGCTCCCCATCTGTGAAAATGGGCAGTCCTATAAGATGGGTAAAGCTGTCGGGCGGCAGCAGGGTTTGCTTTGCTGCTGCCTGATGTCAGTGTGAGAGCCGAAGCCAGCGTCTCCCACCGGCAGTAGRCTGCTCTCTGCCTCCCTCGATAAGGAATGACAAAGTGCTGTGGCTCTAGGTGTGGTCAGAGCCTCTTCAAATAGTCTGTCTCTATTCATGCACTGCAATAAAAAGAAGCACTATTGAAATACCGGCAACCCTGTTTATTCCAGCCTTTGTATTAGTGATTTAGAGAGAGCCTGTGACCTTACTGAACATGAATGGATCCCTCGTAACCTGAGACCAGGAGCAATATTATTTTAAGCAAGAAGTAAGACTCTGAAGCAGGCTGTCCTTTTATACATATCATTCATGTGACAGCAGAGCTGCATTTAGAGCTGAAAGGGGATAAAATCCCTGAGGAGACTGATTGCACCTCATTTATTTTTAACAAATGTACTGGGAAAGATTGAGCCTGAATTCCTAGACTTGGGGCAGTCTTAAATTCGGACAATTTCCACTTGTCATCCCTGTGGAAAGGAAGATGGGCACCAACTGGGCTTCCAGCTAATTCCTGGGGAAGAAGAATTGCACATGGATTCTGATCTTTAAACTTGCTTCTCCTTTAGTCTTTGGGTTAAGAGGTGAAATAATGGTTTTACAACTCTGGCTGAATTTATGGTCTGGGTTCCCATGTGGATTGTCACTATTCATGCTGCCTGCATCTGCTTTTGTTGCAAATCTGCTCATCGGTTCGATAAAACTAGAATCAAGGCAAGACAGATTGCTACCTGATTGTCATCCCGAGTGGCCCAAACTGGGCAAAGAGCAGCTGGAGAGAGACACCCGAGTGCTCAGTAGGGATGTGTTTTATGTATAAAGGTTTATATTTGGTGTTCATTCTTATTCACTTGAAAATGCTTGTCTTGTGCCGCAGCATGGTTTAAACTGTGCTCCCTTGTCATGAAAAATAAAGGTACAAATGCAGCTTCTGTTGGGTTTTTATTTTTTTTAGAAGCATGAGCTCTGGCTCTCAAATTCTGTTAACTTGTGCTGGGTATTGGGAGACACTACCATCTCCCACGGCACCTCTCACTTGCTGTTCATGGCATGGTGTATGAAACTCGGAGCTAAAGCAGGCACCAGTACCCTTGGCGGAACCGCAGCAGCCCGTGAGCACTCTGATCAGCCACTCCCTGTGACTGGGGCAGCAACTTCCCGGTGCTCAGTGAGGTGTGAACCTCTTGGGGTGCCCACCCATCTCCCCATCRCTCACTGGCTTGGTTGGCATGTCCCTGTCCCTGCCCTCTCTGTCAGGASTCGAACGATGCACTCATCCCTAGGCTGTGCTCTCCTGCTGATGTTGTTTTTTTTCTTGAGCTCCTCCAGATTAGGATTTTTTTTCTGCATTTATCTTCTCACTGCCCCTTCTGATACAGATTTAATTAAAAAATGCTGCTTTTAGTTTCTARTAAATACTGTTGCTTCTCACCACCGCTGAGGGCAGTGAGCATCGCTGTTTAACCCAACTGCCTGGACACCCTGTCCGTTCCTTCCCTGTTCCTYGTGGCAGCAGTGGAAGCCTCTCTGCTGTACCACACTGTAGACCACTTCTGCATCGGTGATCTTTGCAGCCAGCAGCTCTGCAGGCTTGGAACCTGTAGAAGTAAAATAGTGCTCCCTAAGAAAACTCCCCTGACTTGGCTTCTTCCCTAGGACAGGCTTTCTGTTGCTGCAAGAGTGATGCCAGCCACGGTGGTGTGGCAGTAGCTGGAGCAGATGGTGCTGTTGTCATCATTTTAATTTCTATCCATGTGTTGAAACAGCTCAAAATAACTTAAGAAATGAAGGCCCAATCTGAGAAGATACTGTGAATGTTTTCCTTGCCCTGAGAAAATCTCCTGCAACGTTAGTGTCCACAGCACTTTCCTGGTTCTGTCCCACCCCACTCTGACTAGGATTGCTCGCATTTGTAGGCTAGAGCTGTAGCATGAAGAATCTTTTATATTTAATATCTTCATTACTGTGGCAGCATTGAATATTCACAGAACTTCCATCAGGGTGCAGCGAATGTTGTCAGCACTGTGAAATCAAAGAAAGAGGAGCAGCTGAGATCAAAGTAAGCAATGAACACATACCTTGTGTCTTGACAGCATATTTTTCCAGCCGGAGGCAAAACCTGGAGGGGCTCAAGGTGCAGCTGGATGGCGGCTGGTGCTGGCGCGRCTCTGGCCTCCTATGCTTTCCCCCTCTGCTATGTTGGTGCTCCGAAGCCGGGGTGAGATGACCCATAACACTGCTGTCACACACAAGTTCTGCTTGTGAGGGGTTCGGTTTCTGCTGGTTTAGGGCCTTGAACCACCTCCCAGTGGGGTGTTGGAGCCGTGCTGGTGGTGTAAGGAATAAGGTTGGGACCAAGCAGTGTGGTCTGAGCCTGGCTTGTTGAATTGCAGCCTTGCTCTGTCCAGTTTTGAGATACAGGCCTCACTCTTTGGATCTCTCCACAATCAAAACATGGTTGTTCTGAGGCCAAGGTATGTACTTCTTTCACCACGTATTTTGGGCCCTTCCTGTGGTGCTGCACCACATGCACGTGTTACTAGCTTGGTTGAGGTGGAAGGTGATAGCAAGTACCCAGATCTTCAAGTCYGTTTACAGGTGTAAGTGAAGTTTCCTTCTCATTAAATTCTCTTAATTTATGAGGCTTCTGGTTGCACATTGATCTCTTCTTCGCAGTGTCAGCATCCTTTGAGCCTAGCACCAAACACAGCGTCATCATCTGCCTTTACACATAGAGAGGGTAGAGGAAGGAGGCTGGTGTGCAGCCTGCTCACTGCTTGCACTGAGGCCGGCTGGCTAGAGCAGCTCCTGGAAAGTGCAGGATGTGGCTCTTCCCAGCTCAGGAAGGCTTAATCCTGCTTGTGTGTCCCTGGGGGCCCTGGCGCTGTGCACCSCAGCAAAGGTGGACGGTGACTGTTTTCTTCTGCAGCAAAGAAAGAAGAGATTCATGGGACTGGCAGGAAGGTGGCTRAGTACTGCAGGGAGTTTCTCTCCTTGCAGTGGACGCTGCAATTTTTGCACTTAAATGCAGAACATTTAACTTAAACTCTTAAATGCAGAGTGTGCCRACGGTGTGTGCACTCTGCAGATGGCTCAGGGCTTGTATTTGATCCCATGTTCACAAYAGGTTTCAGACATTTCTCTAGCCTGTGGCTCCGATGCACCAAATGGATGCTGTTGTACGTGTGCCACTACAAAAGCCTGCAGAGAAAGGAAATTAGCAGAGCTTTGGTTCTCWCACTGGCAGTCATCTCTGCTGGGTCCTACAGCACACGGCTGTGCTGCAAAGCAGTAGCTTGTAAAATGGAGACGGTGCTGGCGAGCTCGCGTGATGAACAGCAGAGCTGCTTTCAAGGAGTCGATGTTCACTAACCTGCTAGAAACACCTTTATCTGGTGCTTCGGTCCATCACATCCCACACGTGCTAGGTGGAGTGAGCGCCCATCTGAGAGCTCGGCTCCATGCTCTTGTCAGCCAGCATGGGTGTTTTCACCCTCCTGTTTGTTTGAGGGTATTTGGTGTCTGGCTGGCTAATAAAGAGTGAGTTTTGGGGTATTTTTCAGTTCTTCAATTGACTGAACTGCATTTCAGGAGCTCTGTCTGGGAACCCAAGAAGCGTGTGACAGTGCTCAGTGCCCTCCCAAACTGGCTGTGTTCAGGAAAATGGGGGTGATCCTGTATCTGTCAGCCTTGCTCTGTCCTGGGATGTGTTGTGGTACCCACTGAAGCATGAAATAAATCCTGTCAGTTTGTTTCTGACCTCATATTAATGAAGAAAACTGTGTTAATCATGAGAAACTGCTGGCCACGCTAATAGTCCTGCTTGTGGTAGATTGCAAGCGTCCACAGACCAGATGAGCCTTGCCAGGCTCCTTTTACCACCGACTGCTGTGTGAAAGGGACCTTCCTCGACTGCTTATCATGGGAACATCCTTTATAATTGTTCCACATCAGCGACAGAGAGGAGTGCGGCAGCCGTCAGTTAGTGAGGATGGATGTCTGTTTTTCTTTCTTCAGGCAATGCAATCTCTCAGGAAAGCAATTTCTTCCTCCTCACGGTGTAATTTGCCAGCCAAGGTAAAGGAGACTTTTGATGGGCAGAAGGCTGTCCTGATGTCAACTGTCCTAATTCATTAAGACTCCAGCGGCACTTTTGGGAACTTTTCTTTCCTCTTTTCCCTCTCCCCATCCAGGCATACATTAACATTACTTCTCTGCTATTGCTGGAAAGTAACATGCTAAGAACACATTGACTTGTGTGCTGTGTTTCCTTCCCTGCTGGATTCTTTTTGGTGGCAGCGGGCAGGCCGGGGGMGCAGCTCCTCCCAGCAACCGGTGAGACTGTCCGAGGACTTTGCCGTACTGCCATGCATAGCAGTTCAGCCACATCTCAGCATGCAGCTTTGAAAGGCAGTGCAGGGGAAATATTAAGCTTTCATCATTTTCTGTTAAGTGAATAATCACTGCTACAAGCCTGAATGCTGGTGAGCCCGCCTTAAAACCTGCAGCAGCAGGGAAGATGCTCTGATTTCCAGCGGGTTGGGCTGAGCCTGGGATGGGAAGAGTCAAAGAGAATTAGCTGGTAAATAAGATCTCCTGCCTTCTCTTTGATCCGCTCTACGTGTTCAACTGCTTAAAGGCTTCCCAAGCAAGCAGGATTTTGGGGGAGGAAGAATTTATCCACCCGTAGACCATCTCATGGCTCTGTGAAATGCATGACTGCAAGATACTCTAGCAGGGGGCTGGGAAGAAATCCRAAGGTAGCCTAGTAAATCCCTGGTAAAGAGGCTTCTCTTCCTTCTATTCACAAAGAGCTGGCTGAACAGACAGGGCAAGCTTTAAAACTACTGTTGCTTCCTTTTTTGCTGCTGTGTAAGCCCCTCTGATCAGAGCTTTAATCTAGCTAAAGTTAGTGGACTTAGAGACAGCCTGATCTTTGCATCATAGTATGGAATGAGAAGGGTGATCCGGAGTGCTGACACCTCCCTGGGCAGCAGTCGCCCTTAAACACCCTCCTGTGAGTGCACAGAGAAAGCTGGGGCTGGGGGGGCCTGGTATAGTGGTGTTGCAAAAGGTTGGTTTTGACTTGCTCAGATAAGCCAGACAAAAAGCGAAAAAGAAAGGTAAGAAGGTGTAAAAGATCAAGGAAGGAAGATACTAATAGCGGCAGTAGATACTGCAGGTTGATGCGGAGGTGCTCCAGTTTCAGGTGAGGTGAAGGTGGAGCCTTGCTGCCCTCACGTCCCCGTAGGGTCCCTTAGGAGCTTCCTCCGGTTTCTCTACTCGAGTGCTGCTCCAGAGCACCCTGCTGAAGGAGAGCAGTGCAGCTGGGAGCACGCACTTGTGGTGTCTGTGGGAGCCTGGCTTYTACTCTGGTTTGTCCCCAGCCTGCTCCGTGACGGACCTTTTCACCTCTGTTCCCCTTGCAGGGAAGGTGGGAATAACGATGTCTTTGGTGAACCACCTTGTGCTTCTGTCAATAGCAATTGATACAAGATTTAGGGTTARTATTCCTACATTGCAAAACACTTGTGTATGTTCCCTCAAGTGATTCCCAGCACATTCCTCTTCCTGGAAGAGGCCACATTTATAGTGCCCTTTTATTTGGGCAGAGAAGGGACATGCAGATAAAACCATTTCCCATCTCCTGAGTCCAGCTACTCTTGCAGCTCGGGCTGTGGGCTGGAGTTGTGTGCCTGGATAATCTGGTCTCCTAATTGCCACCCTGCTTGGAGGCAGCTGCTGAACTGGACCTAAGCTGATTTGGGATGGCAAATTCTGTTAGTTTAATTCTCAACAACACTGAGGAACTTGGCAGCACGTGAGTATCCCTTGGCTTTTCTCTAGCCACGAGCGTGCCCTGGAGACCTTTGCCAGCTGGTGACCCCCAGCAGTTAGCCTGCAGAGCTCTTGGCTGTGGAGAGGTTAGATTTATAAGGGCTATTTACTGACGGTTCCCTGAGCTCTTGTGTCTTTGAACCCAGCTTTTCTTTTGACGCTGTTTGTACAGAATCGTAGCATCTCATTGCTTGGGGCTTCTTAGCCCTCAGTGTTACCACTCTCCCCTTGCCCCATCTCCTTTCCAGACTTGGTAATATGTCATTAGCTSGTGTGGGAGTTGTTTATTGCCTGGTCTCAGTAACCTTCAGGTCCCAAATGGGTGTGCATGAAGCCAGTGTGACCACCCTTGCTGTGATGAGGCTCCCGTGCCTCAAAACTGTTCTGCTATGAACCCAAACCCATCGCACGTCTGCATAGAAGGCGTCCTGCCCCCAGGGAAAGGTGTCAAAAGTTCTAGGCCCCCAAGGAGTCATTTGAACTGTAATATGGAAAAAATGTGGAAAAAAAAAAAAAGAAGATGCATTTTTGAGACTATTTCTTTTGCAACTCCCTCCTATTGTTCTAAGAGGCATTTGTCTGTCTTTGAACCTAAAGGAAGTTTTTCTAGCCTCTTGACTAGATAACTTGAAACTCCATGCAATTTCTGAGCTCTACATATTAGGCAGCGCCTGCGATTAATGAGATCACCATCCATATTCCTTCCTCTGTCAGCTTCTCGGAAAAACAGACTTGGAAAAGTACCCAAAGGAGATGAAAAGGAAGTTGCTTATGAATTATGGACAGCCTTTCAGGCTGATATTATTTCACAGGGATGTCATTCCATTTTAATTAAGTAATTCAGATGGAATGATGCTTTTTTTAAAACCCTGTTTGTGTTTGATCACCTTTCAGAGGTAACACTTAGATAGCTCATGTTTGTTGAATTTTCATTTTCAAGTAACACGAGTGGGTGCTTGCTGCCCTTACTGATTAAATAACGGAGAAGGAAGACACTGCTGCGGCTGAGCACAAGACACAACAGCCAAGAGGCTTTACTCTGCCCGTGTCTGGAAATTAGCTGGGTGATTGCTTGGACATTTTGTGGCTGGTGTGAAAGATGGAGCTGCTCGGTTGGACCCAGTGATAAGTACAGATTGTGCAAATGCAGCCAGTATCTCTCAAAGCATTGCGCTCACCTTCTGCTGAAATTTCTCTTTCCTCTATTTTCTCACCAGTGTGTGGCTAGTAACCCCCCGCACCCAGCCGCCAACAGATCTGCCAACGCCTAGTTTATTTTGGGATTTGTGTGTATGTAAATTGAGCTGTTAGTTCCCAGACTCGTGATCCCTGGAGCTGCGCAGTTTGAATTGCTGCAGATCGAGACTCTACCTCTTCCTCTTGTGATCGGGGATAATCCCACGGCCGTTCAGAAACGGCGGCTGTCGGATTGTGTCCCCTTGATCCTTGGGCTGCGGTTATAGCCCTGTGTGTTGCTGGGCCCATGGGTGAGTGGGGTGCAGCTGCTGACCCACTTTCCTTGGACGGGGCATCGTGGGAGCACTCATCTCCTGGCACCAGAAGGGTTGCGGGGATGCGTTTTCATGCTCCTTTGTGACAGTGCTAATGATGTCGTCTGGCACAGATTACGCAAGGCTGAGCGCCACCGAAGCACAGCTGTGTGGTCCTCAGCATCTGCTTTCTTCCCTCTCTGCCGCTGGGCCACTCTCAATAGGGTATGTTGTTTTCAGCCCTAGTTTTATTTACCTTTCATTGCGAAGAAACCTTTTGCCCAGGGATTAAGACTGCGGGCTGCCCGACTTAATTTAGGATCTAAATCTTCCCAGGCGGAGAGTGCTGGAGGCTTTGTGCGTGGTTTGCTGGTGGTTAGCCTGAGCAGCAGCAGCAGAATGAGGGCTCTGCTGTGTCTTTGTGCTGGTGGTGATGTGTCCTGACTGTGCTCCAGAAAGACGTCCGGGGTGCCTGTTTGCTGGCTGTGCAGGAATTGCTGCTGCAGGCTGGGCATGGGGCTGTGACACTACGTGGCCTCGTGGTCTGCAGCGCAGAGGGGTCACCAGRCAGGAGAAACRTGCTGCTTTATAGGAGAAGTTTCTTTCCAACACCTGGGGCTGGTTTATGCCCTATAAACAGGGCTTAAATGTGTTTTAGCTGGGAACTTCTCATGTATTTCGTTCATTTATTGATTTAATTATCTTTTTTAACCCTGGTTTCCATAGGCCTTCCCCATTCTCTTTCCGTCTTTATGAAATAGTATTTGCAGCCATTGTTACAGTTCCTCTTGGAGGAATGATGCAGCAGTTGTTTCGTTTGGACCAGTTTTCACATGTGTGGGTTGTGCTGGGGCGGGAGGTTGCCATGAATTGAGCAGTTGGCTTTACTCTAAACAGTACCACCCCAGCTGTGATCTAGTAGCTTTTACTTCTGCTGTCAGACCAGACGAAGCCATTTTGTTGATGCCTTCAAGCCTAACAAGCTATTTAGAAAATAAATTTGCAGGATGGGCAGCGGAAGAAGAATAGTGCTTTAATTTCTGGCTCAGTTCTCCTGGGCATGAATGCAGGACACTGTCAGGGATGTAGCTCTGGTGTCTTGACTCACCATCAGTGCATCTTGCAAAGGAAGCAAAATCAGGCTGGCTGCGGGTTGGCACGGAGACCTTTGTGGGTGTTGGACAAAAGGCGGTGCGTGGTTTTGCAGGCAGTGTGGGRACCATCACATAAAGCTGATAGGCTTTACTGTCAGGTGTCTGCAACCTCCTGTGAGAGGAGTGATGTTGCTTTCAGTATCCTTGCCAAACTCCACAAGGAAAATTAGTTTTTTTTCCTCTTTAAATGTCTTGTGGACCTTGAGCTGACGAATAGGTTTCACTTCCTGAACTAAACTTCAGGGCTGTTGATGGCTGTTAAAGRTTTGCATCATTTCACTTAAGGCTTTTCCTTACTGGATATGTGGTCCTGCATGCTTTGGACTCGTTGGGGTGTAAATTGCTATTTTGGCTTTTAGCCCCTAACAGCTTGTACAACACAGGCCTACAGGGACTGTTCTGGGGCCCGATTCAGCCATGAAATTCTGTTCAAATGCTGTGAGAGTTGTTCCTGGTTAYCGCAGTGTTGGGCTTAGCTGGCTGAGTCGTGGAGAAGCGCATCCAGAGTCTCCCGGTGGCCTGAATGCCACGAGCCACCCAACGCTCCCTCTGCTCCGCCGATGAGTCCACGCACACCTCCAGTCCACGCCGGTTACAGCAAATTGGAATATCTGCTCCTCTTCAGGTTACACCGGTCTGAGGGTGGGGATGGCAATATTCAACTCTCAAACCAGCTGGAGGCTCGGAGGCCACTGTTTGTAACCCTTTATCATTGGGAAAGCATCTCCAAGCCTGGGAGTGAAATATGCTGTGTGCCAGCCCGCGTCTCATCTTAACACCGATACGAATGGCAAAGCAATTGCATTTGGTGRCAGGAGATGGCTGGGCTGTCATCAGTTAAACTTGCCTCTCGGACCAACTAGATTTATGCTCGGGCCCTAACTAGGTTGCACATACAAGGCAAACACCAGAGGTACTGGTGGGCTGAGTCTGCAGTGCCAGAAATCAGCCTCTTTCTCCTGCTCCTGGCAATAAAAACTTTGCCCCCCTACTTGCCTCCTCATGTGCCTCGTTGCACAGCTCAAAATGACTGCTTAGGATGCCTCTTCTCTTGAAAGGCGGGCTGCAGGTTTGAAAAATTTGAAGTTTGGAGGAGCTGTTAATTATGGGATAGGCTGTTGCCTTTTAGATAGTGTCCCTGGTTAACAAGAATAGTTCTGCTGGAAATGGATAAGATTCTTAGGAGGGTTTGTGCTTTATCTGTCATGCAGAGGGTGCTGCTGAAGTTTATCTCTGCGCAGCTATCCTTGCTGTAATTATTCATTATGAACCATTGCTTCAAGGTAGGGCTGGTTTTACGGTTTTTGAGAACATTTTTTCCCCTTAATGTTATGTTTTCCCCAAGAGGGATTTCCCCTTCCCCCATTTGAAAAACAAATAGGATTATCATTATAGACTTTTTTTCAAAATTCAAAGTAGTTTTTCAAATGCGCAATTTTCAGACCATCTTTGTTTAAGAAGTCTAATCTAAAATATGCAGTTTTAATAAAGTTTAAATTCTCTTTAGTCATATGAATTTATTACCTGAGTGAAAACCTGCAGCAAAGCTGAGACTTTCCAAGTAGAATAAGAAGGGCTTTGCATACAGGCAATTCAGTTTTGCTTCTTGGTTTCAACCGGACACATCTGTCCCAAAACCATGTGCATCATCAGTATGGGTTTGACTGAGCAATGCTTTTAGCTGACATCTACAATGGATGAAAAAGAAAGAGGGAGAGAATGAAGTTCCACATCCATTGGAGAGGCATAAAATGTCTTTATAGATGTCGTTCCTGGTGAATAGGACTGTATGATTATATGGCCTGTGTATTTCAAATTCTGCTGGGAGAGCTTTGCAGCTTAGAGATAATGGTGGTGGTGGCTCACTCGTACTTTCCCATTGAATTGCTTTGTGCGCTTAATGTTATTTATTTGCTTATCTGGTGCTGATGAAATTTCAGCCCTGTTGTAATGGGTTTAAATCTCAGCCCTGCCAGGCCTTGGAGGGCAAGCTGTAGGAAATGCTTCCCGAGCTGCACTGGAGGGGCAGCGCTTGTGAGAAAGGCATCTGTTGAATGGGCATTTCTTCAGCTAAAAGCAAGATGCTGTAAGGAACCATGTGGGAGCTGGATCCCCCTCCCTGCCCCTTGGCTCGTGCCAGTTTGAGGAGTTTCTGTTCTTCTCCACCACCGACTGCTGCACACAGTGGCTCAGGCACMGAGCGACTCTGCTCCTCTGCCTGCTGTGCTGCAAGCACGGCGGGAAGACGTAGTGCTTCATCTGCTGGGACATGCTTCTGCTCTCCATAGCAAACCGTGCCASAGCCCCCAAAATCACTGTGTCCAAATGAATGAGCTCCCAGGGCCTTTTGTAAGCTTCAGCCAGGTTTCAGGTGCTCTCAGGGTCCCATTGAGTGTTTTTTTCATGGATCTTTGTGGCTTTTGGTCATGCTTTTTTCCTCATAACAGAAAAGGCAGCTCTTGCTCTCTTGTCTCTGAAAAATTAATGGCTACGTCTCCCCGAGCCCACCTCCAGTCCTTTAGCTCTGAGGCGGCTGAATCCTGCCATGCGTGGAGCTCGTTGGGAACGGGGGCTGTCTCTGCCCGGCTGTGAGCACAGCGTTAAAGGCCTTCTTGCAAAGCTCAGACAGATAGTGAGATCGTCAGCTTCTCTGAAAAACACCCGGCCGTTTCTTTACGCTGAAAAGCCCTGGCACTGGCAGGTCAGCGGGAAGCGGGGTGACAGTCAGCCCTGCGACCAGGCGGCCCCGCGTGCCCGCCAGCAGATCCACCGGCCTTTGCTGAATCATGGCTCACTGCTGCTGTGCCAGGGTTGCACAGATGCTAAATGCTCTATTCAGAGGAAAAGTGGAAGATGTTCGGCTGTGTCAGATGCTGTTCATGGAGCCAGCAGATGAGCCTGCAGCGGGGTATGCGTGCTCACTAGCTGTCAAGCTAGGAGTCCTCTCCGGATGGTGTCCCAGGAAATTCTTGTCCAGAGGCAAGAAAGGCCTAAATGTATCTTTCTAGGGAGATCGGGGAGACACTAATTGCTCCAAAAAACAGGTGGGAGGAAGAGAGAAAAGGAGGCAGAGTAAGGAAACAGTAAGCCTCATTTAAATCCAGCACAGCAGATTTGTGAGTGGTTTGCCTCTGGGTCTGCAGTTGGGAAGCAAAGATGTTAATATCTGTAGATGTTTAGTGAACCGAGCTGGGCTGGGAGGACTGTTAGGGACCACCACTTGTGAGTGGAGTAGGAACTGCTTCTCCCATCCATGTTTTCCTACCAACAGACAGGACAGTGCGTGGGGAAAACTGTACCCAGTGCCGTGTGTGCGTTTGGGGCAGAGAGGTCACTCTTCTGCACGTGCAYGTACACACAAAAGCGGCATATTTGTGTGTCATTTTACCCTCGTGTTCATGCCAAAGTGCCCTGTACAGTAGGTTAACATTATATTTTAGTATTTCAGTGCTAGGTGGACCTGTAAATAATATCAAGTGGCAGCCAGATGAGACCAGGATATAATCAATATRATCCTTGGAGCTCTGTGAGGARGGCAACCATATGTCCAAATAATTAGGGCCAACCATTTTTGGGGCAAAAATTAGGTACTTAATTCTTTCCTACTTTATACCTCCATTTTTATGGGTGATTTCCTTTCAGGACAAGTTCTTGAACTTACTTGGTACAGTTCTGTCAAATGGCTTTGTAACTGTCTAAGGCAGAAATTAAATTGCATAGTCATCTTGCTAAGGCTTAAAAAAAGCTGGGTGAGAGATCTGGTTACTAGCAGTGGAGTTTCTCTTGCGTAGTTCCATATATCTAGTTAATTTATTGCCAGCAAACAAAACCACATGAGTTCGCTTCCTTGCTGCTGGTAACCTGAGCTTCATTGCTGGATTCATTTGCTCCTGACGGTCATGGAAAACGTGCGATTACACTAATAGCTGGTTATTAATCACTGCCAATGGCTGTAATTATATCAGCTATTAGGAAGTCAACTAAAAGCAATGTCTGTCCAACCAGCATGGAGAATAAGGAGAAACACGGTCCSTGCTTCACAGAAGCGGATAATGTTTGTTGGCGACTTCATTTCCTTTTGCAAATAAATGCACATTAGAAAAATAAACCTGAATTTTAGCACCTTTCTACTTCCACTCCAGTGTCCAGACCTATTTCTGTGCCTCGCTCTATACCAYGTTGTTGGCTTTCTGAGCGCTGCGAGAAGGATTCAGGGTTAAGCAGCCGTTGTGCTGTCCTCTCAGACCCACAGGCAAGCGAGACCCTCTTCTCTAAGAGTGCCTGGTCCAAATCCATCTCTGGAGAGTCCTGCCTTACCCCTGTATGTCACTTTTGGATTGCTTGTAAGATGATCAGTGTATCGTTATAGCTGTGTATCCCTGCGGGGTGTATCCACCGGGGTAGAAGGCATCCCTTCCTGCAGCAGCRTCACACCTTGCCAGCAGACACTTCTGGTGAGCAAGTGATTAAATTGGCTAATGCAGAGTTTGGACCGTGCAGCAGAAGTACGTCTGCACTAAGCATGCTGCTCCCGGTGATCACCTGTGACACCGAGCAGTGTCCTGTGTGCACCAGGATGGTCATTTTGCTTGGGACATCTTAAATACCTGTGGAATTTTGATGTTGCAGCTGGGCAGAAGTTGCCTGTATCCTTATTGTGATGGATGCAGTGACTGGCATATGCTTTTGCTTGTGCAGGAATAATTCGAACTTCCCTTTGTTCACAAGGAACATTTGCTCCTTTAAATGTCTTTTATGCAAAATCCTTGTTTTCCTTTTGGCTCATGCCCCTAGGTGAATTTTTTCTGTCTTGAGTGTGGATTGCTGTGACCTCCTATGCTGAGACCTTGGTGCAGCTCTGCTGAAGAGTGGTCTGGCAGGGGCAGCCCTTTTAGATGCCAATTCGGCACGTTAGCACTCCCTTCCCGCTGTCCTCCTCCACTTGATGGCTGCGGACAAAACACGCTCCTGATGGATTTGGAGGCACTAGTGTTAGATGCTCTGGGGAGTATTTCAGCACTGGTGTGAAACCCAATAGGTAACATGTATCCTGAGCTGTGACCTTCCCCGAGCACAATGGTGTGATTTCAGGGCTCATCAGGAAAAGGGAACAAAGTAGATATCTTCTTACAGTGGCTGAAAAGGTGSTTTGCTGTTGTTGGCTGATTGCTTGCAATAGGGTGTTTAATGCTCCTGGAAATTGGCTGACAAACCAAAATCCAGCTCCAGATGAAGGTGTGTTGTGTCAGGTTTTGCCTGATGGGTGTTTATTTTTACTCTCCTCTTCAGGTAACTTTGCTGAGAGATGGCGGAGCAGCGTCAGGACGTGACTATGATGGAAGATCACGTAGCTGGCCAGGGGAAGCACATCCCATCAGGTGAGCACCTCCAGGAGGAGGTGGTTTAAAGGACCTGCCTCGCCCATTGCTGAGAGAATGGCCAAAGTGGGGAGAACAGGGCCAGCGTGCGAGGGTTGCGAGGGGTCCTTGGGGACGTCCAGGAGGAGATGGTGTGTGTGTCTGGAAGGTTACCGTGGATCAGCTGGCTGCAGCCAGTGGACAGTGGGTAGCCCACAAGATGCTCTGATGTTCATAGTCGTAGGAAAATGCTGCAGTTTGGTATCATTGCCCAGCAAGAGCAGAACACCCCCCAGTATCCAGACTAGTGATGATCTTATTGCTGCAGCTTTGCGAATGTGTGTTTCTGTGTTCACTCCTTAGTTCGCTATAAAAATACAGCACTGCTTTTATTTGGAGACAGAGCTCAAGGATGGTGCTTGCTGCCTGCTTTACTCACCTGCACAGGGAAATGGGGAGAACTGAACAGAGAGCTCTGGGAGTGAGGACCATGCAAGAGTCTTTTGCCCCATATGTCAGACCTACATTTCTCAAGAAGCCTTTCCTTTCTCATTCCACCATGCTCCACAATTGAGCTTGGAAACCCACATAACGCCAGCAAACCTGGTGGGACTCACTCCCGGCTATGCTCCATATAAACATCATCTTAATTTTCTTTTCTTGAGGTGCTTTGGACACAGCTTACACCAGATAAATGGATTGCCTCTGTCCTGGAGAGAATCCATAGCATCCATTCATCCCGGGTTCTGTAATGCATTTCAGTCTGATAGCTCCTCTCAGCTTGTAGCCTCAGCTTCGCACATCACAGGTTCCCAGGGATTTTGCTTATGCTAGTTTGAATCTTCTTTTCCAAGTCATTTTCTCCAGTTCTCATTATTTTATTTGCTCAGACTCCTTGCAGAAAGGAGACTTGTGCCTCTTGTCCTGTTCTTCCAAAAGATGACTTTTGCAACCAAGTCTTTGCACGGTTGTGCTACACCAAGCCCTTTACAAAGACTTGCTGGTTTGCAATGATTAGGATTAACGCATCATGGAAGCGTTCAGCAGCCTGCTCTGGGAGGGAGGCTCATGGCTCCAGAAATGGCAGGGCGGACAACAGTGACTCAGAAGTTGTACATCTTTTCTGCTTATGTTGCAAAGATCTCCTTTCCTGCTTGTGCCATGCTTTGCTGTTTCTAGCTGTCCAGTTCACTGGGCTTTTCTTTTGCTGATGGGTTTCCGCGTGTTCCTTTTGGTGATGACACTGGTGCTTTTGGTTGGCATTTTCACGCTTTGCTTGCTTATTAGTTCAGGTGTTTTATACTCTCCAATTACAATTCTTGCTGCTGTGGATCTGGGCAATCAAAGTTCGTAATGCACAGGCCATAATTCATAGCCAAGGACTTGTTCTAAGTATTTGAATGTTTTCCAGGCTATCCCCTTCAGATACCAGTCGATGATGGATCGGATGAGCCTGTTTCTGAAACATCTGACGCTAAGAGCACCCCAACTACGGAAGGTGGGAGCTCTTTGACTTACTGCTTTGAAACCATGATGGATGGGGTCGTGGTAAACCTTGCTGAAAGACTCGCCATGCCGTGTTCTGGTGGGGTTTCTCAGGAGGAGTGTCTGCACTCTTGGACAAGTGCTCTTCATTAGTCTCATCACAAGCGATGTTTGCCACTCTGCAGAATGAGATAATGAGCTTTAAAAGTGGAGAGTGGGTTGGAAGGCAAGAGAAGGTGAAGTGTTTGTAGTTCAGGAAGTTGCTTGCGGTTTGTTTCCTGAAGACTTTTTACACTGTGACTRCCAGGTCCTGTTAGCTCAGCGCAGCCGGGAGCAATCCCGTGTTGTGCATTCCCAGGGCCAGAGGTTTGCATCATTGTGCTCCCCCAAGATACTGACAGCACATCCTGGTCGCTGTGTTCCCTTTCAGAGTTAGCTGTACCTCATAGCTCCTTTTTTGCCCCCTCTGTATTTACATGTTCATTAGTACAGGATGATTCATGCTGGAATGATGAGGTGGGCAGAGTCTATACATAAAACAAAACTTTATGCTCATGTAAAGGTCATGTTGGTAGGACTCAGGGCGTGTCTGTGCTGCTCCAGAGTGTTATCTGAATGCCATGTTTATAGAAAGAATCTAATTCCAAAGTGGTCTGGAGATTTTTTCACCATTTTAATTAAATGCACTTTTTCTGTTCCTCTGGCTGCTTTAATCCCAAGTATCTGCCTCTTRGAGACTTCAGGTGGAGGCATTAGTTTGCAAAATTTATCTAAAAAAAAGGTGGACAGAGATGCTGACCAGTTCGAGCCCTGTGCCACTGAAGGTGTGGGCCGACTGATCGTCCGTGAAGCGGCTCTGTTCCTGTGTATGTGGCTCAAGAAATCAGTACGTAAGACCTGGCTGGTGCAGAAGGGGATATTGTCCCTCTTTCCAGTTGGATCGGGGCTGTCATGACGAGCAGACATCCCTCTGGCAGATGGAGCCAGGTATCTGCCTGTCTCAGAGCTGCCTGGAGTGCGACGCAGTCTCAGTGCTCGGATAATTTATGAAGGTATCCGATGGGAGCTGTTCTTTCCTGCTCCAGACCAGTGTTGTCCCCTTGCAGATAGCGTTGCCGTGCATGCAGACCAGGCACCAGTGGCTGTCTTTAGCTGTGCGTTTTCAGACAGTGTTTATGGTAAAGCCTTCAGCTGCATAAGGAGTACGCTGGAGCTGTGTGGTTTGTGTGGCAGAGGGGACAGCTGATGGTGTCCCTGCGATACTGGCTTTGCTATGTCACGCTCGGTTGTCTCCCTCCACGAGCACTGGCTCAAGGGACGGAGTTGGGTGCTTTTCTGAGCAAAAAGTTCTTCAGGCATGTCCTGGCCTCCACAGGGTTTTGCCGCTCAACGGCTATGTGAAAGCTGCGTTGTTTTTCAGATGCCACAGCACCTTTAGTGGAGGAAGGAGACCACGAGGATCAGGGTGGTGTCGAACAGCACGGGGAGATCCCAGAAGGAACCACAGGTGAGGGAGCCCAAGGTGCAGTTTCATCTCTTGATGCAGACAGAGCAGAGAGCTGGACTGGTTAGTGCTTAAAAGTAACACTGCAAAACCTCTCRCAGGCATGCTTTACTCCTGATGCGTGCTTCTTTCTTCTCCACGGYCTGCAGAAATAATTCCTAGCTTACAGTTGTCCTCTTGCCTTCCCCATCCTGGGGGAAACTCGCAGCCTTTTCTTCTCTCTTTCTCAGCTCCACATCTGACAATCTTTCTATCTGGTATCTCTGTGGTGGCTTCACCTCCTATCTCCAGGCTAAGCGCTTACCTGCAGATCCCGGTCATCTSTGCCCCTCTGCCAGCAGCCCTGCTTTGCTGGCAGGGCGAGGCGGTCACCGCAGGACCTTGCTGCTTGTCTCGCTGGTGCTCTCGCTCAGCCCAGCCCATGCGGTTGTCTTTGAAGCGGCAGGTGAAAACCAGGCCACTGCAGCAGTTCTGTGGCTGCCGGCGCGTTTTAAGGATAATGCAGAGGAAGTGAAGTGGCTAATTCAGCCTGAATGCTCTGTGGGGAAACACTGTACCTGGGCCTGATTTTCCAGGGAGGGATGGGGGTCTTTCAGAGGCAGAGTAAGAAGGGAGTGAGCTGCAGCAGTGCTGTGTGTGTACAAGAGGGCAGGAGCTCTTGGGAGAGTCAGGTCTGTATATGAAAAATGAGTATGTGTCCCCTGTGCGGTAGCCGCTGGCTTTTCCTGGAAGCGTCAGGCAGGACCTGAGAAAGGTAGTGGGTGGAAATGGGCTTCTGCCAATGCCTGAACACTAAACAAGCCCACAGCACACTCCCTTGGRCAGCCAAATTATCTGTTCTGCATCCAGTCCCCAGGCTGCTGGTGGAGCCCTGGGCTGAAATGCAGAGTGACTCACCTGCTAGCAAGGATGTGCAGTCTCTGGTTCAAGATCTGACTGTACCAGGGAGCCAGRAAGAAGCAGTGTGTCCTGAACTCTTTGGGAAAAAGTGGGGAAAACAGAGAAAGTCCTAGTTTGACGGTAGAACTGTGACATACAAATATAACTGATTAAGCCGGTTTGAAAGTAATCATATAAKAAATTGAAAAAATTCTGATAGAGACAAACCATCATTGCTGTGAAGAAGATTGTGCTTCTCTAATATACCAGTATTCCTGAAGTGTCAGGTTTATATCAGACTTGGATTTACTGGTGTCAGATAGCCTCGGCAGAGTTCATYACAGTAAGCTAGGTAGTAGACACCAAGAAGGTGGGGCTCAGGTAAGAGTTAGACATTCATGTGAGTGCTTCCGGCAACGTAAACGCTAGGTGGGGGTAGAAGAGGGGATATAAATCTAAAAGTTTCCCTGCTCCTTAACAGCCTGTTTTCTGCACCTCTGCCTGAAGGAGCTTGTACTAACCTGCCACCCAGGATGTGCGACTTGGTGAAACACTCCTCCAGTCTGGTACAGCACGGGCTGAATAGATCTACCTAGATCCATCGTCGGTGCGGGTTGATTGCCTTCCTGATACTGCCCTGCTCATAATACAGCGCTGATGGGCAGAATCATCAGGGAGGTAAATCAATTCTCCAGACACACGCTTAAACTTAACTCTTGTTTTGATCATGTTTTTCCCCTTCTTTCTCTGAACCTGGGACCAGCTGAAGAGGCAGGCGTAGGAGCCACTCCCAACCTGGAGGACCACGCTGCAGGAGATGCYGCTCAAGGTTAGTGAATCGTCTGTCACTGGGGTCCCGTTATTGCTGCCCACATGTGCGGCTGGTTGCTAGCGGCTTGGGAATTTTCTTCTGTAATGCAAATGCTCTGCAGTATACGAGCAGTTGTGCAGTTCTCCCTGTTCTGACAGGGKAGGGTCATACATGCTTTGAATGTTCCAACGTACCCATTTCAGGGAACTGCAGCTTTTCATGCACCAAATTTCCTTCTCAGGTGGCTGAAGCCCTGGTGCTTGTTTGTCCAGTTGCAAAACAGGGCATCATCCCGGCTAGAAAAGGTAATACAGAGTCGGGATGGTGCAGTTAGCCAGGGGGAACTGCTCAGCATTGAACAGAGTCAGTTTTGGGCCCTGCATGTCACACATGAAATAAGTGAGTTGGTTAACTCTAATTACTGTGTCTCTTTCTAACGTAAAACATGTCTCAAACCTACTCGCTGATGCCCTTTAACTTTAAGGGTGTTTTTTTCTCATCCTGGTCTTAGGGAATGTGACTGACAAAGTCACGCATGGTAGGCAGTGAGCGTTATTAGAGCATTAATTGTGCGTCTACTCAGATGAGCCAAGAAATTATCCAGGGACCTCTTGGCTATCTGGAAAGCCTCTCTTGACTCTGCTCTGTTCAGACTTGATGGAAAACTTCAGGATGGGATTTTCCCAAAGCACCCAGTGCTAGCTTAATTCTGTGCCCAATGGGGCAGACTTATGGGTTCAAACTCACTTTGATATTGCTGTCTTGCTAGCACTAATACACCATAGCGCTAATTTGGTGCGTTGTTTAAAATCTTAGTTAAGCCCCATTTTGTAAGGTAATTTTCTGTGCAGTAGACWTCGTAACAAATTCCTCCAGTTGCTTGGGCAGCGTCTTTCCTCCTCATGRAAAGACATCCATGTCTTTTAAAGAAGTAAATAGGTCTTTGCCTTCTCAGCTCGGGGCAGAATTCAGGTCGTCTTTGCTTTCCACACACAGATGAGCACAGTTACATGCAGTCTGCTCCCTGCAATTAAAATAAAGCCTTTGCTTGCCTGTCCAGTGGCTCTTGGACTAGAAAAAAGACTTTCAAAAAAGAAATCAAGATTGTTAGCAGGATGGGTGCGAAGTTCTCTCTTCTGTCTGCCCTGTTCAGTCTGGTTCTAGATGCTGTTTCTCACCAGATTTTTAATAAGACCTTTCTGTACTGTCCTGGGATCTTTCAGCTGTCAGGTGTGGGGACATACATCCAGCTGGAGCTCTGATATAACCTATATATGACATTTTTAGGTTCTTATGTAAATTGTTACTTCTCTGAAAGTGGACTTGTGATAATGTGCTGCTTCCTTTTAATGGTTTGCTTTGATTCGGAAGAAAATGTGATTATCGATACACACAGTCTTGGATATCTCATTACTAGCTACCTTCATTTTTCGTGTTGTGGGATTTGAAAAAATGATCTTTGCAGTGAAGATGGAACATGTTAAAATGCTTTTGGAGTCTCAGGTGGAGATTCACAGTTTGTGCCGTGCTGGCATTCCACCAGCTCTTGACCTTGTGCTGCACATTTGCCTCAGAACCCCCGACAGGTCCTGGAATATGGAAGTACAGCTAATGAACTGACTGTCCACATCTCTGCACCGGCGGTCGTTAATGGTCGTGCTGTTCGTTTGCAGAAGAAATGAGCCAGGATGGTCTGCTGGCTATTGCATAAACACCCTTCAAATCCCTGTGGTTATAAAAGGTGTTTCTTGATGTCACATTTCAGATATTACCTGCCAATAGGTGCCAATTTAAGATTTCTCTTAAACCACAATTTTGGAGGTCTTTGTGTGGTAGTTTCTCTTAACCATTATATTCTCTTAAAATGGCGATAACATTGATAAAAGACTGAGTCAGTCTTGACTTCTTCTTTTCTTGTTTTAATCTTGTTTGTTAATCTAACAAAGCGACAATCGAAATCTCAGTACTGAAGTGCTCTGATCTAGGCTCTTCAGTTTACCTGATCAATGCTCAGAAAGACCAAAGAGTATTTGAAGCTGGACAAATTCATAATACAAGATGCACATTTTTACTAGGGCAGTTGACTTTAAAGCAATTTGCCTACATTCAGGGTGAACTCTCCATTGCTCAGTGCATCTTTGCTTCAGTTGAATGAATTTCTAACAGAAAAACTCCAACTCAACTAGAATATATGGCTTAATGCAGCAATTGTTGGGTGAAATTGTAAAGGTCTGTGTCATGCATGAGATCAGCGATAGAACAGAATTCTCTTTTACACCCCACCCCCCCAAAAAAAAAAAAAGAAAAAAAAAGATACCTGTGTCTCTGTGACCTTAAGTTTTGGGTTTTAAATGTCACACTTTCTACTCTGCCCAAATGGTGGCAGCAGCGCTGGAGCTCTGATTAGCCTGAGTGGGTGCACAGTCCAAAATTGCTGTGGTCGTGTGGCTACAGCCACATTTTTACTTACAGTCCTTTCCACTGAGGCTATCTGCTCCACCGGCTGTTGAAATACACAGCAATGAGAGAGGAGACATAGGAGTGCTCTTCCCCAAGCTCATTAGCAATAGARATGATCTGGAACAAGCAGAGATGCTTTGCACTCTGAGAGGATGTCACTGATGCCATGTCTGCGTGAACATCTCCTGCAAGGGAGGAGAGGACTGTAGGGAATTTGTAAGCCTGTGAAGGAGGGGAGGGTGTCTGGCCTGTTTTGTTCAGGCCCTTGAGGCAAGAAGAGGTGGTCACTGACCAGCAAACTGATGGTCCGGTGGTGGTGTTAGATTAGAAAATGGGTGTATTCTTGGCTTCTGAAAACTTCGATAGCTAAACCAGCTCATAGAGCGCGGGTGTGGCAGATGTTGGTCTTTATGGCACATGCCTGGGATACTCCAGCCACCTCCGAGACCGGGTCCAGGGGGGAGTCTGGTCTCCCACCCGCTGTGGCTGTCACTGTTCCTGATTCCCATGGGGATCAGAGTTTCTTTAAAGGCAAAAGCCACTGTAGAAGTGAGTTGTCTGTTCARCGGGGCAGTGTGGGACTTGCTTTTCTCCTCTAGATTGGTAGTAGAAATCCTTAGTCTCTCTTCAGCATTACATGACTGACTACCTGTTTGACATGCCTGTGCTAATTGTTTGCCCATGCTTCGTACCCTGCGTCTTCAACTCCAGGGGAGCCACGCTCTCCAAAGCTGCAGCCTGGCCCTCAGGAGCGTGTGGGAGATGCAGTAAAAAGAGAAAGCCAGCCCACAAAGCAGGTAGCTGGGGTTCTTCGGCAGCCTCTTCTGTCGCATGAAACGAAGGCTACAACAGCAGCTCCTACCAGAATCGAAGTCACCATCCCAATACCCCTGGATATGTACTCCAGAGCATCTGAAGACAACAATGAGTTGTGGGATCATCGAGGCAGAGAAGGCACTGGTGTGGATCCAGCGCTGGGAACAGAGCTAGGTCGTGGTGTGCACACTGAGGGCTTGGCAGGAGGAGGTGGCACACATGACTCCCACATTAAAGATGGGCCATCTCCTTTATATACCAGAGCTCCGTTAAAAGAAGATGCCAGTAGACGGGAAAGAGATGAGGACCGTGAYATTGATGAAACTTCAGAACAGGATTTGCTTTCCCTGGTGGGACAACATGTTTCACCAGGACCTGAAATGGGCTTGTGTCCAGCAACAGCCAAGGAAGCTCTTGAAGAATATGCCTTTGAAGGAAACAAGTCGGAAGATGTCCTCAGAGACATACCAAGAGAGCAACTTCTTGTTGAAACTGAATCACATAAAGCAGGAGAGGACCAAAAGGAGAGGAGACAGCCACTGAYGGGGGAAGAAGACACAGATGTCACCCCATCAGAGCCTTCTGAAATCATCTCCCAAAAAGAAGCGGAGCCTAGGGAGCAAGAAGATTCTGGACCCTTGCTAGAAACAGCCAAACTCCCTGTTGAGTTAAAAGATGATGTGGAAGGCAAAGATGCTCCTTTGGAAGAGGCTGTGCCAGATACAGGAGAACGCCGGACGCCCAAGAAGAAACCTTGTGCCCTTGTTGCAGATAAAGCCATCGGTCGTGTCCCTCTCCTAAAAGGTGTGTGCAACGTTTGCCTGCCCTGAGCTCATATTGCCGGTGGCTTGCTCACGACAAGGCTGCCTGAACCAATACTTCAGCTTGCTGCCACCTCTCGAATCCTGCTGCTTGGGAAATGGCCTGGACCTTTGCTGTGAACTGATCTACAAAGCGCCGCTGCTTCTCCCTTCCYCTCCTTCCCTCTTTAGTTTAATCCTGGATGTCCTGGCATCCTTGCCAGACCCTTATGCTTCGGTTTTGCGTCCCTTGCATGGTGCTGACGTGTCCCCGATCATGCTTTGTTCACCTGTTTTTGGTTTGATTTCCTTGGAGCTGTGGGGTGGGCACCTTAACTCACACCTGGCACCTTCCCAGAGAAGACGAAGACCGGATGGACGTGGTTCTGGCATGTTGGAGTGGGGCTAACCCGGCGCACACTGCAGCTTGTTCCAGCAAGATACGTGCCATCTGGTTTGCATGTGTCCACTGTCTGGTCCAATAACTCTTTGTATTGRCTTTCCTAAAGAGGAGGGAGGAGGAAAAAGGCAAGTGAGATGGCAGGTCTAACCATGGCAAAGGCCCCACGTTGGTCCCGTTTTTTGTACTTTTCCCTTAMATATCCACTACTGACTGCTGTTGGAGGCAGGGTCTGCAGCTAGCTCRACCTTTGCCCACTACAGGGCAGGTCCGATGCTCTTCCAGAGCATCCTGCTCTGATCCCAGTTCTGGATGGTGTGTCCCTGGGCGATCCAATGCGATGGCTGTATTTGGGGTGTTCTGCAGGAGCTGCCTCTGTGGGGGGGGGGCCTGGCTCTTGGGTGCCTCTCACAGCGTGTGTGTCTCTAGGCTGGGCTAGGCTGGGAGGGCAGTCAGGCCTTGGAGCTGCCGTGTTCATGCAGCAATCTCAGTCTTGGCTGTCTAGGGTAAAGGTCTGAGTTCACTGCTCAATTCACAAGCATCCGTGCCAGCAGAGCAGCTCTTAGACCTTTTCTTTCTCCAAGAGCTATTTTCTACCTTTACTGGGGATCAGAGGGATGTCACTAGCGGCCCTGCTCAGTGGCCAAATGCAGGTTTTGCACTGAATTGTGTTAATAAGCTGGGGCAGCAGGACACGCGTTAAAACCCAATGGTGTCCCACCGTATTGTATCTCAGCTCTGGCTGTCTAGGGCCTGGCCTGCGGGAAGYGCTGCCTTTCATCCCAGTGCCGTATCCCAAAAGCTGGCTTGGCTGCTTCCATTAGCCTGGAAATGCTGCTCTGGTTTGCGGCAGAGAGAGTGTGCTCTTTGCTGCGCGGGGTTCATGAAGAAATTGTTGATGTAGCTTTTTCCATTGGAGCTAAAGCTCATRGCACATTTCTCGTCGTTCACTACCTATATAAGCCAGCGGGAAGCTTCGCACGTGTGCTGCAGGGCTTTGGCATGGCTTGCTGTCGCTAGCGTCGGAGCCTGAAAATGATGGCGGGTTGGGGATGCATTGCCCGGGGTCAACCAGTTTCTGATTCAATAGGAGGCATTTCTTTAATTATTTAATGGTCTTTTTGTTCAAAGACAGAGATGCTTTGTGGCTGTTCAGCTCCAGCCTTGCTCCAGTCTGTAGTTTAACTGAATTTGGGAGGGGTAGTGCATCCAGCAGCTCTGGGAGTGGCTGCTGGGATGGGTCAGGGTTGTCAGTGCTGGATTAACAACATTGTTCATGTCACTGGGAAAGGGCTGACCCCCCAGGGTAAGTTTCCAAAACACTGGGGAGAATATCAGCAGTTTTTTCTCCCAGATTAGTCAGGAATTAGCTGAAGACTGGGAAAAGGGTCTTTGTTATGAGTGCCTTATAGTACAAACATTACTTCCTCCCTGTTTCTGATCTCCTAATTAGCAATGCTGCAGTCTGTTGCGCTTGTAGGCTAAKGGGACAAAACACTGAAATATTGTCAGAGTCACTGTAAGCTTGGTACGAATCAAGTAGGAACAGCTAAAACCTTAAGACCCTGCAGGGTCTGTCCCAGACCAAAGGCACACTGTCTGCTGGGGAGGCAGAAAGCAGTCTGTCAGGAGAGATGGGAAGTAACAACGGCCAGGTAGGAAAATGCTTTGCAAAGCTAACACACTGAATAACAACTTTAAATGAGATCACAGGCAACCTGGTGCTGCTAGGATTGGGGCATCCTTCAATTTTAGCCTTTATATATATGGTTGTTAGAACCAATGGATGTTTCAGAGAGGGAGACTCACGTTTAGGGTCGAAGGGAACTGTGCTGTCCTAAACTGAACAGATGCTGCTGACGCTGAGTGCAAATCTGGGCAAAATGGTCTCATACAGACTTCTTTGTGTGTGTCTGATGCTCCAGTGATGACTAATGCACTGTTGTCTATGCACAGGATAATCTGTTAACCCAGAAAGAATGTGTTTATGGCGTGGAAGTATTTCTGCAAGAAATGAGTGACTTTGTAATCTTTCTAAGAACAGTATTTAATTTAAAGGAGAGCGGGAACATGGAACACCCACYCAGCCTGCATGTCGCAGTAGCACAGGCATTATCATCTCTCTAGGGTTTAATGACCAGTCCCAAAAAGTGTAACYGTGCATGTTTCCATTTCTCAGGTCGTATTGACAGCAAAGACAAGGAAGGGACTGAAGCTGAGGAAAAGAAGCCTAAGGTAAGCTAAAAAATAAAACCTGAGGTGACATCAACCCGCTAAGTGCTGTGCATGTTCCTGACCTCCCTCTCCTGCTCTCCTGGACTGCAGTTGTGCCTCTTAGGAAACCTTGCCATTACCTTCCATTCTTCCGTCTGTCTTTCAAGAGTGTTTTTATTTTTTCTTCCCTCACCCTGGTTTGGGTGGTGCAATTCATGGTGATCTTTGAGGGCGAGGAAGCRAACCAAATCCAAGCCAAACATGTGGCTCATGGGGTTGGGTGGGTGGTTAGAGAAATCATTTTCTCAGCCYGAGACCGGAAAGCAGCCAGCTGGCTTTGCTGGGGCAAACCAGTGCAAAAGCAAACTCAAAACTGCATTGGGCTGTATTGGGGACAAGCACCATAACAGTGAAAAGAGCAWGACATGTAATTAAAAAATGAAATTAAATAATCTAGGCCTTGCAGGTGCTGTGTTCTGGGTGAGAAACAGAGTTTAATAGTGGGTAAATTCCAGAATTTTAAAGGTATCTATCACACTGCTAATTTGGAGGACGTTTAGTGCAGCTGGCCATTAGCCTGGCTAGTGCCTGGGTGAGATAATGGACAAGCTGATGGGCAATTTAGGGGGTGAAGAATTAAAGGTGAGGAATATAATTATTTTCAAACAGTGTGAAATTGGGTCTTTCTCTAGTGAGGTTTGGCAGGGTTGTATCAGGGTAAGCATTTGACATGRTACCAAGCAGTTGTCTAGATAAAAACCATCGATCCGTTATTGATAAAGCAGGTATGATGCGGTTGAGACACGTGGGAGCAGTCACTGCATCTCCCGGAAAAGCTGGTGTTGATAGTGCTGTACCTTTGCCAGCACATGGAGAGTTTGGGAGTAAATAGAGCAGTACAGATAGTAAAACGTGCCACTGGTGCGGAGGGCGGTGGCAAGGACAGGCTGTCACGGGGTGACACTTTCCCCAGGAAGGGGCTTGGGTGTTGCTGCACTCTGGGGGAGGAATAGAGCTGAGGTATCCCATGCTTGCCGCTGCGGCCGTKGGACCCCGGCAGTGCCCTGGGCCCTGCAGCTCTTGCCCAGCTCTGGGCRGCAGGAAGAGGGCAGTACCAGCCATCGCCTATCCCACACCCAGATATGTATTGCACCTTCTAATCCTATTTAATGTCGGTGATCCCCTTTTGTTTCCCTCCCATACTGATTTTTTTTTGTTCCAATTTTATTTTGTTTCCGTATTTAAGAAATCCTCACCTTCCACTGCCAAACCCCCAGGCGATAGACCCTCCATCCCCCCCCAACGACACACCTCCTCTAGCACAACCCCTTCGAAAACACTCTCCAGCCCTGCTTCCGCCTCTAAAAGAGTCTCTTCTGTCATATCCCGACCTGCCAGTACAGGAACGCAAGAAACAAAAGCCAAGGTAAGGAAATGGGACGTAAGAGAGGCAAAGCTGCCTTGGGGAATACCTTAAAGCATTCCTGACAGGTCTGACAGTGCTTGGCTGGGCAGTCTCTCCGTGTCCCATTCAGTGGAGAGGGTGGGATGTGCTTCCCCTTCCCGTGGCCGTGGCCAGACTTGGCTCCAGTTTCGGCGTTTGAAGCAACTGGGTCCGTCTCACCAGCACGTAGACCCCTTGCTCTGCGTTACAGCAAAAATATCTCATTGCTGTGGGGTGTTACCTGGTCTCTCTGAGGCATTTCCAAGTCCCTTTATGCTCTTTCATGCTCCTCTTTGTTTTGCAGCTTTATGCTGTGTTTTATGAGTGCGTTGGCTGTAAAAAGCATATGTATTTGAAATGTGTCGGAGCCAGATTTGCCAGGTGCTACACAGAGAGTAGGAAATGCACGCACATCCTTATTCTGCAATGTAAAAAGTAGCTTGGAGTTTCCCTTTGTGGTGTTTAGTCACACAAATACACCCGTGGTGAGGGAAAGAGCAGAGATTGCAGGTTGCAGACGATGGGATATGGTTTTACCACGATAGGGATTGCGATGGCTCTGCTCTGGTTCCCTGCTGCCTTGGGACCAGTCAGCTGGTAAATTTTCACTTGCATGTTTTTCATGAGGTTTTGTACACAGACCAGCATTAGAAAGTCATCAGAAAGAGGATGTGTTAGTTTATAGATTTGGGGAGGCTTTTCTACAGCATCAGAAGACAATAAATAGCATGTTGCTATTCACCTGCCATTACAGATAAYGTACATGTTACAGTAGTGTGTTACAGGTGGGTATAAAGGAGGTTCTTCTCTGTGTTTGGAGTCTGGCACCGTACTCCTGAATGGAGCCTCTGGCCTAGTCAATGGATTTATTTATCTTCTGTACAAAATTTTAGCAGAATAGGGGAAACAAAACAATGAAACTTAGAGAACAGACAGAGGAGTTGAACACACTTTTTAACCAGGCCTGAGTGTGCGGTGAATAATGTAGCTGAAGCTAAGGGCTCAGATGGGAAAGGGACGCAGCCGCTCTGCCAGCCGAGGAGTGACTGTGCCGCTGTGATGGGAAATGGCGTGTGAACAGGCACGTCACGGATGCCTGCATGTGGGGAAACCCGTGGGAGCTCCTGCGGGCTGTCAGGGTAGGAAGCTGGAAGGTCTCGTGTGGCTCTGATCCRTGAGGAGTGATAGCCCATGCCTGGGCAGATCCCCCCTGCATCAGCCTTTCYCCCTTGCATCCCCAGGGCCCGGAGATGAGAGGTGGCACAAAGACGGCCACGCCGCGGTCTGCAGCCGGGCAGGCTCAGAGGAACTCGACCAACGCCACGCGCATCCCAGCAAAGACACCCACGGCCCCCAAGACGCCTCCCAGCTCTGGTAGGTGATGGCGAGAACGGCACGCAGCCACCTTCCCGTGGTGTCTCTGACTCTAGAGGCTCTGCTTTGGTGGTGCTCCCAGGCTCTCCGTRCAATCGTGCCGGGGTGGTGAACAAATTTGCCTCAGTGCAGGCTGGGGTCACGCACAGCGCTGAGCAAGGACACAGCCAGCGGGCTGAGGTCTGCGTGGTGATTCGGCCCTTGTCACGGGGCTGCGGGTGCAGAGCTGGGGAYGGTTCCTCTGAAGTGAGCCTTTCTGGATGCCGCTTTATCTACTCTGTTTGTATAGTTGCCAGTGTGTAGGAGAGGGCAGTTGCTTTATCCCTTTGGGATTACCTCCAATTTGGAAGATTTAGGCAGCTCTGGGTTTTTTTAATCCATCTACTCCTTTTCTCTTGACAATATTTCACAAAGACCAGGGACAAGAGGATCAATTCTTCGATTGCAGGAATGGAGATTAGCCCATTATTCTCAGAGAAGAAAACCCCAGAAAGCATCAGGCATTGTGAATTTCCATTAAAACGGTGCATTTAACTGAATATATATATTTTTCATACTTAACCAGAGCTGCATAATACCTTAAATCAATTAAATTTCCAGCTTTATTATGTTTAAGCATCTTTCTCATTCATTAAACAGGCAGAAAGGAGCAGAAAAAACCACCTCCTGCAGCAGCAAAGTCTGAGAAAGGTGATGTTTAAGGGTTTTCTTTTCTTCTTCCATTTCTTTTCAGACTGGGGACAGTTCTAAGCTGCTCAGTCATCAGCCTTATTTAATTACATAAAATAATTTTGTAAAAATGCTTCCAAATTTCTAACAGAAAAGTGGTTTTGTTTGAGTGTCTTTTGTCTGTAATTTGTCATGCATGCTAATGTCACGCTCGGGTGGGGAGTCTTACCAATGATCCAGACAATGAAGACCATCTTCCACACTAGGAAATTCCCTTTAATCACAGTTTCCACTTCAAACTGAACTAGAAGAAAGTGCAGCCATCTCTCCCCTGCTGATGGTCTGCACTAGAAGTGGCGGGTGGGCCCTGGGACCAGGCAGATCAACCCCATAAAGGCAGGCAGTGTGTGGGGAAGGGGTTGCATACCCAGATTGCTTATCCTGTGCTTGCCTTCCTCTGTCTGCAAACTTCAGGTGAGCAGCCAAAGTCTGGAGACAGAAGCGGTTACAGCAGTCCCGGCTCCCCCGGGACTCCAGGCAGCCGTTCCCGCACTCCCTCTCTGCCCACCCCACCAGCCAGGGAGCCCAAGAAGGTGGCAGTGGTTCGCACACCACCGAAATCTCCTGCATCTGCCAAGAGCCGCATCCAGCCGTCAGCCGCACCCATGCCTGATCTGAAAAATGTGAAATCCAAAATTGGCTCAACTGAAAACCTGAAGCACCAGCCCGGAGGTGGCAAGGTAAATGTGGACTCTGCTTTCCAGGGGCCTGTCTGTAGGGACAGCGGGTGCTTGATGCTACATCTGGGAGGGGAGAGCCCTCCCTGGATCAGCAGCAGCCCAGCTGGGGCCAGAGATACAGCAGTGGGCAGCCATGCTTCAGCTGATCTCCAGCCTGATTCTGATTTTGGAGTTTTTTGGGCTGGTTGGATCAGATGCTTGTCCTGAAATTGCTTGCCTGGCTTAGTGCAGTACAGCTGTCCCGCAGAAAGGACTGCAGAGAGCTTGTGATGTGGCTTTCATGGGGTGGCACGTCAACGTATGGACTGGCTGCCAGGGGAGTGACATTCCCTTGTGGTGTCCAGTTAGGGAGAGCAAATTGTGACCTGCAGCCCTAAAGAGTTGCAGGATCAGGGTTGTGTTTCTGAATCCCATACTGTGTGATCTGGAGCAGTCCCTTTGACGCTGTCTCCATTTCTTCATTAGCGAGCAGACAGGATGGTCTCCTCCCTGCGAGGGTCCCAGGCTCGGCGCATTGTTCAGAATGTTGGGATTTTGGATCCAGCTCTGTTGGCAAGGTTTTGGATTGTGTTCTGCTGTCAGGCACTGTCGCAGTGATGCAGTGTGGCACGGCCAGAGCTGGTGGCACTATTACCCTTTCAACCACTAGYACTTTTCACTCCCAGAGAGGCTGTTTCATGAGCAGCATGTGCTCCAAGTGCTTGGGARCGAGGGTCTCGTGTTAAATTTTGCAAGCCCAGCAGAGGAGAGTTTGGGTGAGGGAGTGGTGTGAGCTAGTTCATCCGTACAGCCCCACGAGCAGCAGTGTGTGGTTACACGGCTCCAGCTGTGGTGTTGGCTGCTCAGCACCYATCCGAGCCTCTCTGCACTGCTCCGTTGCTCTGTGTGGACGTGTCCTGAGGCTTTTATAAAATCCTCCTTGCTGCATGGGTGGAGACCTGAAAGCACCTGGTTCCTCTGACTGGTGAAGGCCCGGTGGCTCTTACAGAGATGTTAAATGACAGAACTGCACATCTGATGGCCAATGCAGTCAGGAGTCCCCACGTGCTTGGGCTTGCCTGCCCCGGGGGGGAACGCTGCCTTGCAGACCTTGCTCTGCGGCTGCTAATGCAACAGAGCCGTGACAAATCTTCCCTGAGGCGGTGCATGCCATTTTGTGTGACTAGGTAACTCCGTGGCTCTGAATGTTCGACTTTGGCATGGGGGGAGGCTTTGAGATGGCTTCTCTTCACCATCTTAAATAGCTGCGTGCTTTTCCATTTTCTTATGTGCATTTTTTGCCGTGGCTGGCGATTTACTTGACAATGCACATTTTGCTTTGTACTACAACCCGGGGGGGCTCTAGAGCCTGGGCAGGGCTGCTCAGGCCGTTGGTCATGAGCAGAGCAGCGTGTGTCCTTCCAGCTGCCCGTGTCCCGGGGCCTCAGCCCTCCTGCCTGCTTAGCACAAGGCATAAGTTTTTCCTGCCACCCCTACAAAACACTGCTTTTCAGGGATTTTAGAAGGAACCCTTCCATTTACTGTAAATTGGTTAAATTGTTTGCTTGTTCTTTTTAATCCAGATTTTACAAGTTTTTTCTCTCTGTCAGCTTCTCTCTCGGGCAAGATGTTGTTTTTTATTGTCATTGAAAGAGTAAGAACAGCTGAATATGGGACAATTCATTGCTCTTTGCAGGGGAGAATGGCTGGATGCTCTGTTGGGGGTTTTGTAGGACACAAGGCTGCTCTTAGCAGAACAGTTGCAGCTGGGGCAGAAGGGGCTGATCCAACAAGTTTGGTTTTAGGGTGGCCAGAAGATGAGTCTGGAGCCYGCTCTCCATGCAGATTTCAGACCCCCAGCCTGGGGAAGCAAAGGTACATGGGGCACAGGCGCCAGGAGTCAGCCAGGCCAGAACTCTTCCAGTTTTTCTGCATTGCCTGAGCAGTTTTGTTGTTGCTGGATCACTGAGTCCTGCTCTGGCAAAGCCTGGTCTAGCAGAACTGGATCCTGATTTGCAGGATTAGTTGATGTGAACTTGGAAAATGACGCTGGAGGCACGTGTTAGCCTTGGTGCTTCTCCTGCTAAAGAACCAGGGTGGAGCGGGGAGCTCTCCTTGCAGCGGCAGGCCGGGGACATGCTGAAGCGGAGGGCGAGGTTGCCTGCTCAGCCAGCTTCGTGGACGTTGTCACCCAGGGACCGCGTGTGCAGTGTGATGTGACGCTGCTTTCTTGCAGGATGCTGTGTCTCTTTTCCTCTCGTGAGGGTTGTGCTTCAGACAGGCTTTCTCCTGAGGGAGCACAGGCCTGTGTGCCTGCTGGTTTTTACCTGCCTTTACCTCTGGTTTATACCTGCATATAAGGGGAAGGAGCAGGGACTCTCTTCATCTTTGTCTTGTCTGGAATAGCTGCTCCTGTGCGTGGGGTCACTCCAGCATAACTGCCCATATAAAACCCAAATAGGGAAAACCCCTAAAGGGAAACAGCTTAATTAATTAGTACAAAAATCTGTGTGTGTGGGGAGAGGCCAGACAGGCCTTGGGACTGGAGGGTGAAGTTAGCATGGTATGTGGTTCCCCTGTGGCACCAAGCCATTTCCAGCCTCTCTCCCACCCRAGATGGCGTTAGGAATATGCAACAGAGCCTTCGGGGTTGGTCTGTGCTGCCCCTTTCATCTCACCTATACAAAAGTTAAGAAAACTGCRGGCATGGGACTGCATCCCTGGCAGCATCTGCTTTTTCTCTTTGTAACTGTAGAGGGAGTTTGAGCCCTGCACAGCGCAGAGCTCGGGCGTCCTCTCCCAGACGGTGCTGGACATACAGCTCCTGCTCTACAGCCTGCTGCCCTGGCCAGCTGCACCCGTTTGCCCAGTTTGCTCAAGCTGCTGAAATGTGAGGCCACGTATCTCTGTCCTAGAGAGGGGGCATGCTGCCCAGCATCRGAGATGGGGCTGAGCAGGCATTTTTCTCTCAGCTCCATCCTTCCTTCTTCCACTGGCTCTGCAGAAGCCGAGTCTCAGACCACTGGTGCCTTCCAGCGTGTTTGCTGCCCAGCAAGTTCCCCGTTTTGTTCAGTGAAAGAAAATGGGGTGAGCTGGCTTTTTTGCTAGTGTTTCTGGCCTGGAAACCAGGGCTACCTTGCTAGCCAGACGTATCCGATCTCTAGCTATAACCTTCCCACCTCCATCTCCAGTTTCCAACCCATAAGTAGACAAATCTATGCAGCAAGCCAGAGAGTCTCCTTTGCTCTTGGCACTGGAAGGCAGGGTCCTGGTTTTAGTGATATAACGCATGGTCAAGCTGCAGATGGTCATGTTGTTTCTCACACTCTTTTCTGGCTACCAAAGGTGCAGATTATTAATAAGAAGCTGGACTTTAGCAGCGTTCAATCCAAGTGTGGCTCAAAGGATAATATCAAACACATCCCAGGAGGAGGCAGTGTGAGTACCTTCACACTTTCAATGCACTATAATAGTTCTTATAATAAGTGGCATGTTGTATACACTAAACTGCCAATGCTATCTGCAGCGACCCTGCCGTCAGATAGCTATTGGTGACGTGCAATGACTCTTTTCTGGCTACCAAAGGTGCAGATTGTTAATAAGAAGTTGGACTTTAGCAGCGTTCAATCCAGGTGTGGCTCAAAGGATAATATCAAACACATCCCGGGAGGAGGCAGTGTGAGTACCTTCACACTTTGAATGCACTGTAATAATCCTTATTATTAGTGGCATGTTGTATACACTAAACAGCCAATGCTATCTGCAGCGACCCTGCTGTCAGATAGCCATTGGTGACGTGCTGTCATTTAACTCCATTAACCCAAAAGACGTGGTTAGATGAACCCTAACAAGTCCTGTACATGCCTGACATGCACAGAACTAACTGACCCGTGTAGAAACCATGTCTGTAACAAAACATCCCGTTAACTCAAAGGTTTTACACCACCTGGAAGGCTTAATGCCTCATTGTCTGCGGGATGGGTCGCCTCTAGCAGACAGTGACGTAGTTGCTGATGCAGTAGATGGATAGATTTATAAGCAAACGCAGTCCTCGTTGCTTAGTGTACTGCTAAATTGTACATGACGCTGCACAACATGTGAAAGCGCAGGTTCCTGCCCATTCCCATCAGGCAAGTGTGATCCATGCAAAGCTTAAGCTTCTGCTAATGAATATGTCCGGTGTATGTTAGGCAATGCCCATGGAGGCTGAGCCTAAAGTAATATTGAGTTAATTGATTTGAACGCCGGCATTTCCAGCCATTGCCAGCTGAATAGCTGGACTCAGCTTTCAGTTACTGTGCCAGAAACCTGGAGAAACTCCACAGCGGTTGGTGGATTTACMCCAGTCTCTCTGGAGACAGTTTGGGTCCAGGAAAGGAGCATCACTGAGACCCCAAACAGTGCGACCCAGGGTCTGTGGTTGCCCAGTCTGCAGCCATCTGAGGAAGCTCTCTGGTGCCCCTCAGATGTTGTCGATGGATTTTCTTTGTGCTGTTTTTGATCTCTGTGGACGCCCTCCCTGAGAAACTGGGCATTACAGAGGGCTTGGCACGTAAGCATTGGGACATAACTGGGTTTGCAACCTCCGTCTTAAATTTGATGTCATTCTGCATTTATTTAACGGGCCAGAGGAGCTGCTTTGCGGAGGTTAGACCTCCGTGAAGCAGGTTCCATGCTTGTTCTGCTCTTTCTTACCCCAGGGTCCTGCACTGGCTGGGCTGCCTGGTGCATGGAGGACCGCTTGTTATGCCGGGAGTTAGTGTTSATCACGAATCATCTGTGCTGTGGCTGGTAATTAGCTTCAGCACAGGGTGSTGAGCTGATCCTTTTCTCCGCTGAGAGCTCACACCATGGGCAAGTGTTTGCAGCTGCAGTGGGTTAAGAATCATCTGGATTTTTGGCTGGMCGTTGTCATCCCTCCCCAGGCTCTGCCAGCAGTGAAAATCGTGTGATCGCTGCCGGCTGCATTGACACGGAAAGCAGCAGCTCAGCCCTGGGTGCGGGCGCTCGGAGCAAAGTCATGTGCTGACGTGGSCAGTGTGGCCGCACCGGCTGTCCTGGCGGCAGAGCTGTGCCTTGGGGCTCCTCCGATAGAGGGGCAACAAGAGACCACCGGGGTTTGATGGCCGTCATGTTTTAATCCTCCACGACTCTGTCAGCAGTGACTGCCTGCCCAGCCATTGCTGCTTCCAGAGGAGTGAACTGTTGCTACAGTAACCCGGGGTTGGTGTCTGCTTTTTAAGCCAGTGGATGCTCTGACAAGGGGAAGCCTTAGGCAAAATTTGACATAAGCATTGCTGATGCTGAGAGGTGTGATCCCCAGGTCTCTGGCACTGGTTTCCCAGACAAGCAGTTCTGTGCCCCTTTTCCTTTCTTGCTAAAATGGGGAGGACCCTTCTCTGCTCCCCAGCAGGATGGTAAGGGTTAATGGAGTCCTGTCTGTAAAAAAAGGGAACTGGAATGAGAGCAGAAAATGTTTCAATGGCTGATTGCTTGCTCTGGAAATGGGAGGTCTTTCAGTCCCAGSTCCCAGTGGTGCCCGAATTGCTCATAGGCCCTTCGGGGTCACGGCTGGGATTAGAAAGGCGCCAGCTGTCCTTTGGGGTCTGTTTCCTGCCTTCCGACTGAATCTAACTCTCCTCCTGCCCAGTGCATTACACGTGTGATCTTTCCCCAACCCTGTCTTCATGTCTGTGTCTGCGATGTGCTCCCAGACCCTCGGGTTGCTTTTCTCCCCTCTCTCTCTCTCTCCACTCTCTGTCAAACGTGCCTTTTGGTATGTGTGAGCATCGGAGACAAGGCAGGCCCGCGGGCACGGTGCTCTGGCTCYGTGCCGGTGGGACGGTGGCACCGAGCCTCTGTTCCCCCCACRTTTTCCTGGCTGCATAATGGAGGGGGGGAGTATTTTGCAGTGGTGTGCACARCCACGGTCCAACACCTAGCTCTGAGGGTGATGGGGCCGGTGGACGTGGGGCCAACATGAAGGRACTGAAGGATGCGCCGTCACCCCAGGGCTTTTGAGTCAGCGCAGGGCACTCAGGTTGGTGGAGAGCAGTGGCTACCGTGAATCCTTTGTGCTGGCTTTCAGCCACGTTGGTCCAGAGGCTGCCTGGAGGAGTCAGCTCCTCTGCAAAGGTCCCTTTGGTGCTGGCACATCCTTCCCGCGGTTTGTGAGAGCAGCACGCCTGCCGTGGTGCTTGGTGRAAACACGGAGAGCAGCACACGCTTGCCTTGAAATCCAGGCTATTACCGAGAGCCAGYGAGTAGGAACCAACCTTGAGGTGTTGATGGTCCGATTTCCCCTGCACACCACTAACTACAGCAATAGCTGATTCACACACAGGTGTGAGTCCAAAACCAGGGTCCAAGGTAACTTCTGGGGGTAGGAGGACGTTTTCTCACCCCCTTGTCTTCTGCTCCTGATGTAGCTGGTGTGTGTGTGCTGTGGTTTGCCGTCCCTGACACGTCTGATGGTCCCAGACCTCTCCAGTCGTCGGTGTTTTCCAGTGTGGTGTTTAACCGCTAACGTAACCACTAAACAGCTCCACGTTAACCGTTCCTTGTGTGTGCGTCTCGTGTAACCCGGTTGTCCGTGCGCAAGAGGCCGCCGGCCCCACGCCCAGGCACGCCACAGCGCYGTGGCCGGTCTTTGGATGGGGCGGTTTAAGTGGAATTGCTGGAGCCCATGTTCAGAGACGTAATGGGTGAAACAAATAAAAACCAGAGCATAATATCGTGAAATAATATTGTGGTTCAATATATTATAATTGCCATTTTAATTCGTATTATGTGAACTCCTGCCAGATATTTAGACTTTGCTTTGCTTTTTTTTTTTTAACCCGTATTTCCGTTACAGCATTTTTCAGAAATGCGTRTTTTGGTCACTCTTTTTAAAGTTCTGTGCACATTGATCATTTCTGTTCTTTCAGTTTTTGTGGACATAAGCTTTATGTTTTACACCAGAAAAGGTATTTATTTTTTATGTTTTCTCTCTGGTATATCTCCTTCTTTTGGATGATGTGTATGCAAATCTTAAATTAATTACCACTCCACTTTCTCTCTCACTTAAGCACTCTAAAATTGCCTCTACTTCCYCCCTCTGTGGAGAGGTGATCTTGTGCATGCTGACATGTTGAGAGGCTACTGCACACGGGCATTAATGATCTCCCATTTCTGATGACAGTTTCTTTTGTATTATTAATCTTACTGGGGTTTAAGCTGTCCTTTCCCTTGAATCCAGATCAGGTGCYGGTGTGTGTTGTGCCTCCCCCTCCCCACGTTGCCCGTGGTGGCAATAAGCTCATCGCCTTTTCCTTTCTCGTATGGACAGGTTCAAATCGTTTACAAGCCAGTCGACCTGAGCCACGTGACATCCAAATGTGGTTCCCTGGGCAACATCCATCACAAACCAGGTACCCTTTGACTCCGCAGCATCCAGCAGCACTGGGTGCTGGTCCTTGGGAGCTCACGGGCTGCGTCGTGGTGTGCAGCCGGAGACGGGGAGAGGGTTGGGATAGTGCAGGGAGCGAGGGGAGGCACGTGGGATAGTGACYGGAGCATCAGAGWGAGCCCTGGGGTGCTGGGTGCTGTTACCAGCTCTGTCACTGCCAGACCCTCACCAGTCTGCCTGACCATTCGGTAGTAGGKGRGGGATTTGGTCTGGTCCATGGACASCCTTGTCCGTGCCAACACATCACTGTAAATGGGAAGTATTGAGGAATAAATAGGGGRAACTGCTGGTGTTTAGGGGAGTAAGGTTAGCTCCCTTCCCTTGGCTCTATAAAACATTGGGATGTCTGTCAGCTCTGCAACATCCTTTGCAAAGTCTCTTGACCCTGGTTCCCACTTGCCCTGGCTCTCCTGGGTTTCCCAAATCACCATGGGGTCCCTCTTGCTGCTGTTTTCCGGGTCCTCACCCTCTGCTCAGCCTCAGCAGTGCTTTGGTTGAGCCACCTCGGAGCAGCAGCTCAGACCTGAGCACTTTCTCTCCAGCCTGCCCTGGCTGGCACAGGAGCTAACCCCGCTCGCGCTCTTCTCTTCCAGGCGGTGGCCAGGTGGAGGTGAAATCTGAGAAACTGGACTTCAAAGATAAGGTGCAATCAAAAATCGGGTCCTTAGATAACATCAGCCACGTCCCTGGAGGAGGAAATAAAAAGGTAAAGGGGCACTGGGTTGAGAGCAGTCACACTGTTCTGCTGCAACTATCTGTCTGCCCTGTGAGCAGGCACGCAAGCAAAGAGCGGTTGAAGTCTGGACTCGGAGAATGTCCCGCTCACCCAGCTCATCTTTAGCCCACACGGCCTCTCCTCTCTGCTTACCGGGCAGCACTTCTCCCGTGCTTGAAACGGTTTGCTGCCCGTGTTCTAGCGTGGGGTGGTCTGTGCACACTTGTCCTTCAGAGGACAAAAAGCGCCCGGCCCGGGGATGGGCCGCTCAGCCGCTGCCCAAACCGCCGGCTTGTCTTCCTGCCAGCGCCCTGCTGCAGGCGGGCAGAGCCGAGGGCTCCTGGGCCRCGTTTGCCAACCTGGAGGACATTTGCTGGAGCGCAGCTGTGGCAGAGCTGCGAGGACGGCAGTCTCTGTCCTCTTCCTGGCCCCTGGCCACCTGAATGAGCGTGAATGTAAGTGATATCCTCTCCTGTGGTTTCCGGCTCTTTCTGCTCTTCTCTGAAGTTTGTGCAGAAACATGTTTGTGTCTCAAACCTTTCACGTTAAGGGCTGCCACCGTCAGCAACTGCTTCTGCACTCCGCGTTGCCGATTACTCCCAGCAGCGTGGCACAAAGCTGGCAGCTCAGGGTGCTGCATAGGTGTTGGTTCCCCCGTGAAAGTGGAGCATTAAAGGCTTAGCTTTATTTAGAAAAGGTGACTTTGCAGTAGGCCGTCACTTCAGAAGAAAGGTGATCTCTTCTTAGTTCAAGTCTCAGTCTCCCAGCTGAGGCTGACCGAGGACTCCGTGTAGGGAGTGGTGCGCGTTTGGGGGGATTTAAATTGAAAGACAAAAGCCARTCGGGTCAGGTGAAATACTGAACTTGGGGTGAGCTGGTCCTGCCGGAGGCTTTGATGGTTACTTCACAGTAAGTCTTAGCTAYGTAAAACACCTCTACAACCTTGCTTCAAGGACAGCCAAGTCCCTGGCAGGCAGGGGAGCAGGGAGATCAGGTAAGCACAGAGTTGAGACTCCAGCCTGGTGACACGCATGGTTGAATTTCTCTGGGGAAAAGTGGTTTTTATCCTGCTTGTTTTTCAAACACTTTTTTCTCGATGGGAGGGGAAAGTTCTGGTTCGGCTCCTGTATTTTGGCCACGTTTTCTCTGTGCACCTCCCAGCTCTTCATCTCCCAGCGGTGCGCTGGCCTCTGACTGCGGGGTCGCTTGACTTCCTTACCCTTCTCTCGCTGCTGCTACGCATCAGACTGCCCTGTGCTTCACTAAGCCCATTTTCATCGTTTTTATGATTACGGTGATGATTCTTTCATATCCCGGCACATTCACTGGGCCATAGTTGGAAGAACTCGTCCTTTGGAGAGGGAATTTATTTGCAAGGCTGTGACCCAGCAGCGGCATCACCTGCCTCAGCCTTCCTGCGTGGCACTTGCCCATACCCTGCCTAAATCCACACCGGGAGGAGGCTGTCGGTGTAACTTTGGGTCAGATGCTGCCGCAGATTGCTTCCCTTGTCCAGCCCATTCCCGTTCGCACCTCAGCACCAGGGACCATCCTCAGGCAGTGCTGCTCTGAGGTGGGACGCTCTGTTCGCAGGGAGGGACACAGCTGAGCCCCGTCAGCCCTCCATGTAGAGCGGCTATGGGTGGCTCCGCTGCCCCTTCCCCAGTCTTTCCCGTGTCCCCCATCCCCTCCTTGCTCTGCGACACAAAAGATCCAGATTTGGGGATACAGTCCACAGCTCTCCAGGCTGAACRCTGGTTCATGTGCCACTCTGGTATTGGGTCTCCTGTGGGGAGCCGGGGTGCTCTGTGCTCTGCCAGAGTACCAGTGCCGGCAGCATCTGCTCTTCTTCGCTGCACATGGAAAGCTTTCCTCCCCATCTCCAAAGGCAGCCGCCGTTCTTCCTATGAACCAGTGAATGGCCCTGTTTTTCAGATCTTTTTCTCTCCAATTTTCTATTTCTTTTCCTTATTTTTTGTCTTTTTCCTTCTGGTTGACATTTATTGGCTCTTGGTTTTTGTTGCTGATGCGTTTTTTGCACCCCACCGCCCTGGGCGGGTTTCTTCACCTGTAGAGAGAGAAAGGCAAGGAAGACAAGACCCGTCCCCAGGCTCCTCGGACCCCGAGCCCAGACCCCGCTGGGCTCCAGGCCCTGGTGCTGGAGCCGCCCACCCCCCCGGAGAGCCAGCTCCCAGCCTTGCTCTCGGCTGGGGAGGGCACCAGTAAGTAGCAACCCCCATCCACTTCACCTCCCCTCCCTGGCCCTCGCGCTCGCCTGGAGAGAGGGGTTTGGCTCGTGGGAGCAGCGTTTTGTGCCCAGCTGGGCCGTGGGTTAAGGGGCAGCCTCATGTGCCGTATGGGGGTCCCACCCCCTCCCTAAATCTGTGCCAGGGGAGTGGGAGCAGCCCCGGTTGTGCCGTCCGAGTCCTGGGCCTGGGACCCACTGCCACACCGGGCCTGGGCCCTTGGGAAGGATTTGGCGGCATCCCGAGATGTTCCAGTCCTGCCACCCCCTCCGGTTGTGCCCGTTCCCTGTGTGGGCTCCTGGAAGGGACGTGCCCGAGGGCTGGGGGCATCAGGCCCATGAACTGAGCTTTCCTCCCAGCTGCACAATGGCAGCGACCGAGCGGACAGTTTGCAGGTAAAAACAGCCTCTCTGGATGGTATCCTGCACCCTCCCCACTCACTGCCCTCTCCTCTCRTTGCAGATTGAGACTCATAAGCTGACTTTCCGCGAGAACGCCAAAGCCAAGACCGACCACGGCGCCGAAATCGTCTACAAGTCCCCCACCATCTCCGGAGATGCCTCCCCGCGCCGCCTTAGCAACGTCTCCTCCACCGGCAGCATCAATATGGTGGACTCCCCCCAGCTCGCCACGCTAGCCGACGAAGTGTCTGCTTCGCTGGCCAAGCAGGGCTTGTGATTGGGGCGCGGCGGGTGAAGATGAGAGAAGACAAGGAGAGAAAAAAAAAAAAAGAAAAGAAACAAAAATAATAATCTGGCCTTCTTCCTCTGTTCCTTTTACAGCTGCTTCCCCATCCCCTAACTGGTTAATGATTTAACCTGCTTTTACTGTTCATTCAGCTCTAGCTCCAGGACTTCAAAATCAGTGACACGATGAGGTACAAAACCTCCTCTCCCCCTGCTCCTCGGAGCGCACAGCCCACGCCCGTCCCCCCACTCCCTCCCCTCGTCCCCCCGCGAGGTCCCTCGCTGTCCCGGCCCTGCCCGGGGCCACCTGCCCTGGCGGGGATGCCCACCCCCCCGGGAAAGTGGGGAGGGGGATGGAGGGGGCAGCCGCAGCACGACGCTGACCCGAGCACCCCCCACCGCAGCACGGGACGGGGATGTCACCTTCCCACGCTCGTTACCCTAACGATGCCCGGGCTGGAGGTCTGGCATGCAGGCGGCACAGGTAGTGGGTGCCGCAGCCAGGGACTGCAGGGAGGTGCCCTCCCTTTCTGCGTTAAATTTGCCTGCTGATTTGGAAGAAACCTTTTGTTTTTACCTCCGAAAGCCGAGATGTGTATGAAGATAACTGCCAGGTATCCCCTAAACCCGCTCTCAGCTCCGGCASCTGGAGTACTGGTGACGCCGGGGTATCCCATTGCGGAAGGGGCCCTGGATGGCCGTTCCCCTCTCCATGGCTGTGCTGGAACCGCTGAGTGGATGAGTAGAGGCTTTTCCCCATTCCTTTGGCAGCCCCTCGTGTCGTAGAGTAGATTTGTCTGTATATGCTTGGACCGTGCCAGGGTGATTGTTTTCATAAACGAGCATGTGTTTAAAAAAAAAATAATAATGCTGTAAGTAGTTTTGAGCTGCCCCGCACCGGCTCCGCCGCAGCCCGGCGAGGAGGAGCTTTGCTGAGCTCCGGGTTGTGCCCAGACCCGGTGCTGACGGGGCAGCCCGGCACCGCATGTCTGCCGGGCGCGTGGGTGGGCGCAGAGCCCTGCTCCCTGGGGGGGCTGGCGGGGGGCTGCATCGGGGCTTCCTAGCTCTGTGTACCTCCCAGGGCCCGGGGACGCTCTACGAGGGGCACTCGCAGCTCCAGGGCTGGGATGGCCCCTGGATTTGGGTGCAGCTTGTAACATTTTTGGGTTGTTCTTGTTTTTTCCCTGCAAGGTCAGCTAAGAGATCGCGGAAGTGGCAGCTCCATGGCTCTGCTGTTCTCGTGCCGTTGGCAGCGGTAGGAGACAACCGGGAGGACGCGAGGGGAAGGCGCGAGGGAGGTTTTAGCTGGTGCGTGGTGGCAGCTCCCCCAGGGCCCGTCCTGCGCTCGGGGGCCAGAGGCTGCTCCCCGGCACTGAACCCCCCAGCGCGCTCGCCTGGTTTGYGTTCGCAGCACGTCACCCCTCACGGTGTCCCCTCCACACAGCGCTACCCACCCCCCAGCACCGCACAGGGGAAAAGAGCTGATCGATTTTCTTTCTTTTGCTGCTTTTGTTCCTGTGACAACCCAGGGAGCGCGAGGGGGAGGCCTGGGGCTGCGCTGCACCCATGGCCGTCCCCGCGTGCCCCTTCTACAACCAAAGAGGCTGAGGTGCGATCAGTGCAGCTCAGCGTGTGTCCTCCCTCCCCAGCTCTCCCGAGGGGCACCAGCCGCGCTGTGGGGGTAGAGCTGGCAGCGGCGGTGGGGGCGGAGGGGTGCCCAGCGGGGCCGCAGGCCGTGCACCCCGAGGGCCGTGCTGCAGGGAAAGCCGCGCTTTCCCAGCGAGGGGCCGAAATCACGGTCTGACTGGAATTGGGGGGGGGGGGGCGGCCCTCGCTGGGGCACGGGGCACCCGTCGTCCTTGGGGTGGAGGCTGGGTGCCACCGAAGCTGTTTTAGCAGCTGTTAATTGGGGCAGAGCAGCGGTTCCTCCCTGGCCAGGACCCGCTCCCGTCCTTAGCAGGAGCTGGGGCCTGCGCGGGCTCCGGGCGGCTCTTCTGCGCCGTGCTGGGGGCTGCTGCGGCCCCGGGGCTGGGCGGGAGCCTGGGGAGGGCGCGGGTCCAGCGCCGGAGGAGGACGGTCGTGGCTGGGGGGATGGCAGCTTTGGGGGGAGGGGGGGTCCAACCCTTGTCTCTGCAGCCCCAGGAGCTGCTTTACTGCTGGGGAGAGGCTGGTCCAGCACCAACACAAACAGGTCAAGCGAAAGCCCACGTCCAGCTTGTCACTCGCTCYGTTTCAGTTGACTCTATGATTGTAAGACTCTGTACTTCAGTCTGCGACTACCTTTGTATCGCTGTAGGATGTAGGAGCCGCTGCGGTATTTTTGTCCTCTGTAAAACGAGCAAGCGGGAGAACCACTGAACACCGGTCACCCCTTTTAACCCTTTTYGGCAGCAGGACGGCGCGTAGCTGAGCTTGCCCGGCCTGGCCCAGCCCTGTGCCACCCCCCAGCCCCTCTGGGCAGCTCCCGAGGGACACCAAYGCCCCGGGCCAGGGCCGTCCTCGGCGTGCGGCGAGCCCCACTGAGCAGCCCCTTCCCGCTGCGAGTGTCCTCAGCTGAGCGCGCGTCCCCAGCCGTGTCTGCCGGCCTCCTCGCACCCCCGTCCCCCCCCCACGGGGGCTGCCGGGGGGCCCGGAGAGCCTTTTCCATCCACCGCGTCTCCCGCTGTCCCCTTCCAGCAGCCGGAGCCACATCCCCAGCCCTGGCCCCGCGTTCAGACCCAGGCCTGAGGGTTACCACGAGCAGCTGGACAGACTGACCCATGGCTTTTCCTTTACTCCACACACATCTTGGTCTGAAAAGGGTTAAAACCGGCACTGATTCAAAAAACCATGTCTCTGCACTCAAAAAAAWATATGCTGTTAAGTGAACTTCCAGTGTCAGACTGCCGGTGGTGCTGGCAGCCCCGTGTTCCCTGCGGTGCGCTGGGGAGGGGAGGGAAGGTTTGATCTCAGTGTATCATTCTAGCTTAGCTTCTGTCTGTGAATGTCCATAGTGTATCGTGCGTTTTAACAACTGGTTTACACTGTTGCCGTAAAAGTGAATTTGGAAATAATAAAGTCATTACTACGATAAACGCTGCCTCTTTCGCACGGGGGGAGGGAGCCGGGCAGCGCCTGGGGAGCAGGAGGGAGCTGGGACTGGGCACACCAGGGGCTCCTCCAGCGCCCGGGCTCGGGCTCAGGCCGGGTTTTGGCCGCAGCGAGGGCCCGTCCTCTGCCCTCCTCCGCTGGGATGGCCAATCCCCCGGCGGCCGTGCCAGCACAGCGGGGCCGCGGGGCCGCATCCGGGGAGCCGTAGAGATGGGCCCGGATTGTTTCTGTTTTTCCTTTCCAAGTACCAGCCACCCCCGCAGCCCAGGCTGGGGCTTCACCAGCCCCCCCGCAGCACGCAGGGAGGCCGCGCTTCTCCCTGCGGCAAAGGGGGGTGCAGGAAGGGGAGGCCCTGCCCGGTGGGCAGCGCGGGCAGCGCAGCGGCCCTGCAGCCAGGAAGCCCAAGTTTTATTTTTGGCTCATTGCGTGGCCGCGGACAGGACATTTTCTCAGCTCTGCCCCCACAGCACCCGTGAGCACCGGGGCTCTTCAGGGGCTGCTTCGAATCACAGCGACGCCTTGTTCCCCCTCCCCAGTTCCAGCCCGTCGCAGCCCAAGATCCCCCGTTACCGGCCCTTCGGCAGCCACAAAGCAGCACCACGAGCCCTTCGCTCCGCACCTTCCCCGGGACTCGGCCGCCTTCTGCGGGTCAGGAGTTTCCAGCGCRGCGCAGCTGCTGGTGCAGCCACGGCTGCCACTGTTGGCTTTTCAGGTTGGATTTTTCCTCCCGTTAATTACTTGCAACGCACCCGGTGATGCCCGGGTTGCTGCCTCCTRCTTCTCATCATCTGGCTAATAATCACCCGGCACCTTCCTGTTTCCCATCCACTCGGGTAACGAGGCACAAAGTGCAATTCTCTTACCTTGGAAATTTAAGAGCACCCAAGGAAGTYGCCTCCCACCACCTGCCTCTTGCAAACACTCAACTTCCACAGCAAAACCTGCCCGGAGGGCAAACAGCCCGCACACACAGCACCCGGCCGCCCATCGGCAGCGACCCCTTAACCCCRAAAATGTGAAATAAAACCCTCGCCCACCCCCGACACTCTGACCGAGCGACGCGAGGCAGAGCTCGGACCTCGTGAGCTCTCCAGGGAAGCGCCACCAGGCCCCGGTCCTGCTCCCTCACGGATCCCAGTGCAAAGCCCAAATCCGGAGATCCCGCCGAACAATTCCTCTTTTCACCAACTGACAATAACTGCTGGGAAATAGCGTTATAAAGGAGAAAAWGAGGCCATTCAAACGCACGGTGGGAGGGAAGCGGCTGATCCGCCCGAGACCGGGCTGAGCGCGCGGAAGGGCCCCTTCCGCTTCCCAACCCGGCGTCCGTCACAAACACACGTCGCATAGAATATTCTGTTTTAATKTTTTTTTTAATCTTTTCTTCTTTTTTTTTTTTTATAAGCACATTTGTGCTTTGCCAACAGAATCAAGACATTAACAAAGATCAGCTTCTCGGAAGAAAAGCATTTCTATATAACAAGGACATTACACAGCTCAAAGCAGGAAAAGAAAATATTTACAAAATACAAGGTGGTTTTTTTTTTTGTGGTTTTTATAATGCTAAAAGGGTTATTCAGAATTTTCAACCTTATAAATAGAAAAGCACTTATGCAGAGGGATATGGTAGCACTGTTGTTTTTTTTTAAAGAAACGATGACAAATCCTTTAAACTAGAACAGAACCAAAACCACTAGATAATGTTGAAAATTGTGAAAACCCCAACCATTAAGCAGTTTAGCTACTATTTCTTTACGATTACAAAATGGAAAAAAAAAAAATATGTCCTTTGTATTTTTTTTTCCTTTTTTTTGGTGATGTGATTATACATAAGACAGGCACAATGCTAGCAACAGGACAGGGACCAATAGCCACACCGTTGGGATCAGAAAGCGTTACAGATGGGAACGGTGTGCGGGATCCGGGAGTCACTGCGGGTGCGGAAGGGCCGGGGAGGGAGGGGAGGAACAACAGCAAACTCGGTTTCAAAATAAAATACCTGTCAGGAGGTGGCACGTCGGACCAACGACTGGGAAATGAAACAGCATCGACACCCGTTCTCGGACCGTGTGTGAAGTGGAGCGAAGCAGTGGTGACAGATCCCGACCCCCCCAGCACCGCGGCAGCCGCCCGCCCGCCCCCTGCCCTCCTTCCCCCTTTTATTGCCCCTTTTCTGAGACCAAACCCACCTGCGGGGACCACCCCGCCGCCTCGGCCGTGCAACCCGGACCTGCCACGTCCCGCTCCCGTCCCGGGACGCTCCCTCTGCCGCCGCCGCTCCCGGTGGCTCCTGGGTGCTGCGGCCCAGAGCTGCCCTCGCCCCAACCTTCCACCCCGCCGGGGAGGGGGGACGCGAGGGCCGAGCTCCAGCCTCGGCCCCAGACCCGCCTCTCCCAGCTGAAAGCTGCTGCTGGCCTCGGCCCACAGCCCCAAGGGGTGTCCCTGAAGCGCGTCCCGACTTCTGCTCCTGCCTGAAGCATCCGACCGCACCGGGCCGGGGGCTCCCCCCTCCCTGCCTTCCAGCCAGGAGAAAGAGGCGAGGTGTGAACGAGGCCGCGTCCCAAATCCCGCTCCTCCCGCGCGSAGCTGTGCGTGAAGCGGCTAAAAGGGTCCTTCCTTTTCCCCCGACGGGACGGGGCAGCCAGACCTCGGCACAGCACACGGCTGCTCCCAAACCAGGAGAGAAGGAAGGARGGTGGCGGGCGGCCCCGGGGGCAGAGGGGAGATCGGGGGGGGGGGCAGAGTCACCCCTCGGGATACCTGGAACTACAACCTAGGGGAGGAAAATGCCAGAGGGTGGAAGTGCAGGTGGGCACTCCGCACGTGAGGACAGACGGACAGCTAGTGAAGGTTGCAATCCCAAGACATCACTTTTCACCACTAATTTCACTCCACTAAAACCCTTCAGGGAGGGGGGGGTAGCGGGTTAAGAGAAAAAGACACCCTTTTGCTTGAGACAAACTATCCCCGAAGTCTGCTAGTCAGCTAAATCCTGTGCTCTAGTTTTATACACCTAAGAAGGGAGGGGAGGAAAGGGGGAGGGGGGTCTGGTGGGCTGCTCCCCTCCCAAGGCTTCACTCCGCTGGGAGGAATCTGGGGGCTCTCATTCGTGTGACAAGGAAACATGGAGAAAAAAAAAAAAAAAAAAAAAAAAAAAAAGAAAAGAAAAGAAAACAAAAAACAGTTTCTAAACTCCTTAAATTCACTAAAAACTGTGAAAATTCCCGGCAGGATGTTTGAATATCAAACGCAGATTTTGGAAGCTTTTAATGCCAAGAGTTAGTTCTGTGTGTTGGTTTTGCTCATGTCTTCCCGTATGTCTCTATCTGTGCGCTGGCCGCTGAACTGCTGCGGAGGAAGAGGAGGAGGAGGGGGTCGCCAGGGGGGTTCGGCTCTTGAGGCTGGCCAGGTTGGGCAAAGCAGAAGTGCCATCGGTCTCCCGGGAGGATTTACCGCCTGATGTGCGCCGGGTGCAGCGCCACGACCGGTCTTGGGGGTCAGATTGGTCCTCGCACTCTGTCCTGGGATCGTACAAGAGCGGGAAGGTGCGTCGYTCCCAGGGCTGCACAGCCTAAAGGGAAGAGACACCAAGCTATGGAAAATCCTCCAGAAAAGCTCTTCCGCTCCCCCTCCGTGCGCGACTCCGGCTGCCCGCAGCGGCGGTCGGAGCCGGCAGCTCCACGGTGCCGTGCCAGCCACGACTTAGCCTGGCCTCGTTAGCGGCGCAGGGAAAGCTTTAGCGCATCTCGTGAGGACGCGGCAGCCTCCAAACTGAACCAACCGCTGGAAAAGCATCCTGCTGCCGATGCCGATCGGCACCACGTTCTACATCCCCTCCGGCCAAGCGTTTGGACAGGACTTCCCACGTGCAGGTTTCCAGGCTGTTTCCCCACAACGAGGAGGATAAAACGGCCAAGTTTGAGCATCAGATTTACCTTGTTATACCCACCTGCGGCAGTCACCGCAGCCACACAGCCACAGACCTCTCGGACCTTCCCGCCAGCCTCCAGGAACAAAACTAGAGCAAAGGGGCACAACCAGAGCCAGCACCCACCTGCTCATCAAGGCCGGCCTCGGGTGTGGAGCAACGGGTGTCCTCGCTGGACAGAAGCCGCATGGAGTCACGAGAGAGGGGGGTGAGGGGGGCAGAGAGCAGTTCGGGGCTGATGGGGCTGCGCGGTGAGTGGGTGTGGGACAGCTCCGAATGGAAGTGGCAGTTGCCCACGTCAGGGGATGCCGGCTGGGGAGTCGAAGGGTTCCCCAGCTGGGGGGTCGTCCGTCCGTCTGTCGATCTGTAAGACCTGAGACAGGAACACGTTTGAGAGCCTGGGTTCAGTACCAGCTGCGCTTCCACCGACACAGGGGCCCAAGGCCACTCACTGCCACCCTACAACCCCTTCCATCGCCCCCTCCTCGGCAGCAGCCGGACGATGAGGAACGCTGCGGGGATTTGGTGCGCGCACAAGCAGGGAATGCCGCAGCCCAGAGGTTGAACTCATCCAGGCTCATCTTTGTCCCATCTCCACTGTCTCAAYGCAGCTTTGCAACGCTGATGCTGCTCTCCTAAGGTTACGTGTCCCACACGTCTCCTACGCTGCGAGCGCTGCATAAATACCACCATGAGAAGCCACCCTATGAAATCAGACACTTCAAAATCGGTTTCTCCAAGTGTTTCCACCATCCACACACGCCACGTGACACCAGGCAGTTCAAGAACCAAGCGTAGTGAATCAGTAATGCTGAAAATGCAGCCAGTTCAACAGTTGGGCGTAGGAGGAGCACTGTGAAACCCCTAGACTTCAGAAGATTTAAACCAAGAATTAAGAAAGTTTGAGCACCTACACAGATTCCCAGATAAAACACCCCCAGGCCGCAACCAGAGAACCCTAACTGGAGTCCCCACATCTGTGTGMAACTCTTCAAGATGAGCCGCAACAGCAAGTGGCAATCAAGGATTGCCAAGGATCACACCCCAAACTCTACCTCGGCCAAAATGTTCATCAGAACACACAAACCCAGCCCCAATTAGACTAATAAAACAGCTACACCTGCAGCAAGCCAGACAGAGTCAACGTGCTGAGTCAAGATGCAATTTAAAAGCTGCTACAGGAAAAAACCAAACCAACGTTACATACGTGAGGCAGGAAGACCACAAGACGCTCAGCAGATCTGCTGGAGCAGGTCACAAGGAGAAGGACATTTAAGGGAAACCAGGCGAGTTCCCCTCAGTGTTTACCRGTTACTACCTGGCCCAGGTACTCCACAGGCAAGAAGCAAGGTACTGAGTCACCCCAACAAGAGTTACCAGGCCATGAGGGGCTCCATCCGTTTCTGAAGAAAGACTGAAGCAGCCGCAGAGAACAACTCCTGCCTCAGCCCAGGCTGGGAACTGCGGGACCGAGCAAGGATCCTGCTGAGGAGGAGCTCGGGACACGGCAACYGCCGAGCTGAACCTGGCCAAGTCACTCTCAGCACAAACGCAGCAAACCGTGTCCTGGGCTGCGCTGAGGAACGGGGCCAGCGGAGCAAGGACACTTCCATCCCCATCTCTCCCTGCTGGGGAGCTGCACTGGGAATACTGGCCCCAGCTCTGGGGGAATCTCCATCCTTGGAAGCGTTCATGCCATGGGCAGACAAAGCCGTGGCCACGCTGGCCTTCTGCTGGCAGCAGTCCTGCAGGAGGCTGGACCAGAGACCTCTGGAAGTCCCTTCCCACCAGCATTTCTAAACCTATGAGATGAAGTTTGAATTCACCTCAGTGACCAAGCCAGGACCTCAACACAGCACCTTTCACCACCATCCTTACAAGAGGGTCTTCAGAGAAACAAAGTTATGGTGAAGTGCTATCRGCTGTGAGAAACCGGCTGAAGAAGTTTGCAAGGAAACACCAAATCGTCCCACACTCCACCAGCAGCGGGACATGCAGCTGCCCCAATGGAATTACACAAATGCCACCTTTGCACTTGCAGAAACAACCTTGCACGATGGCGCACACCCGACAGGGCTGAACTGAAACCACAACCAGACKAAGACGACCGGGTGCGTAGTCGCATGCGGTTGTAGTTCAGCACACACCTCTGCCCAAGTGCAGAGCGGTTCAAACCCAAGCAAAGCATCGGCAATCAAACGGAGAAGAGCGAATCTCTTCTTATGCAGGTTTATGATGAGATCAACAGCTGGAAACTGCGTGCGGTTTTAGACACCCACTCACAAAAAGACACTGCAGAAAGGGAATCAAGTGTCAAGTGATCAGAGGAAGGGAAGGACAGACATAAATGGAGCAGCGAAACGGCACTGCTGAGGCGATCGAAGAGATGCGATAACGTAACGTTGAGAACCACCACCCTTCCCTGTTCCTGCATGAAGGATGCCCAGCTCAGCCCTTTTGTTTTCCTCTGGACTCCCAAGCTGGTGCACCAGCCTCCACACTTCTGGAGCGGTGAAAGTGCTTGAGAAAGCAGAATCCAAACAGACGGTGCAAGAGCTGGTTGTCCGCAACTTAACTGGTGTGTAACTTTACCCCCCCCTAAGCAAGACTACGCCCCACTCCTACAAGGACTCCTTCAAGCTGCTCTTGCGGATGGTGATCAAACCTTCCAACACCAGCACGAGCTTTTAACCGTTTTCACGGATCAGCCAATCTAATAAAGCCTCCACAGCCTGCTCCCGAGGGCGTCCCGCTCCGCTGGGAATGACACCTTGGCCAAGAGAAACCCCCTGCACCCTCTCTGCATCCCAACGGTGCCGGAGCGCGGGGGCAGCCCCGGCCGGCAGCGCGGCAGYGCCGAGGCAGGCGTACCTGCTGCCCCGCCGCTGCGGGGGCATGCTCGTGCTCCAAAGCCACCGGGCCCGCTCCATCTCTTCACACTTGCCATGCCGAGCAGCGAAAGCCGAATCAGACAAGTCCTCGATCTGGAAAGGGAACGGTACAGGGCTCGGTCAGAGCTGTCTTACACTGAACACACATCTACATGCAGTTTTTCCAGCATTAGCTACAGCATGGATTTAAGTAAATGTTTATGTCTGGAGGGAGGCAGGTGCTATCAGCGAGTGCAAGAGCACCTTATWAAACTGAGTCTGCATTGCTTAGGAAGAGATTAAGAACTAAAAACCAAAGGAAAGCCACTTATCCCAGAATGAAAGTGCTCACACAGAGGTTTAAGGAAATACCATCATTATCAGTTTAGCTAAAATAATAACTACAGCAGTGTGACTGGTCACAATTTCTTGATTAGACTATTCCATAAAAAGATTGCTGCCCAGCGAGGTCTCCTGACAGCAATCAGACCTCAGATTCAGCTGTACCCAGCCGGTTAACCCAACTTCTGCCTTATCGTGCCTTTCCTGAAAAGGAACGGACACCAGGCTGGTTTCTGCAAGGCCAACTGTGCCATTCTGTTGCAAAAAAGGAAGAGAYTCTGCTGAGGTCCCCGTGTCCTCTCCCTTCCGGCATCCTCCGTGGACACTGTTCGGCTGCTACCAACCCCATCCCAGGCTGACTGGGAAATAAAACTCTTCTTACCTCCTCACTGTCTTCATCAAGGTTTGCTTTCAGAGCACTGATATCCACTTCACGCCAGCTGCAACACACAACATCAGAGGGCAGKCAGTCAGGCACAGCCGAGCACAGCAGCACGTGCCCCGCATGCGCTAACGCYGTCTTTTGGGAGAGAAAAAGTACAAGCCTGCCACGATGAGCAACGTACTTAGGCTCAGTTTTAAACCGAGCGGCCACATTTGTCTACCAAAAKCCCTCCTGGACTATCAGACAACGGTTTCTCCCCTTCCCCTGTTAACCTGCTCCGTTTTGAGCAGAGCTTTTTGCAGYGGGTTTGCACCCGCTGAGTGGAAGGCTGGGGGACAGGCGGGAGACGTCCTTCCCCGTTGGGAGGGTCAGGGATGGCGAGCGAGGCTACCAGCTGCAGCCCTTCTTCCCTTTTGCCTCCCTGCCCAGCTCCTGGCGCTGGTCCGGCGCCGTGGCTGGAGCCTGCCAAGGGCACAGGAAGCAGAGCAGAGGCTGCAGCATTTCCTCCTCTTCCTCTGGCTCAGCAACAGGCTCCCTCCCTGCCCCGCTCTGAACAGGGCCTGGGAAGGGCATGTAGGACCAGGAGGAAGAAAGAGGTTAAGTTGGGAAAGAGACCTGGAGAACTGGGAGAGAAAAGGACTGGAAACTGGGCAGTGCGGGTGAAGAAGCTGCACCAGTGGTGCAGCAAAGTCGGCACACTCCCACCGAGCACTCCGGTGTGAAAACCAGCCACTGATCTCATCCACGGCGTTAATCTAAAAACATCCAAACAAGGGCCAGCAGTTCCCCTCCTTGCACTCAGCTTGGGCAGAGAAAACTCCTGACTCCTGCCACGGCCCAGGATGGGAGTGCTCCTCCTGGCTGGTGCGACCCAAGGCAGTGGCCCAGGCACCCACCACCCAGCCCGGCCACCTGCAGAGCTGGGAAACCACCAGGACCTTTGATCAACACACTCAGCAGCTTTGCAACAGGACGGAGGACAACCAGGATGACTTTAGATTGCACAAAGGGACCCGAGCAGGGCAGCTGGCTTCCACGCAYGAGGGACACTCAAACAACATACTCCCTAACTCAGCAAGTCTGCATCAATGATACGAGCAGAAGTTTTCCAAACTTTCTCCTACTTTCAAGGAAGAAGAAAGCCCCTTTCCTCACCAGCGTTAGCAGCCACTGGGAACAAAGCCCTTGGCCAGGGCTGAGCTTGTGACAGGACAGTCGCATAGCCTGGGATGTGACAATCCCGCTGGAGCCGGGGATCGGGCACGTACCTGGGTGTGAGGATCTCTTTGTACTGCAGTTTCTCCACACGAGTCGTCGCAGCAACAGACATCGGGATGACAATGTTGTTAATATCGAATGAACTTTCGCCTCTCCTCCTCCTTGGGTGCTGTAACACGAAGACAAGAACCACGTGAGGAAGGGTTGTAGGTTTTGTCACGTTAAGTCATTGATGGAAAAAGGACGTGGCCTCACATGAAATGGCCTCGTATGACCAGAATCAACAGCAATTTGCATCAGAATGGAGTTCATCTACTGCTTTTTGGATATCCTTTTCCCAACCAAAAACCCTTAGTTTGTAGGGTACAAACAAGCGCAAGGGCTGCCGAGCTCCAGCCACCATCTCCACACTGGCACCAGCCGCTGCACAGCCAGGAGGATCAGGAGATTGATCCGGCTGATAAACTGACACAGCAAGAAGAAAAGTCCCCCATATAATCCAACTCCCTACCGCCAGCGTGAAGAAAGCAGTGAGACCATCAGGGAAGAGGGAAGAACCATCCTGTTTGGAAACAGCCCCCCTGCTCATGTCCCTGCAGGGGACATGGACCCACCAGAGGTGACACTGTGACAGAGGAGGAACGTGAAGCAGACAGACAGAAGTTCATCTCGGGTTATGACAGCTGCACGAAGAGCCTAACAGCTTCCATCTCTATCGTGCTTTTGATTGGAATAGATTTTCTAAGACAGAAATAAGCTCCACACTTATCTATTTAAACCTGGTTGAACGCTGGGTGCTCTCCTACCATCTGTCTATCCAAAAACCTCCCCCAAACCTGTSACAGCAGCACTGCCGGTACAGTGACGCGAATCCTCACGGATCAGCTTGACAGGGAAACGGCCCAGCTTCCTAACACACCCATCTGCTACTTACCATGGTCTTTGCCTCCTTTGATCTCTGCAGGAACCCAATTGCCGGGGACCTGCCCCAGCCAAACCCCGGGACTTGCGTGAAGCTGGATGAGGACGGAGTGGGTTGGCAACTATTGCCACGGTGGCGAGGAAATCCCAAGGTGTGGCTGCCAACAGTGAGGCCTGACCCACCGGCTGGGGACCACATGCAAACCTGTGGCAGACTGGGAGGCTCGAACCCAGGACCCGGACCCYGGAGCCCAGAGCCCAGACCCCAGCACCCGCAACCTGGTGAAGGGACTTGGCCGCTGAAGGGAAGATGCTTCATCTGGCTCTTCTGAACGAGCTTGCAGAAGAGCAGCAGAAAAAGCAGCAAGAGAAGACCAAGACACATGTGCAAAGCATGAGGAAAAGTCATCTTGACGCGCCAGAGCTGCTGAGAAGAGCCGTCCTCTTCTCCAAAGCACCTAGCGCATTCAAGCCAAACTACCGCTGCTTGTCGGGTTCTTCAAACATTCCGTGCCGTTACCGGGGGCTTCCACTGATGTCTCAGCTGATGACGCAACAGCGAAGGAACTCTGCAGTGAAGGAACCCAGCCAGGACTTGGCAGCCCCAGAGAACAAGTTTGGAGGAAGGACGAGGGCACACAAGGTTGAGCTGGAAGTGGTGCCCTCAGCCCTGCCACGGACAGATGCCTCTTAACCACCCYGGTTTCACTATCAGGGCTTGAGGAGACCTGCTCCGTTATCCCTGGGTCACATCCAGCTTAGGCTGTGGCACAAACTACCAACTGCAGTGGCCAGAGAGAGGCCAGGCTCTTCACTGGGACACATAAGAGTTCAGCAGAATTCAGTCCTTTAATCAAGGGCTTCTGTTAACACGGCTCAGGCGCTGGGAGGATGGATGACGTCTGGCAGAGGAGCTGTGTCATCGATCTGTCCCAGAGCACAGTGGGAGGGAGTTACGGTCCTGCTCACTGACAGCTTTTAGAGGCAGCTTCATAAAGGTCCCAAATCCTGTCATCCTTTAGCATTTTGGGAGGCTGAGAGTATCTCAGAAGACAGTATGAGTTAAGCAACTGCTGCAGCTTGTGTAGAGGTGAAAGTTAAGGTCTCAGCCACCACTGYTGTACCACTGCCCTGTGACTCAGCCCCAACCACATTTACAGCCCCGTGCCACCAAGGCCACGAAGGGAAAGCCAYCTCAGTGGAAGCACCATCGTACCAGCAGCAGCACGCTGCTGCTGCTCAGCTCTTCTATTCGTCTTCCTGGCATCCTCAGACAACTTCAGAAACCGAAACCCGGACGTGGAGCAAAGCCAGGGGACTACTGAGAATAGGAACATTTACCAGCAGTTACTGAGCTGACAATGAACCTGTAATTGCAGCTGACCGGCTCTCTGCACAACCAATGTTAACCCAGGAACCCCAGCAGACCCGAAGTCAGAGTGAAAAAGAGGGCCAGCAACCCTACCATCAGCTGAACCAACGGGTCCAGCACGGTAAGAGAAATACTAAGCACTCTCAAGCCTAAAATGCCTGAAGTGTTCAAAAGCTGAGACCCCAGGACGGAGCTGAGCTCAGAAACCTCTCCAGAAAGGCACCAGATACTTACGGCTGTGCTGGAGGTGCCCTGTGAACTCGTGCTGGCAGGAGCGGAGCCTTCCGAGGAGGTGGACAGTTGCCGCGCTATGGGGCTGTGAGGTGTGGGGGTCGCAGCTGCTGACAAGTAGCTTGGGCCACCGACGTCCGTGTGATGCTTCAACACTACACAAGGAGGGTGGGAGAAAATGAAGAATGACATTAGCAAAAAAAAAAAAAAAACACCAACGAAGTGGGGTGATGGTGGATAGAAAAGGACCATGTGCACCAGAAATGGCAAGTGCTGAGGAGCACTCTGCATGAAAGAGAAGCACCTTCTGATGGCGGCTGCCAGCTTGAGAGGCCCTGGGGGAAGAAGCAGTTAGAGCACACGAGGCATTGCTGCGGTGGCGACAAGGCCCAGAAGCAGTGCGTTCCCCCTTCTCCGAGGCTGAAGGGGGAGAGAGGCTGGATATGCAGCAAAGCCCAAGCTCCCCCCGAGAGACCTGGCCGTGGGAGCCTACCTTCACTCCTCTCAGATGAGCAGTCTCGCAATCGCTTTTTGTCATAGGCAGGAGGCTGGACAAGCGAGCGCTCTGGCGCTCTCTCGGCCTTGGACACGGCCGTAAAATCGTCTAAAGGCGGCCTGTGTGCCTTGTCTGGTTGGATTTTTTGATGTGAGCGCTCTGAGGAGGGGAACAGAGAAAGAGCTATGAAACGCCTGTTTTCACCTCTCTTTCTGTTGGCACAGGAGACTCGGGCAGAGTTTACCAGCTCCATAAATCCAGACAGGTTGGGCTCAACACCATCAGGGTGCTGGAGAGCCGTGCTCAGAGCAGAACGAGCTGCAGTACTGCCCGTGCCTGCATGAGCACAGCCTCGGACTGGGCAAGGAGAGGTCCCTACGAACTGGGACCAGCCTGAACTTCACAACCTGCACACACTTCACCTTCAGCCCTGGCCTGCGATACCACGGCCTCATCCCCGAGAGCTTAATTTGAAGGGTATCCTCCTCCTCCTCTCTCCTCCCAGATTGCACGGCTGTCGGGTACGAGACTGGGCAATGTTTCTGGCAGGGAGGACACTTACTGGCTGCAGTGAAGAAGGAATTCACCAGCTTGTGGCGGTCCTTGCGAGCAGGGTCAGACAGGCTGCTGGTAGGCATGGGGGCTCTGTGCTTGAGCGAGAGCTTTTTGGGAGGTTTCATTTTCTCGTAGGGTTTGTTCTGCCACTGAGATTTCAACATGCTCTGGAAGTGCAGGCTCGTCGGCACATCTGCGGAGAGATATGAAACACGGCATTCAAATTAACTAAATTATGCACCAGAAAGCTGCGGTACCATAAGCCTCTCCCAGTCCCCCAGTAAGAACAGCCCTCGACAAACGTTGACTGTAAAACTCAGGCATTGACTGTAAAACCCAGGCTTGCCTACGCCTTCCTCACGTTCAGGGAGGACCTGCAATGTTAGGACCCAACACTTCYACTCTGAAGCTCTTTGAGAGAAGCACGTTCCTACAGTATTCACAGCCCAAGCATATCCTGGCAGGAGAACGAAGCCTTTGTCAGAAAACCCATGCGTCTTTACCACTGAAGGTCTCTCATGTACTGCCACGCTCAGTTCTGCTATCTCAGATCTGACTTCCAAGAATCTGAGATATCGAATCTACAGAGGTACGGGCTGGAAGAGAGAATTTCAGCTTAAATCCTCAATTTCAGGTCAAGCCAAAAGCCAAGCAAGTGCTGTGTGACGTTCATCTGCCCGATGTGGCACCTCAATCACCTAAGGGAAGTTGTGCAAGTGAGCCCGGTTCAGAGGCTCAAAGAGCAGAAGTATTGCTGCTGGCCGGGAGCTCCCCAGGCAGGGGCCAGGCCACGCAGCCACCTGCAAGAGGCAAACTCACGGGTAATTATCTGGGTAACCGATGCATTTCGAGCCTGAAGTTTCTGTGCATGCCACAGACCACGGTAATCCACAGTACCTGTCCCTATTTAACCCCGCCATCTCACAACGAGCGCAAGTACGCCGTACCGCTGTGAAATTCGGCAGACACTGCTTTTGCTCACGTTCCTCAAGCTTCGTTTCTCCCAAATCCCATACAGACGTGCAGGCCTGACCTTAGCCGAAAGACAGAACACTACTGAGATTATTCAGTGTATTTCTCGTGCAGATAGGCTAAGGTAGACTATAAAAACCATTAACCGGAGTAGTAAACTACCTCAGCCTCAGGAGGCCCACAAATAAGCCTTCCTTTCATCCTCATAGCTTCAAACTTCAGATCTGATCACCAAATACTGCTGCCTCAGTCTCCTCCAAGACCCAGCTCGCTTTTATCTGCCTGAGGGCCAAAATCCTAGTTCGGAAAAGCATTAAAACCTTTAGGGTTAACTACTGAGACATGAATTTATCTTCTCCAGCTACACCCATACGATCCTTATACACCCGCATTTGTGGTTTAACATGCCACCCATGTGCTCTCCTCCCCCAGTACAGACCAGCAGGACACGCGGCCCGACGCAAACTCACGCTGCCACAACCAGGAGTTAAAAGCACTAAGACGAGCATCAGTAGTACAAACATCCCTCCCCCACATCTCTCAAGCTCACATGACATTTTCASAGGGACTTTGAAGCAACCCTGAACAGAGCTGAACCTTCCCAGGCCCCGCGCAAGGAATAAAAGCTCCTCGCTCCGCGCCTGCAGAGGGAATGCGGAGGCAATTAGGAGCTGCCGTGGGATTTAGGAACGGCATCTAGATAATCTCAAGAGGGCAAGTGGCAGAGATTCAAGCCCTGAGGGTACTCTCAACGCCTGGTATCTGAACCCCTCCCCAGTATTTCCCCACCAATTCCAGGGACTGGAAAGCCCCAGCAGATCCAGGCAGGCAAACGGGATGGAGAGAGCCAGCAGAGCACGGGCTGGGGTCGGCCGTTATTAACAGGGGGAACTTGACCCTAAGGAAAAAGCCAGGACAGCTGCGTTTTAAGTACCTCGATGGTTAAAGCTCTGGTTTAGCCCCATCCATTTGCTGAGGAAGGGCTATGACAGCGCGATGGCAGCTTTTGGCCACCGCTACTGGTTTGTGGAGACGTGTCCCAAAAAACAGAGAGGGGCCAAGCCAGTCCTTTAAGGAGCGAGGCTGCAACATCAGTGTGTTGAAGCGGTCTGACTTTGGGATAATGGCCTCTTCTCTCTGAATTTTTTTGTTTTCTCCTGAAAATTCATCCCATCCCAGCAGCCCACACATCTGTGGAAGGAGGGGACAGGTCRGAGGGAGGGAGAAAAACGCAAGACAAAACATTGTCAGCAGAAAGTGAGTTATTTGCTGGTTTGTCACTGCCCTGCTGTCAGCACTGGTTGCCCCAGAGTCCGTGCAGCAAGTGACACCGTCACTCTTCCTCCTCCTCCTCCTCTTCCTCCTCCTCCTCGGCCGAGCGGTGCAGGCCTCCCGGGGACCGGCAGATGGCAACCACACTGAGCCCGAGCGCCCCGGCTCTCGCCCTCCCCACCAAGGTTATTACATCATCTGAAAATTCCCAGCGAGAAATCAGATGAACCAGGAAAAAAAAAAAAAAAAAAAAAAACAAAAACCTGAAAGGAAGGGGACAAAGCGCTTACGAAGCGCAAGTATGACGGGTTAAAAGCCGCGATGCCTGCGCCCCGCTTGCCAGAAGAATAAATGATCTTTTTCCTCCTGCGGCGCCTGGCAATTTTGCCCTTGGCAAACGGCACCGGAGATCCCCGGCTGCTGGCACCGGAGGAGCCCCGGAGAGACAGGCTCAAAGTGAAAGTCAGCACATGCTCACAGCTCTAAGGCCAAGCTCCATCTAACAACCTCACAAGCTCCTCCAGAAAGTCTTAACTGAGCCTCTGCCCACCGACGCAGCCAGTCGGCTTTCAAGGGGAGCCCCCAGAATAATCACTGGGGAGCACCAACAGCAACCTGGATTTATACTCACAGGCAGGGAGACATCCTGATGCAGACTAACAACGTCAGGCAGAGCCATTTCCCTACCTGAACACACTACCTGGCTTTATGTTCGGATAGAAGAGTACCCCCCAAAAAACAACCCTTCAAAACTACATTAATCATTAGTGAATAATCAAAATTAATCTGCGGAAGGGAAGGGGGGGAATGGGTATTCTGTATAGGTGTTTACACGGTATACTTTTAAAAAAAAGTTTTTAATCTCATGCAGCCAAAACGGATCTTTTACCACGTGTGCTGGCTGCAGCTGACCCCAAGAAAATGGAAAGTGAGTACTGGACGAGATAATTTGCCTGGTGGCCATGCTGCAACAGTACACAACAGGTTTTCTCACCGCTTCCTAGGATATTAGATTTAACACTGTAGACAGAGGATTACAAGTGCTGTAAAATCAGGAAATAAAYTTCTGCTTCAGGAGTTCAGTGCATCCAGTTCCTTTAGCATTCCTTAAGAGATGTTTCTTTTGGGGGGGTGGGGATTTAGTTTTTAAAAATAGCACCAATTTACTATTTTAGTCTGTTTTAAATATAGTGCTAGTGAAAGATGCCACATTAATTGTTCCCAGACACTCCACGCATTTCCTACTGTTGCAGAAAGCCTGTGCAAAACTGGAATTTAAACCCAAATACACACATTAGCCCAGTGTCTTAACCTGGACCAACCACTTTATATCCTCATGAGAAGCACAGACACACACCTTCCTCCCAGCACTGCCAGTGGTGTTTTACACCTCCAGCAGCCACGCGCTCCTACCAAGGAAAGGAACCGCTATGATCTATTTACTGTCTGGCTCTCCCGATAAAAGTACCAGTTCCTATCATTTGTGGTCCTGTATTTTGTGATCAGAGGAAGGAGACGACAGATGGACACCAATCTCAGGCAAGCCARTAGTTTTTGGTCAAAGAACAGGCTTGTATTTAATTTGGCAGCTTAGGGAGCAAAAGGCCCTGGAAACTACTACTTTTCCCTTGGGAAAAGTCCCTACACATGAAATCTGTGAATACYCCCCAGTCAGGGTTGGTTAGCTATTCCTCTTAATGATGATTAACCCTGATACCGTAACACAGGGAAACAAGTGTCTTAACGGGAACATCCCTTCTTACTGTGCCCTCTGAACCACGGAAGATCMCTTACAATTCCTTACAAGGTCAAAAAAATTTCCTGTGACTTAAACCAACCCACAAATAATTTTATAGAGATGAACAAACTCTACGGAAGCAACTATTTCTCAAGTGGTTTATAGCAACAAAGACACCAGCCTAAGACCCAGGTCCCAGTACAGACTCCCAGGCACCGCTCGGCTTCCCCACCCCGAGCGGGGCTCCAGGTCAGGTTCCCGTAACAAACACCTTCATAGCAGAGCAGGCATCAGGTGTAACGCTTTCGCCAACCCTTCCGCTCCAGTAAAYGCTCTGCTCCTAAAAATACTTGCAGATGAATGAGCTTGGTTGTACTCAAGCAGATCTGCACTTCCTCTGGAAGCCCAGGATGGAGGAGCAGGCTCCGGAGCACGTCCAAGCAYCCCTTGGAACCCGTCTCAGTTTGACAATACCCCCGGTAGCTCTGTGGGTGCTGCGCTTACCATCTGGGAATGACAGGACAGGATGAATACATGAGTCCAGCTGGGAGAGGCGCTCCAGCAAAGGGGCATCATACTGGATTTCCACAGTCGTCGAGCTTCGAGTGCCACAGAGAGCACAGGAAGGGTTCACATCACAGCTACATCGCACCAGGCTGTTACGATGGACCTGGAAAGGGGAGAGAGAAGAGTGYCAACATATCAGAGGTCAATGTGTCTAAGGGCTCTCTTCACAAATTCCCCTTTGACAGCTCATGAAAAACACCCTAAAGGTTGATTATTTTTTTATATATACCTTGTATAAAACCTGTTCATTTAGTCTCAACTCATAAAAACACTTCCACTTTGCATAAACACAACTGAAAACTACTACTCCCCAGCAYAGACAGTTTAACATCTACTAAATTTGACTAAAAGTGTTTAATTTTATCTMGGTTGAAACCTCATTTATAAAAACCATGAGGCAGCACAATTCAGTTGCCAGAGAGGAAAAAAAAAAGCCTYTTTGAGATCAGATGGGTCAGAGAGYCATCACTATATGCCAAGAGCTGACACTTACAGGGACATCTTTACAGAGTGAAAAAGGGTGTTTTTCAACCTTGTTTCCTAAACCAGGATRGACTTTCAATTCACAGATTTATAGACTTTATATAGACTTCACTTGTATGAAACCACTGCAGGCACATAATTTACATTGGATGTAAATTCCATACAGAGGCAGCAACCTGTGATTCCCCATCAAAATGGAAGGATGTATCAAACCAGATCCTGCAGAAGTCTGTTCTGAGTCTAGTCTTATTCAAATAATTTCTATTAATGACTTGAATGATGCAAGAGATAATACCCTTAAGCCTTAGCAAATAACACTAGAACTGGGAAGGGCTGCAAGCACCTTCAAGGAAAGAGCTGGAATCCCACTCACGGTTACAAATTRAGAGAAACGATCTGAAATAAATCAAATCTAATTCACTGAGGGCAAATGCAACAAGCGGACGCTCCAATGACCAGTGACGAGGAGGAAGAGGTAACTGAGCAGCCGTTCTGCCCAGAGGATCTGGCGGTTATGGATCAGAAAATGAGCGTGAATCAGCAGTGTCATACCATTACTGAGAATTAACACCCCACGGGGCTTTATAAACAGGATGGCTGTGCGAGACTCGTGAGGTCATCCTGCCGCTCTGCTCGGCACTGCTAACAYGTCAGCTGGAGGGCTGCACCCAGTYTGGGGCACGTATTTCAAGAAATGTGTGCACCAAAAGGAGAGGAAAACAACAAAAACATTACAAGATCCAAAAAAATAYGTCCTGCATGCAAAAACAGAAAGACCCGTGGCGTGCTTAGTGTGGAGGTGACCACACTAAGAATTACCACATCAACTTTCACAGTTCAGGGAGGGCTTCTGAAGCGATGAGGGGAGCTGACAAGTTTACACCAGGACTTGGACTACTGGAAATGACTTTAAATGGCAGCCAAGGCAGTTTGTATTAGAAAGTTTGGTTTGGTTGGTTCTGCTGTCTGAAAAACAAGCCTAGCTAAGCACTCAACTGGCTTGCCTAAGGAGGTTTAGACAAACCGTCTGGCACGGTATGAGGATGAAGCAGCCTGCTCTGGGGCACGGGGATGCTGTGGGTGACTGCAGATCCCTTCCCKTCCTGCTTCACAAGACCAGTCCCGTTTGCAACCCAATGCAGGCTACAGACCCACTCAACCTTCAAGCCTCTTCTCCTTCCTACAGGACATCTCCTGACTTAAAAATTTTAAGTGATGTTGTATTCAGATTTTGTAAAACACTAGGCACAGTTGTGGATGATCTCTGTTGAAACAGTGAACTCTCCGGTTGTAATTTCTGGTCACAGCAATCCCCAATCTCTCTAGATGGGAGAGCGTGGTCAACTGGACATGGTATTTCTGGACCATGACCTAGCCATCACTCAGCTTTCTCTCAAATAACTGGAGGAGTCCACACAAATCCTCTGCTATCTGGCACATCTTCTATCCTTTGGAACTGCTCTTCTGAACCATCTCGATTACCAAATATATTTGATGAATATAGTCAAAAATTAACACAGAATAAACAGATGGTTCTTCAAACACTGAGCACACAAGTCAGCATCACCTACGGGATAGTTTATAAACTTCCAAATCACTGCAGATCTTGCAAGCAATCACTGCAGAGCTCTATCACAAATACCCCAAATAAAACTGCCAATGAGTAATCAGCTAAAGCTAACCCAGCTGAGCGAGAGTCRATTTTGCTCAGAAAAATGTTGTTTTTTGAGCTTCTCTTTAAAACTCTTAGCACTCGCAGAGTGAAAACCCCCGAACCCTTGTCGTAAAGTTTCACTTGAAACACTTTGACTCAAAGATAAGTGGATTTTTGCCACCTATGGTTCTGCAATCATGAGAGCTGCGTGCATAAAAAAGGTCCTTATTCCCTCAATTTCTAACTATCCTCCAACTGACAGTTTACGGCATTCCTAAGAGAAATTAAAAAGAATGAAGCATGGCCTTTCCTCATACAGGGAATAAACTGTATTTCCACTGAACTGAATTCACCAAAAGGGCACGGGAAGACTATGTGGAGAGGAGTGTAAAATAAAAAAAAATAAATTAAAATAAAACCAGGAACAGAGTCAYGGCATTCAGCCATTTCCAAACTTAAGCAGCTGAAGCAAACACGATCACCTCAGCAGGCCTTTTGCAAGACGTGCCACATACGCCTGGTCAGGCAACCGTAGCCTTCCTTTGAGCAAGTAGCAGCGAGTTCCTGGGGCTGTGTTAATTCCTGTGCTCAGAGTTAAGGTTTCCCAATACTTGACTTTTCAGAGCTTCTTTCGGCTGCTCAGACTGTGCCATATTGAACTACCCGGCCTGAAGTTCACCTCAGGCTGGTTGGTTTTAGAAAAGAAAACCCACATCAGAGTTCAGCATCTTCCCTCCCCAGGGACAACTAACAAAAGTCTTCCAACAAATTAAAAGCTTCTCTTTTGTTTCTCCTTTACTTCTCCAACCGCCTTTGAAGCCTCACTGTCCTCCTCTTCCTCCCCATTATTCTTCCCCTCTTAATAACCACAAACATTCCCAAAACAGGGAGACCTCTTCGTGCAAAGAGCAGAAGCACGCTGGACCAAGGCATCAGTACCTCATCAGTAGGCTCTTCAGTGTGGAGCTTTAGTTGATAATTGATTTAGCTTTTTTGATACTGCATCAAAAAAACAAACAGCACTAACCTTTTTGGAAAGAGGCATAATGCTGCTAGGTCGAACAAGCCGTCGCTTCTTACAGCTCAGTACTGGGCGAGTGCGAGCTGCTACACATGTTCCATCCGAAGATGAAGAAACCATGTTTAGTCGTTGCTTTTTATGCAAGAGCTCCTCAGCTTCCTGGCCATCTCCCTGAGCATGTTCTGCCAGGCCAGGCTGAAGACTGCCCAAGAAGAGAAGAGAATAAGACAGATACTGTTATTCATTCAACCATCCCACGTTACCCAGCAGTACCAGCCAGGTTCACGATTCCGACCTTCGCAAACACTCTAAGCTGAGTTTAAAGCATTGCAGTTTCACGAGGCAATAGCTTTTATTAAGGCAACTCTTAATTTTTGCTTTTACTTTGGTCACTTTCCACACTCTCCCATCACTGAACCTTTGACAAAATAGCTTTGGAAGTTCGGAACAAAAGATAGCATGTAAAGCCGGACACAGAGCAAGACCAAAAGCCACCCTAGCCCTGAACAGCTTTAATCCCAGAATTCAGCTTCCCTCAGAATTACAGTTCAGGGTATCTTAATACAACAGGTTCTCATGAATCTAAATGCCAGAGAGCACAGACAGAGAACATATAATTTTCTAGAAAAAATATTTAACCTTGATGTAAACTTGATTCTGATTAATATTTGAGAACTATACCTCTAACAACTCTCAGCAGTGACACCAGAAAGGTGCAATGTTAACATTAACCTTTCTGTTTTACGTACAAAGGACTTTCCTGTCCGCACGCAGTAACCCTGCCCTACCGTGGCATCAATACACCATGCCACCTATCAAATACCAGCGCAACTCCTCATCTAAGGAACCTTTTCATGTATATTTTACAAGTGTTTCATTTCTAAAAATGCAAAACATTAAAGCCCTGTGGTCTAAGGCTCTGTAGTTCAAAGGCTACAGGCATATAAAGGGCTCTGTTATAGCCCGCAGTGTTTCAGCTGTAGCAAGAACTTAGTTGATCGGTGCTTTCTACACTTGCAGCATCCCTGCCGAAGGTACGAAGCAAGTGCAACGGATCTGGCGTTGCTTCTCTAGCACCACCAGAACTTCGAAGCACCGTGCGTTCGAAGGGTTTCAAGTGGTTCAACCCTGAAATCATCCTGTAGCACAGGAGAATTTCTTTCACTTGTTTTCATTTACCCACTTAAAGACCTACTCAACAAAAACAGCCTGGAGAAACAAAGAATTTAGAAAGCCTTACTCCCAAAATCAATGGGATTTGGGTTCCTCAGTATCTCCAGAAAAGTGGGCCAGTGGTTACAGGTACTCCTGCAAAATAACTGCAAGCGTGCCACCAGTACCTTTGAATCATACAATTTGCAAGTGTATTAAAAATACCCATAAAGAAACAGTTTTGAACATGCTCGTTGCATGGTTGCCTGCAGGGCTTGTCCACGTAAACACAGCTCAGTTTAATACCATTTTCAGAAAAACAATGCAACAGAAAACCTCAAGTAAGCAATCTCCTCCAAAACTTTTCCAAGCATGATCTACTACCGTACTTCTTTCAAAAAGAGACCATTTATACCGTTACCAACCCAATTACTACCCACCAGCATGTTACAGACTGGTTTCCAATTGGAATTCATCAATATCATAAAATTCAAACTTTTCCCATAATATGCAAGCAGCTTACGTGTTAATAACTCCATTGACGGGTCTTGGTGCTCCACAGGGCTTGGCGGGATGGGATTCAGGAGTATTTGCAGCAGAAATACCCAAGTTCTCTAGTGGCTGGGATCCAGAAACACTCTAAGGAAGGATGAGAAAGATCATAAATTAATAAAAAAAGCTTCTTTAAATAGCCACAACGTTCTTATTCCCAGTTTCTAGTTGAGGATTCTGCGCTGTAGCCATGGGTTTCCACACAGGAACTCAAAACAAGGGTTCAGAAGTCACTATGTGAACAGGAGACCAGAGACATAAGGACTTCTTAGGGAGGAGCTCTGGCAAGAGGATGGATACACGACAGCGCTTTCAATGCAAGAACCAAAAGACTTCAATTCCCCTCAGGCAACCACTAAGGAGCATGAAAGACTGAGGTCTTAAGGAGATTTTAGCATTTTGTCTCAACAGTGCAAACAAGTTCATAACCACCTGTAAACCTCGCAGGCGTCTTCTGAAGTTTGATGTCGTGCTGCAAGCCACATGGCTGCAAGCTCTTGTCTAAGCACTTTGAGGGAAAACGGGAGGAGAGGGAGAGGAGAACAGACTTGCAAAACTGAATTTGCATTTTAACTAAATACCTGTGCAAACACGGTCCAAACAGCACTTTAAAAAGTATTTTAAATGAGTACGCACACAAGCTGTGGTTTTTGGATATAAGCAGGCCAACTCTATAAAGCTAAAACTGCCTGATAAATACAAAGCTAGAAACACCCTTTTGACAGAGGAAAGTAAGTAAAAACGAAGCTAAAGAGCTCCCCAATCCCTTCTGCCTTCGGTCTGAACTACWAAGCCCCTCGCTCTGCGGTGAGCAGCAGTTACTGCGTGGCTGCAGCACTGGACGTTGCACATCTCCCACTGCCCTGCAAGTGGTCTCAATGGGGGGGGGGGGACACGCCTGTCACCGCAGCCTCCAAGGACACGCTGGCTTTGTACCTCCCGCCAGCGACGTTCCTGCTCTCCGCCCCAGCAAGTGCCGGCGCGGTGCAGAGTGTTCATACCCCTGGCACCCATCGCCCCCAGTCTCATCCTTGCAGCCCCTTCTTTTTGTTTTCAGACACGCTCCTCCTCCTCCCCGAGGTTAAACTTCATTTCTGCCTTCGTGCAGCACTTCCTACGCTCACTGCCAATGTCTCTTTAGCTGGATTTCCCCCTTCGCGCACGCAAGGGCGGTGGTGCAGTTCAAGTACTAGTGAAAAAGACAAAAGAAAAGGTCTGATTTATCTACACAGATGGCCGGCCGGCCAGCCAGCCCCCCTGCTTGTCACATACTCCATCCCAAAAGCATCAGTATTGCATTGATTAAAATCTTCCCTGCAATCACTCCCCCAGCTCAATGAACAACTAAAATCAGGCTACAGCGGTGCTGGACTAACGGTTTCCAGAATAGCAGAGACCTGACTCACCAAGGGAAGAGCAATTTCTAACAAGACAGACAACTTCTCCCTGTTGCCTGTTTGAGGAACTTTGCTGGGTTTTCTACACTTCTGATAAAAAAGACGTTTCTCCCGGCGGGGGGAGCAGAGACAGGATCGGACCCACGGGCTCGTCTCTGCCGCCCGGTCTGGGCGCAGGGGCGAGATCAGACCGCGCCAGAAGCGTTACGCCCGCGGAACCGGCACCCCGGCGAGGTGAAGTCAGTGCAGGAGCTGAACGTTTTCCCTCTGGTTTCCAGAGGCTCGGCGAGGCTGAGCCTTCACATGACACCTCCGCCGGAGGCACCCACAGTTCAGGAGGGCGGGTACATGTGACTCATAAGCTCTTTTGAAATAGGGTATTTATTTTCTTCTCCAGAAAGGGTCTTAAAGGAGGAACCTCTTCTCCAAGAGCTGTCTCCGGCTCGATGGTTCAAGATAGGAACAGAGGGTGACCCCTCTGGAGCTGGAAARCATCAATCCAACGTCTGTTTATCAGAAACAGCCCGGGCTCACCTTATCACACCAAGGATGGGTTTACCCTAACAAGGCTCTGACATGAGCAATGGGGGAACGAGCAGGACTGCAAGCGCTGACATCTCCAGCGTYCAGAGCAGAGGCAGAGCTCTAGCACCAGCTCCTCCCGGATGCACTTCCCAACGCCGTGCCTTCCTCCGGGGCTGGCTGGGCAGCCAGGCTGGGATCCAGAGGAACRTTCATCACACCAGGATCACACAGATGCTCCAGACTGAGCTCTTCTCTGTGTTTTGGTTACGCCTGGGAAGTCCAGGTCTTTAGGCTCCCTAGGACTCTTAGGGGGGGCGTCAAAGGTTCAGCTTTAGCACACCCCCGCTTGTTGCACRTGAAACCAGGAGCCTGCAGACTACCAGGGGCTCTCACGGCAGTAAAGAAGCTGTGTGCTGGCAAGTAGTCATGACCCAACACCAGGAATGTCCCTCRTATTCCCAAAAAACCCAAACAAAACCAGCCAGGTTCAGACCTTCACCTATTACTAGACACAAACCCCTAACACAAGGAAAAGCCTTATCAAGATACTCCCATCAGTATCTTTTCTCATTTACTACTGAAAAATTTAAGCGCACCCCCCTCGCTAGACTAGCAATACAAGCAATGAACCAACATCAACAGCTGAGTTATTTCCTCAGGGTTTCGTGTTATTCCCATCTTCAGGCAAAAATATTTATTCACATACTGAGCTTCCAGTTCCCAACAGACATTCCCAGGCCTTCTTTGCAAAGCCCTTCCCTCCACTGACGATAGGATTAGCTCCTCCTAGGGATTATCAGCCACATCCCACATATCAAGCCGATGCCCGAGGACACGTATCCTGCATTCACGCCAGCCAAGGGAGGTACCCATGAGTGGATGAGATCCAAAGAGGAGCTGGGATGAGACAGATGGATTCCTCCCCTTACTCCACGTTGCAGACCTGTCTCCTACTCTGCCAGTTTGTGTGTGTGKGGGGGGAACCAAAGGGRAAAAAAAAAAAAAAAAGCCTAATTCTAAGCAGTCCAAAGAATGCCAAAATGATAAGCAACTCTCCAAGAGAGGCTCAAAAGATACCCTTCCAGTAAGTGTCCTAACACAACAGGAATGGTCTCTGGGCTAATCTCTGGCTCGGAGCAGATCAAGGCTCTGACTCAACACCTCACCCTTTCGAGCAAGTCTAAGCACAAACCCTCCAGCAGCAGGGTGTAGAAGCTGGGTGCCCGGAGGCAGCGTTTCTGGTGGCTGACACCTCCAGCACCGCTGCAGAGAAGCTGGCAGCACGGAGCGGTGTGCGCGTCCGCCAGCAGCCACGCGTGGAAGGGGAATAAAAAGTCCTTTTCAGGAGGAGTCACCCTCCAAGGTGGCAAGCACAGCTGCAGGAGTAGCCACAAGAAGGTGCCAAGYAGGAACCTGCAGCCTGCTTTACACCGAAAATGTTGTTCTTCACTGCTCTCAGTATCTGTTATTTGTGTCACTGTTACCTCCAAGACCTGCAAGAGAGATCGGATCTCCATCGCGCGAGCACTGCAGTAACAGAAGTCTCCGTCTGAAGAGCTCATACCCAAGTGAAAGGGATGAGAAAAGGGACAATGCAGGATATGAGTAAACACAGCAACACMGAGATGGCTGTGAGCAGCAAAACCAGACAAGCAAGCATTTTCTTTTCCATACATCAGAAATCTACATTTTCTATTCTATACATACAGAGATGATGTCTAAGACAATCTAAAAAAGGACAACGTGATGATTTTGTAAGTATATGGAAAATGTCTTTAATATGTAGGGACAAAGCCAGGTGGGACACAGTCCTTCCATCTGCAGATTCCCAGGTTGAAAATACACTCATGTCAGATAAACATCCTGATTTAAACAGATAAGGAAGAAAATATTCTCCTATCACTGTTAAATTTGATCATTTATCTCCGTTATCAGCCTGCCATTTACAGACTAGCTCCCAAATAACAGCCAATTCATCAGTGCAGGAGCATGCTATTTCTGAAGTGAATCAGAGCACGCTGTCACTGTGCTTGTTTATTATTCTCCAAGCTCTTTTTGGGTTAAAGCATGAAAAGAGGGGGGAGACATGCACAACAGACGGACATCACTGTTCAAAACCAGACACTGCGTAATGCTTGTGATTCAGTCACGATCTGTAGCAGCCCCTGTCATCCTGGCTCTCCAGCCTCCCATCGCTCCTCCAGCGTGGCTCTGTTTTTATCTGAAGCACCATCTACTATTTCAGTCATGAGCAAAACCTGTTCATTGTACCAAATTACACAGCAGAGTTTTGGGCTCAGCTAATCTGCTAATTAAAGACTTAAATTCCAAACACACATCTGAAAGTCAGTGTCAAGCAAGGAGACATTTTATTACAATCACTCGTAATAACCCCTTTGCGGTCTGGCGTTAATAAAGAATTTCACAGTATTTCACATTATCATTCAGTATCAGGAAAACTCTTGACAAAGTCTTCCCAGTGATAGGAGAAAACACTCGAAGTACAATTTTACGGTCACTTCTAGTTAAGTTTTTTCATCTGTATCAACTACATTGAATATTGGTCTATGAAACTCAAGCACTCCCATTGCAGTGAAGCTCAGTTTCTCCCCAAATGCAGCATTAGGACAGAAAAGCAGGAGCGCTGCAGCTTGGTAGCAGTTTGAGCCACGTAGGGACCACCCTTCTCTTAATACTACACCACAACTTCAAAATCCTCCATTTTAATACGTCGATGTGTCCCACAGGATCAAAAGTAATCACAGCCAGGCTGAACAGTACGATCAAGCCTTTAGTCTGTGGCCTACATTTCTGCATTAAATAATAAATACCTGGCACTCAGCATAGTTTCCAGTGCATCTCACTGAAATCATTAGTTCCATTTCCAAGGGGTAACACTCAGGCAGATATTAACAGCCACATCTTTAGAAGCCTTTGCTAATTGCGCTGCTCAGTTTGAGGTACTTTTGCTAGAGGGAAAGGATTAGTTAGGATTTTTAAGCTTCACAAAATGCTAATGCATATTACAAAGGTATCCCAAGGAACTCTGTTCTAAAAGGTGTTTAAATCCTATCGTTTATTAACCCCAAAATAATCTGGRAAGGGGCAATCTACACATCCAACAGATCAGCAATTCCCACGTGAAATCCCACAGAGAGGTGCTTCTGCAGGAGGCCAGTCCCAGGCCAGACACACGGTTTGAGCATCTCTCTCCACTGCAGCTTAAAGGATGAACCTTCCCTACCCAAAATTCATGAACGTGAAAGTATCTGGACCCAGTCACTTCTGCTGCTGGCACTTACCAGCCGGTCAGCCCCAGGCTCCAGCTTAACTTCAGCACTAACGGGACGGGATGCATCATCTACTGCAGGATCAGGGGGTGATGCTTCACCAAGAACTATCAGCCCCTGGAAGAGAGGGAAGGGAACAGGAATTAACTGCGGGTCCTTTGGTCTCAGCAGGGGAAACTGCGCATCCACCGTCCCCCAGAAACTACAACCACTGCACAGCAAGGCTTGCATTCCCACCGCATTTTTCAGACACGATGCCAAACCGAATCCCCTGCTGCCTGGATTTTCCTGACATCTAAGCTGAACTCGGAGGGGGAAGGACAGTGGCTGAAGCCAGATCACATGCCTTCAGCCCATTAATAGTAGATGGTTAGCTCCCTCTCGGGCAAAACTGCTGAAACGCCGCTGCCGTCCTGCTTCCCACCCTTTCCCCTCCTCCCGCAGGCGAAGAGGTTCAGCGAGTTGCATGCCAGCAAAACCAGAGAGAACATTTTGCTGCAGCCCAGAGCAGGAAACAACTGCTTTCATAGTACAAAGTGGAACTCGCCACCACAGCCAAGCAAACAATTTTGAGCAGGTGCCAAAAAGCTGCAGTCAAACTTGTTACTCTGAGCAGATTTTTTCAAAGACGTGATATTCACAAAATTCAATAAGGAAGAAAAACACTGATAAACAAGCCACTGCTATAAACCTAGCRGGACAAAGCACAGTGGCAGAGCACTGTTTTATCAGGCTTAACATATGTTGCCCTGTTTATGTTGTACTCTAAGTGAAGCTTACTCCAAAGGCAGGACTGCTTTCTCTCTGAACAACACAAAGTAAAATAAAATCATTATAATTTTGCATATTCTGAGCTATATTATAACAAAGCAGGCTAAAATGTGCAAGGGATTAGAGAGCTGGTGGAACCTACAGGCCATGAATATATATCCAGGACAAAAACAAGCCAGAACAAGTTTGCATTTGGTCAAACAAGGAACTATGGAAAAGGCTGCTCAGATTAAGAACAGCCGGATCAGTCATCTGAAAACAATTTTGGAGGTTGCACGGTGYGTCACAAGAAAGTGAGCCTGGAAGGGAACCTGGACACGTTATCTGGAGAGAGGAGAGAGCTACAAGGCTTCCCTCAAAGTCCACAAAGTCAAATCTTACATGACCGACGCCACGGCACGTGGCCATAGAAGTCACTCGTAAGGCTGATCTTATGCCTTGACACAATCTTCTATACAACAGATCGGTGGCTTTCCAGAAAGATAGCGGTAGCCCATAGTTCAAGGATACTTTATTTAAAAACAGTTCATAAACTAAATGCAACTGTACGCGGCCCCTGACCAGCAATGAGGAAGTAGCCAGCTTCTAGAACAAACATGATGACGATTTTCTAGAGTTTTCTGACATCCCAGAAGGATGTTTAGTGGGTGAGAGAGGCTGGAAGTCTAAACTCAATTAAATACTGCTCTGCTTTTCCTCTACTCTTGAAAGATCCCTCTCCGAAAGCAACCCATCGCATTTCGCCGTTGCTTCTAGAAACATCCTCAGGCATGCTTCAGCAAAGAGGTCGGTCGTCTCCAGATGTCAGGTGTAGGAGACAGTGGACTTGAAAAAGGGAGAAGCTGGGACTGAATGCAAACTTGGAACCAAGGAAACTTTCACTTTGACACTCTGGAAAGCACTTGGGCTTCTCATTTGCTCAGCGAGAGAATGAGAGGGGGAAGGACGGGCATWGGGAACACAAACAGCCACCAAGGACTTCTGCCTTCAGTTTAAAGGAAGAGGAAGAAGGGAGCTGCTCCATGCCTCAGGAAGGAGCAGCAATTAGTTCTATATACTGTGGGTATTTGTTTAGAATTAAGTCCCTTTACCGGTGACTCTGAAGCAGAGGCAACGCTTAACGCAGCCCTCCTGTGACAGTCACAGCTTTGGTTTTCGTGCCCTTGCACAAAGGCTGCGCTGCCCGAACCTGCCGTGCACGCCCGTCGTGCTCTCCCAGTCCCCAGCCCACGAGACAGCCTCTAAGACCTGCGGGTTGGACAGCATCTCCCTACTGAGGGCTGTGCTCTCTGCTTTGCTTTCAAGAGTTTTAAATCTCCGTTATTTATACACTTCTGAATAATAGAGAGGAATTAGAAGGGCAACATCAAATTTCCAACTCCCTTTCAGGAAAGGGAAAGGAGCAGCACATGTGAATTATTCCAAGGTCACACAATACTTACTTTTCACCAGCATTCTCCAAAACAAAGAAAAAAGGAAGCTCTCCCCCCCCAGTATTTATGGGCAAGTTTGCGGCTTCTTTACTCCCATTTTTATCACTAATTATGGTATTAACGAGGAGTCAATTGTACAGGTCTCAGATGGAGAGAGATACAGAGACAGATCTCGTATCTCACAGTCCTGTAAGAGTCAGCAGCTCCTGCCCAGGGACTAACGGGTGAGGAAGAGGACTGACACACATTAAGACACATCAGAAAGAGACCGAGTGTCCTGAAGAGCCCCGCASAGGGACAGCAGCATCCCTCACTGTGCCCTAAGCCCGACATACCCCTGCAGACACAGGAAACTCATGTGAGAGCTGCAAATTCCTCCAGCAAGAGGCTCTTCCTAACTCCCATCCCACCCTTCCCATCACGCGTTTCTCTTGCCTCAGCAGCTCYGACCAGAGCACAGCCCTCCCCACGGCACAGGCCGCACACAGATCAGACCAAAAGCTCCACGTGAACACAGCGAACCCGTCTCGGATGGTCTGGGAACAAGTCRAACCTGGGTCTGCCAAGACGATGTGCAAAACAACCCTGTTTTTAAGGAGTTTCGGTCACTGTATTTCAACCAAGTCTGCCACTGCACAGAATTCCTGCAGGAGCCCTTCATCTTAATTTACCTCTTATTCCATCTAAGAGTGAAACTTGTAAGAGACACAGAGAGAAAAAATGCTGTTTATTCCTTTCCAAACACTGAGCATCTGCCACCCACCCAGGCAGGGAGGTGCAAAGACGCCCGTGGCGGGGGGACCAGCTCGGTGCCACACCCCATCTCAAAAAGGCCCAACACAGCACATTTGTGAAAAGAAACAAAACCACCTTATTACCTTCRCGGACATTCAGTCCCTTAAATTAACTGTACACGCTCTTCAAAAGCAACACGAAATCGAAGGCACAACAKCCCGCTATTTTTAAGCGCCAGAAAACCCAGTACTTCACAACTAACTTTGAACACATGCTCACTGATTTGTTGTTTTCCTCTGCATCTCACCAGGCTCCGACTGAGCCGATCCAAATGTGCTGGAAACACAATTACTGCTGAGACACCCAGGCAGCAGTGTACCTTCAAAACAGAAGGTTATTTTTGACTGCCTGGTCCTTCTCTTGCTTTGATTTGACAAAGCAATGCATCTTTCTTGAAGGGTACACTGGGATGTAAACCTTAACATCTAAAGGTAATTAACCCCAAAAAAGAAAAAAATACAATAGCAACTTTGAATTCCTGCAGCAGCTACATTTTAACCTCCTTATGGCCAAATAAGCTGGAGTTAAGTTATGTTGATAGAAAAAACAAGGTGTCTCCAAATTCCTTAATTGTTGTCCTTGTACAATTTGAAGCCAAATCCATTCCAACAAGCCTCTTGTATTACTGAAACATGCACTCGTTTCTCTAGACTCCTGGAATTGTCCCAATTCAATTTTATGAATCTTACGCTGAGTTTTTCATCGATGAAAACAGAACGTGTTTTACAAGGCATCCTTGAGCTCAATGACACCAAGACAACAACAGCTGGGTGCAAGCGGTGATCTCCATGAAGTCCTATCAGAAAGACGGGGCATTTGATACTCGCTTTCTTGTTCAGGCAGAACAGCCACTACCAAATCCTCAACATCTGAACTCTTCTGCCACTGCAAGTGGCATGCTTTATTTAAATTCCCTTATCAGGTTATTGCTGTTGCGGAGTTTTTGTTTGAACAAATCAAAAAAGATGACATCCTGTTTTCTGAAACCTCAGATGTACTTTTCAACTCTGACACAATACCGTGATGTTCTCCTTTCAGACTTAGAGACTGCAACCTTCGATAAAAACATATGGGATGCTTGTAGCCATTACCAGGCCATTTCACAAGYCTGTCAAGTTGTCATCATCTGGTGAAAGCACTGAATCTTCCACGTCATTAGATGAGTTTTCTCATTTCTTCCATTACTTAATTTTTAGCACAGAAATGTTTAGCTATTTTGTATTTTATACTTACAAACCATCCTGCATGATCAGCTTTCTTAAGACAGAAGGAAGACGATTCTTTCTGAAACTGGTTCATTAATTTGGCATACAGTCCGCTTCCCAGAAGCCTTTYGCTCTGATCTTGGTAATGTATTCCGTTCAGCAAGCCATGCTTGTCCACCTAGTCATTCCTAGCCCTGGCTCACTCAATTAGCCTGTTTTTCTGCATAGCTGCATAAAAGTCCAGTCTCCCTCCCCTGCCTGTGCTTTCTACCCGCCTGGAAGCCTCTCTCCCCACCACCCCCAGAGCACCACACATCTTGGGAAAAGCGTTTGCTGGACTCTGAATTCCTGAGGATCTGTAAGTTGATGCAATACCATGAGCCTTCTTGCCACAAACTCCAGACATTCCTCCCTCCAAGGCCTGACATTCAGACGTGCATGCCTGAACAAGTCTCGATAACAATTCCTTCCTCACCCCTTCTCTGCTCTACCCCATTCTCCCGCCATCTGAGAGCAAGCCTGAAAAAAATAATTCCTTCCACAGAGAAAGGTCAGCACCTAGAAACAGTCTTTTTTTATGATACTGACTCAATTTTAAGCCTGTACTATGTGATAGCATCTGAAGCAAACTTCCTCCATAGTCCCCTCCCTTCCCCAGTAAGCCTCTTGTTCAGTTGTTCCCTATCCCCATCTTCAGCTACTCCCAAAAAGAAAGAACGAGAAGGTTTGTTTTTGTTTTTGTTTTTTTTAAATCAAATAAAAAAGAGAAAGGCTAGAACAATGGGGAACAGGCAACACACATGCAAAAGCAACAGTTTTGTTCAGTACCCAAAGACTGACTTTAAAGTAAGGTATTGCTCTCTTCATGTTACCATATTATACCAGGGAAAAGAAYTACACTCAGCCCATGCCAAATAGCATTACAATTAGTCACAACTGTGCAATATGCTTTTTGAGAGATGCAGGGGGAAAAAAGGCATCAGACTTTGCATACGCACCCTCCGCTGCATCAGAAAAGGGAGACATTAGGAGGCAGACAAAGCAAAATCACAGGTATCCAAACGCACTCCGGGTCCTCACCTTATTGGCTCTAATCTGCTTGTAAATGTCCGTTTGCTGCCGGATTCGGTATTCCAGGTCCGAGACGTGGGCTTGGAGCCAATTCCAGCGACTGACGATGGCTGCACGGTCTGCTGCCCATCTCCACTCTGCCCTTCGCCTCCTGGAAAAACAGAGAGGGGAAGGGGGGATTATTTTGAGTGTGATTTTAATTATACAGTCCACAAAAAAACCTAGCAGAACTGACAGATAGATCAAAAGCTACATACTGGATGGCATGACTGATACCATCTAGCCACTGCTAATAATTACCAACCGAACTACAGACGTGCTATACAAGCCATGCCCCCGCAGAGCAATATTAAAACAACTTTTGGTACCCAGTGATTGAAGTCCTGCCTATGCAAGCGTTAAGATTTTATTCCACGCTTAGCTGAACCAGCAGCTCCAGTCCTACCTGGCCACATCTGCCAGACCCACTTTTGCAAGTCTTGGAGAAAACAAAACCCACCTGCCCTCCCTCCCTCGACATAGCCTCTTTAAAAAAAGACCTCTGTCATCAGTCACAAAATAAGCCTGAACACCAGCGCGTACCACGTGGCCACAATTAAAACTCAGTGGCAAGTTTCACAACACACCATCATTCRGTTTTAAGAGTAACCACTGTTCGGAGACGAGGAACAGAGCTAACAGCGCCTTGCACAAGCTGCTCCCCTGCAACGAGGTGTTGCAAAGGAAAGCGGGCAACAGTAAACTTGATTTCTGCATTTGACAGCTTGACTGAGCAAACAAAGCCAGGAAAAAACATCAGAAAATTACCAAGTGAACGACGACTCCTGATCTCCGGGGCTCAGAGCCGCAATGTGAGAGAAGGCGAGCATGTGTGGGTGCACGGGGGGGGGGGGAACCCACAAACTTTGCAACTCTTGACTGATTTCCTACCTTCTTCAGCTCTGCTGCGAACATGAAGCACAGTTCTGCGGGAGCATAAATATGCTTTCACTAGTGCATGGACTACACCATTGCATTTTACGGTCAACTGCTACAAAAACACCCTTACTCTCTATTACCGCACTCCAGGGCAGAAAGGAACACAAAGTCGGTAAGGTACATATAAATCCACGGCTCCACTCTCCTACATTAAAAGCCATAATATTATGAAAATATACCCTAAGCATCCTGATTCCGGTGGATAAATATCAAGGCTACMCAGAAAGGAAAAAAAACCACAACATGATGCAGAAACAAAGCATCAGCAGAAAGTGCATGCACAAATCCAGCGCCACTGCACAAAGCCTTTGCCACATCTGGATGTTTTGCAATTAAGAAACTGATCACAAAATAATTCCCTTTGCCCATCTCCCCCTTCTTCTGTAGCATTTTTGAACCCAGCGAGAGCACACGGGGCAGGGGAGCCGCAGCAATGTCCAGGTTTTTCTTCCAAAATCTAACCAAGAAGTCTTCTGCTGAGATTAACCCGTTTCAAAGCTGCCACCAGCCATTACAGCAAAAGCAGCACAAGGTAAATGAGATTTACTACTGAAGCACCCCCAGCTGCTGAGATTGGTAAGCAACAGCAATAATCAAGTTCTTAGAAAAATCTACACCTCCTATGCATCTGCCCTTATTTAGGCGTACTGCTACCAAATGCACTTGCCTCAAAAAAAAAAAAAAAAAAAAAAAAAAAAAAAAAAATGCAAAAAAAAAAAAAAAAAAAAAAAAGCACCAGGGTTATTACAAGTTTCAAATCAGCTAATAGAAAAACCCTGAAAAGGAGGAGTTGGTTCCTTTGAACTGCAAGCGAAACCCACAAATTTAGAACAAGACAGGTTCTCCATATTCTTGCTGGACCTCCCAGCTGCGTGGGCAATGTCACTTCAGTGCCAATTTAGATGAGGCCAGACTTCCACCAAAATGGGCAATTGTATCTGCTGCCTACAGTCCTCCCAGCCCTCTCCAAGACCATGTTTTCAAAGCACTTTTAGGAGCTTAAGTCCTTCTCTCTGGAATATTTCCCTGTGTAAAGTGCCTGCTCTATTTTGATCTGACCTGGTTCAGGACATGGTTTAGTGGGCATTTGTACTGGGTTGATGGTTGGACTTGATGATCTTAGAGGTCTTTTCCAACCTTAATGATTCTATGATTCTATGATTCTATGACCTTATATTTGGTGGAAATTTTAGCATTTATTGTAGATGGATGCCACAGCGAGGCCAGATCTTAATCCTCCACCAGTGACATCGAGGATACGGTCAGCAGAGCCYGAGACAAAAGGCGGCCAAGGCAGCTGAGCACCGGGGSTGGGTAAGGGTCTGACATACCCTGCCAGCAAGGCAGAGTGACCACAGGGTTAATCYGGTTTACAATGGGCCGAGCAGTTGCCAACACCACCCCAGCATCACCCGATCACGCAGCTGTAATCCCGATCTCCAGCCCGGTCATGCTTTACTCTGTTCCAAGAAGGATAACGCCTTGCAAGCTTTACGGTCCCTCCTCCCCACAAGGGATCTCCAGGCTGAGCCTAAATGGCACGAAATCCCCTCCACGACACCGGAGGGTAGAAAAGCGGTGGTTGGGAAGCAGATCTCCCTTATCTCATGGAGACGTTTCTCTGAGCATCGCTGGAAAAGCGGTGCTGCTCYAACTCAATCACCCCCAAGACTGACAGCGTTTTAATGTCATAGTKTCCCACAAGACTTTCCAGAACACGTTACTTCTCTGCCAGCCAAGTTTCAGTGAAATTCTACCATAYTCTCATTTCAGAAGCTAAGAACTATTTTACTGGAGAAGAGTTCATCTTTTTTTATAGCTTAAAACCAGGAAACACCTCTGCAATGGCTCTGTCTGCTTCTATGGCATCTTCAGCATCTATGGAGGCAACAGACTGTCCGGACCCTTAGAAAGTTTAGGGCTCTAAGCCAGATCTCAGCAGGCTTCAGTTTGCTCTCTGGGGATCCACGTAGTATCGGGAATTGTTTTTAGAAAGATCGAAAGCTGCTGAGAGCACCTCCAAACTGCCAGCTCCTTTGCTTGCCTTTGCAACGTTATAAAGCACATGTGCCTGCTGGAACAATACTGGCCTGTTCCGTTAAATRCATCTCATTCTTTTGCTCAGATTACACAGAAATCGAGATTAAGTATAAAAAACACTTTACGCCCATTTAGATTCCTAAGTGACAGGGCAGAGTAAGCAGCAGCAGACCTGCTCTTCACCTTAAAATCAGGACACATCCTACTGCAGAAAAACCCACTGGATTTAAACCAAAAATAAACCAAGAAAGCGAAACAGTAACATATACTTCATCCTCTGACACCCTGCGGCACAGGTGGAGGAGGGGAAGATACATAATGATGGCTCAGCCACACTTTCCAAAACAGTATTGAGCGTAGTGTGGTCCTCTATATTTAGAATTAAGCCTTTTTCAGAGCCTGTTCAATTACACCCTTTGCTGCGATGTGCTGTCAGCAACATATATGTGTTTTCCTCAGGTAGATCAGCTTTTGGGTAACAAGCTGTATAGCTTCTTTAGCTTTAATGTCTTTACAAATACTTTGCAAGAACGATTATTTTCTTGACCAGCAGTGGAAAGTAGCAACCACGCACAAAATACAGCGTCTGCAGTCGGCACCGGCGGTCACCTGAAACCTCAGCCAGACACCCCGCTCTGGGGGGAGGGAAACCCACTTCCTTTCTTTCTAAACATTAGGGACTTCAACATGACAATTAATAAAAGCKTTTATTGCACTTGCCCGAAATGGGTTTTGGATTAAGCCGAAGACGACGACGAAGAGACGGCCAGATGGCTGCAGAGAGCGGTGTCGCTGCAAGCGGGCTGCATGGCTCATCCCGAGAGCGGTCTCCTGCTTCGAAAGGCAAAGCTGGCGCGGGGATAACGTGRGGAGCAGCAAAGCAGTTAAATCCTGCATCCTCCAAGGGAAACCGTTCATCATGCTGCCGCACGCGTGTGCTCTGTGCGACTGCACGTGCTTGCACAAAATACGCTACGGAGGATGTCACGGGACAGCCCCTCCAGCTGGGACAGGAGGGTAAGCTCACGAAACAGCACAGAAAGTGAATAATTTAGGAGCCTGATCCTTTTAAAAAACAATTTCCCAGGTAGAYTCATTTCCCTTCCAGCTGGCGCGGCACCGGGCTCGACCGACCAGGACAGCGTCCCGCGCTCAGGCCGATGGTGCTGACCGCGCAGAACCAGCGGCCTTACGTCCGTCTCCTCGCGCGGAGGGAACGCGCACATGCCCGGAAGGTGCCCGGGAGGCTGGGATGGAGGAGGAAGAACAAGCGGGGAGCTGAGCCAAGGTCAGYCCGCAGGGTTATAAAATACTGTGGGAGGCTGCAGGGCTTCACGGGAACGGGGTAAAGGAAGAACGGGATCCCTCTCCCCATCSGTGGCAGAAGACCTCAAATCCTGCTCTTTGTGGCCGTAGCCTCAAGTCGGTGCCGACAGCTCCTGCCCGGCGGTGCTGGGCTCCCAGATGTGCTGTACCGTGCCCGCCTCTCCAGSGGAAACGCACAGCCTTTAGGAAACTACAGGAAGAAACTTTATCAACATGACAAATTCTCAGAGGTAAACACTTCTTAAAAAACAGCGGTTAGTTGTAGTATGGCTGCAGAAAGGCCAGGGGAAAAAAAAGAAATCCCATGTTACATCAGCCCAAGTCCTTGGGATGGGCTCCAGTCCTTCCCTAAGTAAAAAACAGGCAATTGTGGGTTAAAATCAGTTATCCTAAATGGCAAAGCCCACTCCAGAAAGCACAACCCCCCAGCCAGGTGCTCCCGCCAGGCAGCAGYGTCCCCGTTTCAGAGGTGGAAGAGCCACCGGGACAGGAAGGTGCCAGCTCCCGCGGGCCCAGGGAGCTGCCACGGCAGGGCAGCAGCCCCGCGCGCCGCAGAGCCCGGCTTCGGCTACTGCAGAACSGGGCGTGTGCTCTCATTTTATTATTCTTTTTTCAGTAAGCAATATAAATACAGCCCTGCCAATGAACACGGCCAACACCTCAGGAGATGCGTTTCCATCGGTACAACCTGCGCTAGACCCAGTTCAGTCGTCTCAGCAGTCACRGTGCTGTAAAAGCTGTGCAAGCTCCATATAGATAAGCCCTCCCTAACACAACCTCCACCTATGATAACGTGCTTAAACCAAGCCTATGTACAAAAATCAAGTCAAAGCTGTCCACAAAGCACTTCTGGGTGAAGATGCACAGGGATCTTTCTACTTCCAAGGAACGGCGCACCCGTGCCCTCCTCCCATGAGCAGGTTTTACATACTGCCTTAGAGGAAATTCAGGCCCATCGGAGTTCCCTGCTGCCGGCTGGTTTTGTACCAGCAAGTTGTACGAGACACACGTTCATTTTGCTTCTTCTGGACCTCAGAGAAGCTGCATTGCCTCCCTCCACCACGTGACCGGTGGTGAGAAGCCCTTGCCGGCCATCAGTCCATCTTGCTTTCTGCTGAGTCCACGCAGCTGAATGCCAACGGGGCGGACAGAGACGGCACCAACAAACTGGGGGAATTAGAGATTAGCAGAATTATTTTTCACCAGGAGACCACCCTACTAAAGACCCAGCTGCAAAGCGAACAGAGCAAATCCACCAGCTGCTGCTACACCCTCCTGATAATGACACGGAGCAGTAAAGAAAAATGAAGTTAAAAGATTTCAGATTGGAAGGTTACAGGCTGGAGAGGAACTACGTAACAGAACCACTTCTGGGATTCAGCAATAACGACCGAGAAGCAGCCACTGGGGTCTGAAGCGAGATTGTTTCTRCCATCCAGAGCACTTCAGCAAACCCAAATCATCTTGATGTTAAATGAGGAATAACAGGTCATGCTGGAAGAAAAAAAGTCAATGCCAGGAAGAGAGAGAAATGCGACATACAGAAACCCTGAAAAACTTTTCAGGCAGCCTGCACAGGGAAATAGCAATGGAAGAGATTCACCGTGAACCAGAAAGCACTTTCGGCAACGAAGCACGAGCCCACGGTGAGCTGCAGAGCACTGCCGGCTCTGCCGCACCACAGCCTGCGTGCCAGGGAGAGGCCAGGGGAGCTGGCACACCCCGGGGCACGCCGCAGGTCTGGAAGTCCTCGGCCAYGACACCGCCGGCCTCTCCCTTCCAGCGCAGATACAGATTAATGCTGCAACACGRGGCAATAAGCTGCAGCTTTCCAGGCACTTTCCATATGGTTCCCCTCYTCCACTATTTACTGGCAAATACCCACGGGCTTTTCTGTCCCCTGAAACGCAGTCGCTTACCAATGCAGAGGCCACTCTATATTTACTCTCCCCCTCCTACACAGCTTTTGATGGAAGAAATCACCAAAAATCACCAGGTCTGGTTCAAAGCCCCAGATTTCAAGCCCTTCTCCCAAAAGACACACCACCTCAGCCTCTCTCACCTGCCAGAGACAAGCTGGAAAGGTGTTAGCTGATTTCACGTAGGAGGCTCACCATGGCATTAGGACAGACCCCAAGAGGTACAGTATAGGACATTTCTTGAATAAGACAATTAGGTATCTGTCCACCAAATGAGGCTTCAGTACTGGGAATCAGGAAATGCTTGCCAGACGACCCACAACTGGGGCTCCACTTTGACAATCCTGAATGTGCCGAGCTGTGGGGAGAAGCATTTAGGCTCTAACATCCGGCCAAGACACAGCTGGGTCAACGTTTCACTATCTGAGGGAAAAGGGAGGGAGTGGAGATTGTAAAACAAYGTCCCACGGAGTTTCCTCTGCAAGACTGTCTGCATGGAGCTGGTTCTTCATGGAGGTCTCCATCCTGATCCACTCTTGTGCTGTATGGCCAAATTCTTCTTYTCTTGGGTTGTCCGATCCCATCCCCCGTGTTGACTTGCTACAGTCCCACCCCAGCACACCATATMCTTTCCCACCGAAGGCATGGCCCACACTGAAGACCTGGGATTGTTCCAGAGCCGCTGTCCATGTTCATCCCTTGTGGGTCTACCAGGCTTCAGATCCATCGGGGTGTTTATTAAAAAAGCAGGCTGGGTGCTACTGATTTGCCATAAACTGCTCCTAACAACCCAGCTGGTTGGCTCTGGATTGGTAACAACCTGCTTTTAGCCTCGTATGGCCCTCCACACACTTGTCTTCTCCCCAAGGWACCAAGAAGAAAAAACACGTGCGAGATCTCATCATCAGTTACACACATCTYTCAGACTGCACCAGCCAATTTGCAACTGCCGGAAGCCACAGTCCCATCCCGAATTTTGATTCTGCTCCAAAATCTCTGCAMAAGCTGCCTTCCTCTTCCCAGCTCTGTACTCAACTCCGCATCCCACCACTGCCAAAATGCTCAGAGATGCACTTCGTGCCTTCCTGAGAGCTGCCCAAGTACYAGCACTCGATGCAATTCACTGTTCTTAGCTATAAAAGGGATCTTGCTGCCAGCTACAGCAAACGAAAACAGGGCACACCAGAGCTAAGTTCCCCTTTCCACCTGGGATCTTCAGCAGGGACAAAACCTGCCAACAGACCACAAAAGCGGTTTCAAATATGACAGCTTACGACATTCAGTTGTCAACTCTATTAAAGGGCAAACCATCCATATTAATTCTGCAYGCTTTCCTTGCATTACCTACCACAAGGCAGTAGCCCCAGGGCAAAGTTTAGTAGTGCGAATGCAATGCAATGCTTCATGTCCATACCGGTGCAACGCCTGCTCCTGAACAATACTGAGACGTCAAGAGAAATCTCATGGTTAAATCAACTCCTGTTGATTCACCGGAAACTGAAAAACATCAGTATTAAAATCACGTTAAAAAAAGTTTCCCATCCCCTTTCTCTGCTCATCTTTTGAGGGGCTCAAATGCCAGTACTGAAAATAAAGTAAAATACTGGAACATYTGCTGTTCGAGTGCATGCTAGGGACAGCATTACCAATGCTTACGCACCCTGGGAACCCACGACATGCCCAAGTATAAAAGCCACATGCTCTGCTCACATACACAATTCTGACAACAAAAATCTAAGCGTCACCCCCCAAGCACTACACAAACGCAACTTTTTCAATTGCTCTCATGATCTTTAATTGTGCCTCACTAAAGAAGAAAGAGACTTGCACCCAAATCAGCTGCTGTTTTCCAGTTTGTTCCTGTCCCCATATATTCTTCAAGTTCGCTCCTCAAACCACCAAGCTTTTATACTTTTTTTTTTTTAGACCACTGCAAAACCTGATCTATGGGTGGAGCAAGAGTTAAACTCTGCCAAATACACTTGCATGACAGCTCCAAGGGAGGAAGAGAAAACCCCACAAGCGCTCAAGAACAATCTCATTAGCTGATCATAACATTTCTGCCTGYGAAGAAGCCAAAGTGAACAATTTGTTCAGCTGAACACCCGCCCCCACCCTGCGGACAGAAACATCAGCTTCTGAAGGGCTCTTCTATTCACAGCATGTGCTCGGCACTAATCTAAATCTAGTTCAAACCTCAACTCGTTTCATTCATTCCCGTATTCAGAAAAACCAAAGACCTCTAGAGGCTGCGAGTAAAGAGTTATTTCCACTGTTCCTCACTGAAAAACCCCCACTGCTCAGGGGAGATTTGGGAGCACAAATCCTAAGGCATTTTGCTGCTGAGTAGGGCTAAGCAAGGATGCCAGGCTTCTGCCCAAGAGAGAGGGCAGCKCTGGCCAGCGGCCAGCAACCCAGGGGCCATGCATAATTTGCATTCAAATAAAGCAGATCACAACTGCCCTCCTTTTTGATGATGAGGAACCATCCAAACCACTCCACCGGCCACAGCACGCAATGCTTTGTCTACAGAGCAACCATCACTCGGATCAGGATATGAAAGGTTTGTTTTGGCATCTCTAGTTCATTTCTATTAAAAAAGAAAAAAAAAAGAAAAGAAGAAAAAAAATTGGCCCAGGCCAGCCATGAAAAGATGCCTGAACTYTTGCATAGAAATTACGGCAGGACGAGCCTGCGCAGCCTGTGGCAACTGAGCACAGCAGAATCCAAATTTCTAATACACCAGTTGCAGTAATGGTGTCTGGGCCATGACTCAACACCAGTATGGAGCCGYGGGCCCCAGCAGCCCCTCAACCRAGGCRATGCTCAATATTGGAGTTAATTTCTTGTGTTCTCCCCTCTCGCTGCTGCAGCCAAAGCCTTTGCCCCAGGTCACTCTCTCATGGCAGTTTCTCTCCCCAAAATATCCCCATTTCCCTTCCCAGCGGAAGGTAAGTGCAGCCCAAGGATCCAAGAAAACCCTTGGACGGGTACAAAAGTCAATCCACACACAGACCTACAGATGGGGAAACAAAAGAGGGAAATTAAGAATACTRAAGTGAAACAACTGCCAAGGCAGGAGGGCAGGGTGTCCCCCCCCCCCCAACCTGCTCATTGCACAGAAAGAACCAAAGCTACCAAACCACCTTCACAGCCCGTCCTGCCTACTGACAGACCTTACTGTGCTTCAGGACAACTTTAGCTACTTCAGAAGCTGCGTAACAAAAATATACTTGAATCCACTCTTAGAGAAAGAAATTTTCTCCTGAAATAAAATGTTAGGGGATTATTTATGTTGTTGAACATCATCACCATCTACATACCTCAGTATCGGGCTTAACTTAACAAGATTTATACTTCTGAAGTGCAAATGGTTTCAGAAAGTGTCCTCAGAAAAGGAAGTAAAAAACAAGGCACCCTACTAAGCCATCCTTCTCTTAAATGTAATACTTTGAAGGAAAATATATATGCCATGTAAGAGGAATCCYAGCAAGCAGGCAGGGAACAAGCTAGCAAATTCTACGGAGATACACACACAGCAAACAAATGATACTCCATTTCTCATCGGGAAACTGAAAATCATCATTTTATTTACCTCCCATTTTTAGCTCAGAGCAACACTGCTGGCTGGTGAAACACCACAGGCATCACCTGCGGAAACTTGTAACTTTAGTTCTCGCACACCCCTGTGCCACGTTCAGGGTCCGGCTGTGCTGTAGAAACGGAGTTAACAGCTGAAACCAGAGCAGTTCAAGAACACCATCATCCGAAGGTGAAACGTCATGCTGCCCCAGGCATCACACGAGGCACATCGGCTCGTGCGCTGATGATACGACATTTCATCCCGATGCGTAACAACTTGGAGGCCACCACCTCCCGGGTTCGGAGCCGGCAGCGGTGAGCCGGCAGCAGCGACTCACGACGTGTCGGTGATGCTGAGTCACTCGCCTTGTCTGGGCTGGCCCTTCCTCAGCCCCATACACAATCCCAGTGGGAAGCCGTGAACCTCGAGAGGAACACGCGGCAGCTTTCACCGATGCCTGGAAATGGGAGAATGGTCTCTCAAARAGGTTGAGTGGATCCCTTAATAGGTTTTGGTTTTAAGAACTGGAAGGATGCAATAAACATCTTCTGTTTGGATGGTGACCCTAAAATACTGATTAAGGCCATCAGCAAAAGGATCTGRGGGATTCCAGACACCAGCTCCCAAGCAGGGTCTGCATGTGATGTCAATACATTTTGTCCACCCAACAGCAGCTCCGCTGCGCTTCCCTCCGTTGTGCCCATCTCCCCTGTGGCCAAGCCATCAGGAACCAAACCACGGCCAGGCTCAATTCCGTGCCAGCRGGTATCAGAACGAGTCCCAGGGAATGAAGGGGACACACTCCTGTCCCCTGTGCCAACCTGACAGCATGACTTACRTACTCACAACACGGTGACACGAAGAGGACACCTTCTGAACAAGGACACGGGAGCCAGTCACCAAGCTAACAGGCAGAGTGGTAAGCAATAAGGGGTGATGCACTCAACGCTTTCCCGGCAGAGCTTCCCATCTCCGCTGGGTCCTGCCCAGCAGGAAGCCCCTTGCACAGCAGACYCCGCAGCGGTTTGGACTGTGCCACAGCTGCCTGGGACAGGCGTTTAGGCACCTTCCTACCATTTTTCAGAACTCGCCTTCCTCTGCCTCAGYTGACCTGCAGCAAAAGCTGCAGTCGCTCCTTGCTCTTACCAGGCAAGGAAGGCAAGGCAGAGGCCACCAGATCAGTGCTGATCTTCTCAGGAGTCTCCTGTAAGCACTGCGAAGAAGAAAAATGTGCACTCTCTAYCTTGCCAACCTCCACTCAGCTTCCTTCCATTAACGGGTGAATCCACAGGGATACAGAAGCGTGAGGGGGAAATACATAGACCAGAAACCACCACTTCAGCGCTTGGAGAGCACTCCAAGCTTTTCTTGGTTTGGGTTTTTTGTTTCAATATTGTTTTTCATAAGCTTTAAGGCACAACATTATGCTGCCTTACCAGTGTTCCTCTTAGCACCTCCATCCCATTCATTCCCAAAGAGTACTGCGCAGAGGATCTTCCCAAAGTGCTCAACTCCCCAGGCCAACATCCACACACAGATGCAGCTCCAGCCCTCTGCTCCCAAAAAGCTCACTTCACCCAGTTCCCATGAAGCTCTTGCTCTCCTCTGCTACCATATCGCTACCCCCCCGCCCTGGCTTGCTTAACTTCTTCAGCTATCTCRAAGTCTCACCTGTTTAAAAAGTCCTAATTTTCCACGAAGCCCAGAAAGACCCCTAATCATAAGGGCTCTGTGACGTGGTGTACCCATTAACTACAAAGAGATTTCAACAAAATGACCGTCATACCCTTATGATTTCACTTTCTGTTGAGTTCATGACCAAGGCATAAATTTGGCAGCACGTCGATCAGTCAGAAGCAAAATAGCGTGGCCCAGCAGAAGGCTCTGCTCAGACTCACAAATGGAGTTTACATATTTTTTGATTTCTTAGTTTCCTGAATGCTTTTAAGATCTTTGCTGAAGTTCTTCATGCTGGTTGCCAGGGCTAGGTTTGAACTTTTGCGATATTTCAAATCCAAGTGCCCCAGAACTTTACGCTATGACATTTATGCGATGCCTCAAGCATTTATTCAGCTGACTGTCTGAAAAACAGCCATTCCAAGCTTTAGCTGCTCTTCAGCCCTTAGCAGCAACAATTGTTCTGTGACAATAGCCTAAAATTCTGATTTTATTCTTTCAGCTATGCCAAAGCAAGTACTTTGGCCCATGTCTGAATCCTGTTTCGGCACCCACGAACTAAGGAGCAAGGTRTGGGGAGAGAAGGGGAAGGTAGGGGAGTAAGCTGGGGACAGGAGGTGGGAATCAGAAGAGCGTGGACACGAAGAGCTGGCTGTTACGCCAGCAAAACCGACTCTCCAGATGCACAGCAGAGCAGCCAGCTGAAAAATACCACATTTATAAGAGAATTTATTGGACCACTTTTTCAATATAGTTCTCCACATGCTCACAAGCAACTATGCAGGCACAGCAGCCAGCAGAATAGCTAATACTGCCAATGCGTAGAATTTGCCTCATCATCATCGTACCAGAAAATGCAAGGCAGTTTGTTACCCCCTGCAGCTAAATCCAGGAACAAGAAGGCAAGACTATACCATGCACGAAAGGTGTTTATGACTGAACAAAAAATTTTGGTCCAATTGCAATGCACTTTCAGTTCATTGGGAATTTTTTCCCTTAAAGCTCTGACTAATATACCATTCTCAACAATACGAACTAAGTACCAAGAAGCTCACCTTTCCGCACAAAATGCTGGATTGCTCAAGCTCACAAACAACTTCTTCCAGGAGCATATCCTCCTTTTTGGCGAGTAAGGCCCTTTATCAGTATTGTAATTCTGCTTACAACAGCTTCCTAACAGGTCTGGGTTGCACAGGACAGTACAATCATTACCTTTTTTAGACCCATATTTTTCATTAGAACTTACACTTCTTCCATTAGGAAGCAGAAAGTAGCACAAGCACTAACCCAATGGAAATTTTGCTCCTCATTTTTTTCCTCCTCTTCACATCAAAGGTGGGATTTCATCAAGAGATTTACAACTTTCCTCTGGCAAACTCAGCAGCTAGGGACCAGCAACTGCTGTTCACTAAGAGGAGGATACAGTACAGGACAACAGAGCCTGGTTTTACTATCTTCACTAACGCACCATGAGCACAACCAGCAACAACTACAACAAGACATGTTCTTGAATTTCTTTAAAATAACAGGTCCTGAAATACTTGACAAATTGCATACACTGCAACTCCATCCTAAAACTCTGCTTGCTGCCAAAGCACCAGAGAAGCACACGCAGGCGGAGGTACTGGCAAAGACCACGAGCCAAGCATCCCCCAACACATCCCAGCATCCTCYCTAGGAAACACTATAAAATAAGCAAAAGCTGCTGCGACATCCTCAGTCAAAAAACACCTCATGGGCTGGGACGGCCAGGGCTTGCAGCAGCAGTCAACATTTTCCAAGAAGGTAGGTTTGAGCAAACAAGCCACCTCCCAGCTCCTGGTCTCCTTCAACCAGCAACAAGATACCACCTCACACTTGGCAGCACAGGACGATTTGACTTTTTGGATTGCTGTAAACCAAGCTTCCCTGAAATTAATGCAGTTAAAACATCAAAGAAGAGAAGGAAGGGGGTGTTCAGCGTCTTAAATTCTTCAAACAAAAGTAAGTGCACAACAGAGAGGAGACAATTACAGCACAGAGTAAACCGTTTGAAAAGTTATTACACTTGTTCAACAGCAAAGCCCTTTGTATGTGTGCAAATAGAGTAGCTTGGTGTCAAAGTGGGGGAGCGCTCACTATAGACCATTAGTGGCACAATCCCCGGGGAAACAAGAATAGAGACTATGCAAATCAGGATCTATTGTTAAAAGGGAAAATTTATTTCACATTCCTGAGCAGCAGTGTTCCTGGAGCATAACAATTGGTGAGGCCCTTCTGCTGAGTACTGCACATTTTTATGCTCCACAGTAAATCAATATTCCATAATACAGAAACTATGTTAAATTATTGCCAGTGCGAGGACAGCAGCTCAGCGCTCCAGTTAGTGAACAGCATTAATACAACACCATGTCAGAAAAGGACTTATTTGGGACATGCTTTTCCTTGTTCAGAAGAGTTTACTGAAGGCAGAATTTATGGAATTATTCTCCAGGACGTTAAAACCTTCCAGCTCACACCATGAAGAGAACAGCACCGGCAAAGGCAGTTTCCTGATCCTGTCGCCCTCACCTTGATCTACACAAGTGCAATTACAGTCATACCAGTGTGGCAAAGCTTTCGACTCAGGCAGCACCAGCAAAACAATCTCACAATGAGATATCCAAGAAAAACTGCACTTCATCTTAAAAGTATAGAACTCCTTGGATCCCCATGCCCCAGCTCTCCTTGCAAGAGGAGAAGACGACTACTCCTTCAGTATTTACCAAACTTCCCAGCAACGGAGCTGGTAAGGACTCTAACTATAGACTAACACGGGATGCAGACTTCTGCCCAAACCGTTTTCAACTAAGCAACTTCTAATCCCCATCAATTCAAGCAGGATTGAAGTGAGCAGTCCAACAAACAAAACATGCTTTCATTCTCCTCTTGGTTAAGCTTGCAGGAGATACAGAGCCTTCCCCTTCTCCCCCATCCACTGCACCTAGCAAGTACCGACAGACAGAAGGAGTGAGTAGCACTGGATACTCCAATCTTTCCAGGAATGAAAATGCAGCTTCAGTCTCCACTTTTTATTATGCAGCTGTTAAGATCTGAGGTCAAAGGGTGTTTTGTCATGGATCATAGGGAGGGGGGTGTTTTTGTTTAACTCCACAGGTTTTGCAGCCCAAGATCAAAATGAAGCTTCAGGATAAGCGATCACACTGAAGCAGGCTTCTTCTCTAGGCCTGGGAAATTTCTGCACTACTGAGATGACCTCACCCTCCTTATCTGCTCTTTAATGTCCTGGGAGGAAAAGGAGAGAGCTTTGCAAACACACATCTCAAAATGCAGAATTCCAACATGAAGTTTGTGTTCATAAATACAGCTCTAAGCATCACAACATTAAGCTCTGCTCCGTACCTGAAGCACAAAAGCCCTAAACCCTTTTCACAAAAGCCTCTTCCTAAAAAGTTTTTTTCCTGTCTTCCTCACCGCTCATTAGAGCAAGCAGGTTTTTAAGCTCACACAGAGGTAGAAGTCAAGAAAAAACACATTTGTTTGGACCACACAGTGACATTAGGACAATATAGGTAGAAGCCAAGAAGGATTTCCAGCTGAAGCAGAAGTTATCATCAATGCCAAATACGGCTGAAATAGGCTGGAGTGGGCAGGGAGTAAGGGCGAACTAATGGATTTTAGGGAACACTGAAACAGCAAACAGAGGCAGCATCGATGCATAACAGCATCAGTGGTATGAATCCACCCATCAGGTGCAGTCCCAAGGCTCCCCAAGTTCCCTGCCTTCCAGGGGAGAAGCAAGAAGCAATCTGCTTCCCAAAGCCATCGGGGAGAGCTGTGCTGCAGGAGGCAGAGGGAGCAATCTGCACGTGTGCAATCGCATCTCATGCCCACTCACTCATGGGCTTGCCCTGATTTCCGAGCCTTCAATCTGAGTTGCTTCAGAGTCGTAGAAAAAATGAAAATCTGTTTTTCTGGCTTGAAGCACAGGGAGGTCATCCCTGCTCAAAGTAATAGGAGCACCAGGCCTTTTAGGAAAAAAGAACACCCGCTGAATAAAGCTGCAGATATTCCCTCTGTAGTCGCAGTGCTCTGCTCCTCTGCAGCTCACGGTGCAGAGGAGTTTGCAGTAATACGTGTACCCACACAGGCATGCCCTAACACGGTCCTCCAAGCAGACAAAGATCGCCTCTTTAGTCTAAAATAGAGCGAGGGTAAAGCTACCCATCAATATTAAATCCGAAGGTCATTCAGTCAAGGGAAGGGGCAGATGTGCTATTTCTGGCAYGGATCCAAGAGAATTTTCCTCTCTCAGCCCAAAGAGCCCTTCCAGTTAACACAGAAATAATACATCTCTGGCCTCCAAGCCCTTCATCTAAGAAATGGGATAAAATAATCSTGGCTAAAGGACTACTACTATGCASTAGTACAGAAGCGTGAAAAAGTCCAGAGAGAAATGGAAAGAGGAGAGAGGGGGAATGACAGSAGACTCATGCGAATCACGCTACGTTGAGTTTTGCCTGGAGCCATAGAGAAACAGGGCACAAAGTGGCCACGGAGCACTGGGGTGGCATGGGCAGGGAGAAGGGCATCTGCCTCTGGCTACCTAACTGTGGACAAGCAGCGCTGGAGACAGAATATCGGAAGGCATAAATTAAGGAATTAGCAATTACGTTCCACAGCAAAGGACGCAGAAAGGTTTCATGGCGCTGGATGACATCCAAGACCAGGATCCCAGTAAGGACGCAGGGGTAGCTGCTGGGTTTTGGGTGGATAAATTGGAGGCACAAGCAGGAAGGAGCTTTGTGCAGTGCTGTCCTGGAGGGGTGGCTGAGGATGGTCAAAATGCAGAATACTCAGAGGCTGTGAAAATTCGAGTTTTATTTCCGTTAGGAGAAGAAAGGCACAAATCTGCATTGTTCGGCCACGTGAAACCCCTTTTATAACAGATGCTCCAGCATACAAAGGACTGAAGAAACACAGGATTCAAACATCAAATGGGAGACACAAAAGAGCATCTCTGCTTTCCAAGAAAGGACCGAGCTCTGGCCAGGTCGAAGAACCTTCCAGAAGAGCAACTCTGGCCACTAATGTATGTCACTAATGAAGGGTTTTCAGGGAACTTCTCATCTCATCTGCATGCAACAAACCGACACATCATGTCACTTCCCTCTGCTAGCACTTGCCACAGTTTTCGCACCAGCGGATGTCTGTCAACACCCGTGAATTTCTTTTCTTGGGCATTCCTGGCTCCTTTATCAAGTTTTCCATCAAAAAGCTTATTTAATGAATCTGCAAGTCCCTCTGCATGGTCCCACAGAGCASAGTTTAAGAACCCCTATTTCAGCCCTTACTATCTTCTTAGTGTATTTGCCAGCAGCCATTAAAAACCASCAATTCTGCAAAAACAAATCGCTGATTTAATTAGTACAAAAGTCTGCTTCAAGCCAGACCAAAGCCAGGCAGCGTCYTGTAGCCGTTCCGTGCATCACACACCAGGGCGATGCAGCACCGCACCACGGGAAGAAGCGTCACTGCTGAGCTGTGATCTGTCTTTTCCGTTTAAGTAACTATAAAACAGATTCATCACCAGCTTCAGTGGGAGCTGGCGAGTTCAGGAGAGCGGGTCATACTGGCGGTAAACGCGCCTAACCAATAACATATGCAGTTTTTGCTGGAGAAACTTTAATTTTGGCTCTCAAAGCTGTTTAGGACAGCAAAGACAGCAGCAAGAAGTGGSTATTTGACTGAACCCAGACCCAAGCGCAGGATCACATCTGCCTCCGCGACTCCCTCGCCCGGCTGCAGAGGTGGCGAGGGGCTATCCTGCACACCCTCGGCGAGCGGCACGGCACGGCCGAGGTAAGAGGTGGCACCCACTTCAGCTGAAAAACAAAATCTGGATGATCTGCTAGGAAATGATCRAGACAAAAGGACCGAACACTCCACTTGGCAAGCCATCTGAGGGCTGCGAACTGAGTCATGTCAGTCGACATCCTCTCCTCCGCTCTGGCTGCATGTACTGCCCTTTGGTACAAGGACAAAATGCGCTCGGCACRAGCAGTTGGGAGTGAAAAGGGGGAAAAGGCTTGTTGCTGGAGCTCCACCTGTCCCCTGGACAGAGGACTTCAGTCTCAATGCTGTCAAGCCTCCATCCTTCAACAGAACTCAATGCGCTGTAAAACAAGGACCTCCCCCCAAACATAGTTTTATCCACAGGAGGCCTCTGCTACTCGCTGTGGGCTGACAAAGGCCTTAATGTTTAAACTTACAGATACCCTATTTATTTTCCTGAAAAGAGTACGGGGTAATTCAAACCCTGAGAGTGCATGCATGCCTTAGAGGGGGAAGGAAGCGGGATGTGAATAAGTCCGCAGAGCTCTTTTCTGCAAGGCTCAGAGCTAGCGACGCTAACAAACGCTGGAATGCAAGTGGCYGTTTGCTGAATGAGGCCCCCGAATCGCCGCGAGAGCCTGCAGAGGAGAAACCTGCCGCCGCTCCGCGGTGCCCCGTTCTCGAGGGCTCCTCAGCGTCGCCGGCCGAGCGCCCGCCGCGCCTGCGCGCGGTTCCAGCAGCAGCTCCGGGCGCCGCGTCCGGCCCGGCGAAAGGAGCAGTCGGGACGCGCCACGCGGCCACGTTCGGATGTATGTGGTTGGGCAGATCAGCAACAAAGCGAGTAAGTGGGTTGCTCTTTAACCAGGTTGTTGTTTAGATGGCCGTGATACTAGCTTCGGAAGGAACATCCAGCTAAAAGCCACATGAGAATGGAGAATGAACAGTTTACACAAGGTCTCTACATATAAACTCTATATGTAAGTTTTCCTTTAGATAAAGGGAAAAGATTGTGGGCACCCCCTTTGCTCACATCAGATGTGAAGGGTAACTAAGCAGGTTCTCGAAACCAGAGATTCTCATGCAAAGATTAAATTCTTAACTGCAGGATTTCTGCAATCATCATTTATAGCACATTTACATCTTCAACACGGAAACAACCATTATGCAAAGGTGRGAAAGAACTGGCTACACAAGTTTCTTTCACTCCAAGTGTCACCAAGGGGTGAGGAGGGACATCACTACAGGCTTAAGCAGATGTGACACTTAAGTKCTGCCTGTTCTCTCCCCAAACCTGCCTCTCACAAAGTTCAGAAAATCCACTTAGTTTCAGTCCAGTACTTCAGACAAAGGAATTCCATGATACGAGCTTCAGTTCGACAACTAAAATATAAGTTCCCCCCACCCTTCTGTTCAGACCATATACAGGTTGCACAGCCAGAGCAAAACAGACCACCAGCACGTCCCGAACCCCACACAAAACAAAACACTCCTACATTTCCCCTAGCCTCATGGCAGCTTTTCATAAGACAACACTACCAAAAAAAACCCCAACCAACCCCACAGAGGTTTTAGCTTAGTATATAACAAAAGTTTCATATGAAACACAGCTTTTATTTCAAGTACATACATGCACATACAAACCTCTAACTCGCTTCCACTCTGGAGTGCTCAGAAGGGCACAGAAATGAATTACGTGATTTGAGTGCTTCGAACACTAGTTTAAAAGTTAGCGGGCTGGAGAATCAACTCCTGGGTTTTCTCTCCAATTCTTCTGGTAAGACATGAACATCCCAGYGTGTCCCACTAAGTGCCATATATATTTTTGCTACCATCTCCCTCACAACTCTTGCTGTGCYGGGCAAGACTCTGCTTTACCCTAGATACCCAGACCACACACAATTATTCCGTTTATGGTGCACAGCTTAAAGTACAAACCTCTTGCTGATGTGCAATTTTGCTCCAAACTCCTTAGATGTCACTCCCTCAATTCATGACCTGTTTACATCTCTAAAAAATACTTCTTCTCTGTTACCAAATGGTTATTAGGTCTCTAGTCATGCTTTGGGTAGGGGATACAGGCTTCAGATGATAAACGCTGGGTAACGCAGAGTGTCCAAATTACACATAAAGTCACAAGTGTGCAGCCGCATTTCTTCTACAGAGCCAAAAGGCATCAGCTCACGAGATTTACAGAAGATATGAACTATCCCTGAGAGCAGAGATATGGAATTAACTCCACGGAGGCTCCAAGGAGGATAGCCACATCTGACCAGGAAGAAAAGCAAAGAACAAACAGAAAGTAAGAAGGGCAAGAAGTTGACAGCAGAGTGTATGTCTGTATATCCATGGTGAACTATGTGGGACTCTAATACTTGAACTCATTTACTGTATCACACAGGAAAACCTTCCCTTAGGGAGTAGGACACTACAGATGYACCACTACAGAATCCTGACCGACGGCCGACATCAGTCTTCTGCAACGTGGCAGAGCGGTGGTGGGAAGGGAGAAGGACTTACGGTTTAAGAGGCTCAAAGCTGAGACTCCAGTCCTGAATCTGCTAATTCTCTGCTCCATCACAGATTTGCCTTTTGATCCTGGACGCGTTACTTGACATCTTTTTCTCATCCATAACATGGCCAGAGGAGTTCTGGCTCACCTTCAAGAGTAGCTGTTATCTATGGTGTATTTATTGTCCCAGGCACAAGATTGCTTTAGACTGGAATGGATTTAGTATCACAGCAGAAATTCCACTGTAACCATCAATTTACTACCTTCTTTCTTTTAATTAATTAAACACATGCCAAAAAAGTTCCCTCTGATCAAGACAGCGCACCCTCCCAAGCAGAGTGGAGGTTGGCGAGAAAAAGCAGAACAAAGGGAGGTTTTTCACCTTGTGTCATCGCTAATCATACAGCCGCCCTCTCCAAGTGCAAGGGCTGGAGCTTACAGGCAAGTATGCCTCTTCTGGAGCAAAATATGTATCTTATATATACACATACACAAGTTTAGAAGTGATTATGTGGACTTTATTTCATTTTTTTGAGATTAAAGAAAAAGGGAGGGAGTCAGCAGCAGGTTAACAATCCACTCCTTGTAGTAACTCGTTGGCGAGAGCTATTGTTCGGGCTTTTTATTAGTTCAGCTACACGAGGCATCTTCTATGCAAATTTGGGGAGCAGGAATGTGCAGCCGTTCGTGTGTCACGGCTGGTTACATGGTCCCGGACATGCTTTCTCGTTCCCTCCCTGCAGCTCAGGTTCTTCCCAGAGACACTTTCGCTATTTCATAAAGCTGGGGAAAGGACGCGCTTTGTTCAGCAATTCTTTTTGTCCCCTTGTGCTCCATTTTCTTTCCTCAATGTCTCAAGAAAAAAAAACAAAAAAACAAAAAAAAACAAAAAAAACCACCAAAAAGCTATAGCTATTCCTCCCCTTTAGTAATCTTGAATATGTTTATTAGCATGCCTGATCTACAAAAGAAAACATACGATCTGATCTACAGCAGCCTACATCAAGGGTTTTTTTGCCCCCCCCCCCCCCCCCCCCTTTTAAATCCACCCTTCCCCCAACTCTCCGATTTCACCGCGACCTTGCCAGCCTGTGCATCAGAGACTGCCCAGTAATTAGTTTCAAAGGAAGCGGCAAAATTTCCTAGATACATTTGCCGAGAAAGCCCCGACGCAGGGGGGACAYGGAAGTCCAGTAAGTTTTCAAAATCCTGCCATCCCTTCACAGCCACCTCTGCCTATGCAACATTCAATTACGGGAGAAATAAATGAAACGACACGTTATTTGGAAGCCAACGCACATAAACGTATGAATGGAGATCCTTAACCTCAGATCCATCACAGGCAAGACAGATCTCTTCCCCACCGTGCAGGCAGGAAATTGAAAGGCAGCCGCCTTATCAGCACCGCTCTGCGTCCTCCTCCCTCTCCCGGCTTTTTCCTCTGCTATCTTGAACAGAAAAGCGTGGACAATAGAATACCCTTTCCAGAACAAATCCAACCATACTGCATTGTTCCCTATGTGTATGGCACCATCCAACCCCGATTACATTAAGGTTTTTTCAACTATTTATTCAAGGCGTGAAAATATCCCAAACTGAGAAGCATTCCCTCCCTGCTAGATGAGTTGCTAGGTGGGACCTGACAGGGTCCTGCACCGGAGCAGACCAAGCTCCCTAATTACCATGAACACTTACGGGGAGATTTGGGGGATTGTTGGCACTTYACTGTTTTTTCTGGAATATGTAATTAAGAGCAAGAAAGGAGGCACGTCAACGCTGGTACCACCGCGGTAGCGTGTCTCATCACAACGTTGTGTGCTGACAGCAATCTTACTGCTTCCGGAGCCCGCTGCTGGGCTCCCGAAGAGCTCGAGACCAGCTGCAGCAGATCCGAGCCTTAATCCTTAAACGTGAGAAAGGCGAGAACCCCGATCGCAGGGGGCGGCTGGCTGCTGCCACCCACCAACAGGTGTGGACTCGGGAACCTGGACTCGTGACAGAGCCTCAATGCTCCCCTTCATGCCAGGCATTTCTGGGACAATGAAATCACTGTCCAAAGCTTCGTAAATAAAGTTCCTCTTTGTGCAAGTTGAACTCGGGCAAGCAAGCGCTGCAACCCAAACCCAACCCCACCTCCTGCCAGGAGACTGGGGCAGCCAAATCCCAACCTCCAAGGCTGACGCTGCTGCCGTGTCCTGCCCTGCCACTACCAGAAAATTCTCTGCACAGACCTGGTTTGAAACCAACACCAYGCAAATTTAAAATGAGACCAGAGATACCCACCAAATCTAATGGGTTGTCGTTGGACCCAACAAATTTGACGAAGAGGAAGAGGAAGTAAGTCCAGTCACAATTCAAACCCTGCTCTGCAACCACTGCATAAAGGGGTTGTGCAAACATATTTCATAAATAGGTCAGAGAAATGAGAAAACAAATGACAGACAGATGGCACGGCAAAAGGAGACGAGGAAGAGGATGGAGGCAAGAGCATCTAAGCCAAGAAAGAAGCGTCCGAGGAATTCTTCAATGAAATCCTGGTTTGGTTTCACAGCCCCATGCTCCAAAGCTGACAAGCAGTAAATGTGAAGTGGAAAGTCCGTTCTACTTTGGGTGGGAGCCCCGTGCGTGGAAATCACATCTCTGAGCACAAGACGCTGTTCACCTCCCAGCAACTCAAATTCAGAGGTGACAACGTCTTCCTGGGAACAAAGCCAAAGAGCACTTATAATTACAGTCTAAAGGACAGCATGAATTTAGGGCACACTACCTTCCACCTTCAGCAAAATTCTCACTAGCGTCAATATAACCTTTGTGCAAACTTTACAAGACAACTATCACCTGTATGCATTGAAGGAAATKATTTCGCCAGCACATTTAGCTATCTGTCAGAAAGAGGGAGGCCTCAGTGCTTAATCTCAYCTTTTGACATAATCCCAATACATCCCCCTGTCATTGCAGAATCAACCCCATTTCAGTATCTTCTCTAAACGTTTATTTTTTTTCAAGTCTAAAACTCCATGTATGTAAAAAAAAAATACATTGTTTTCTTTTTTAGTGTTTAATTGTTTAAAGATAACTCTTTTTGAAAAAATCTTTGGTACTGCACAGCTTCTTGACCAAGCCGTCAGCGTGGTTCTCACAAACACACAGAGCAGACAAGCCACATCCTAGATGATGAGCAACTGAAAGGGAAGACTAAGAGCAGGAGGCATTTTGAGTCGTTTCTGCAGAAACCAAAATCTAAATAAACTTTGATTGAAGGAACAAAAAGTAGTAAGACACATCACTGACAGATGGCTTACTTGTACCGGCAGACAGCAAATGAAAGCATGAAAACACACCTGAACACTTCTGACCGTATTTAGCAGACACAAAAGAATATAGGCCAGAATTACAGTATTGGGTTGTGGTGTGTGTTTTTTTTAAGGGGTTGGTGAGAAAAGATGCTGTTAAAGGACTTTCTAATCACTCAGGAAAGACATTGTTGGAATTTGAACACCACTCTGAAGCCTTGTTAAAAAAAAAAAAAAAAAAAAAAAAGGAAAATGATCCATCCACAAGGAAGACAAGTTTAAGTAAAGTCACAATGACAACAGACTTAAAAAGCCATCACATCTCATATTCCAATCTGAGCTCTCTTCAGATGGCAAGAGGCAACCAGATCACGTCCACAAGTACTTACACTTGCTACACGGCTTCCCAACCCAACAGGCAAGGGAGGAAACAAGAACTGATGGCCAACAAGATCAAACTAAGCACATTCAAGCCAGAAGTAAAGCGTGTTTTTGAAAATCCATTCTAGCTCAAGCAAACGGGAATTTACTCGGCTAAATCACACAGCCTCTACGATGATCTCTTCTTACAGAAATGATCTCATCTGGCCTTATGATCTAAGGCTACAGGAAAAAAAGAAGTATTCTTGACACCATTTCTCTAAGCTTTCTTCCCTTCTTTTCCTGCCAGTTCTCTCAGTATCATTTTGTCTCCTTCCAGCAGCTTTTCTGTCCCACTGCCCAACACATTGCACTGCTCTATCCATCCAAGTCTTGTCCTGCTCTTTTAGGAAGATCAAGATGCACTGTCCATACACGCTGTGTGCTCATCCAGGGARCGTTCAACCAGAAAATATTTTCAGTCCCAGCAATGTGTCCCAACCATCAGTACCCAGCAAGTACTACGAGTATTAAAACATTCAGCTGTGCTAACTTTGACGTGGTATTTTTGAGAGACAGAGCCAAGTGTTTGGATCACTTCATGGAATCAGCTCCATCATGGAGGCTTTAATCCAAGGATTTAATTCTAGTTTCCATTAAATTCTCCCCCAAAAGGTGCAGAGAGTGTTGAGATGCCCTCTCAACTGCCCACTGCCGTGCACATCAATGAAATCAGAATTTGAAAAATGGCTGGACAAGGATCAAGAACTGCAGCTTCAGCAATTTCGGTTACTACAGGTTGCCTAAAAGCACACATAGAAAATAAGTTACCCAGCTGGCAAGGATACAGCAGAAAGCACTGACATCAGATCCAATGCACGCCACCTTCTTCAAAGAAAGCCTAAAAATGAAGAAAACTGGCAGGCGAGACTGTTCTTTACGCACATTTACTACTTGCTTCAATTCCTACTCCATCACCTGCTTTCAGCAGCTAGTGGAGGGCAAAGTGGATAYCTTAGTCTGGCAAATCAGCCTCTAAGAGAGCCCAGCTCAGCTCTGCACCGGTCATCATCCACGCACCTGGCAGCACGGAAGGTTTGCTACCAAAATACCTACCCTTTAACAAAGAGATGCYCAGGCGCAGTCAGAAGGTGCACCTACCTCTCCAAGCTGGAAATCCTTCTGGAAGGGGATGTGAYCTGGGTGGAGCTTACACCTGCTTCACACGTTATTAAGAGGACAATAAAGAAGTTAATTATGTTTGGGAAGTCAGTAGTTATTTATAGCATGTTGGTGAGTGTGTCACCTGGACAGCTTCAAGCAGGTCTCTAAGCTGCATGGCTCCCACAGCCACATGCATGGGGCATCCTAAAATGTCTGGGCTGAGTTAGACTTGAAATACAACTGAGCTCAAATGTAGCTAGGTCCTTAAAAGCAATCCTCCAGCAGCTGTCTGTTAAAAATCTTACTGGAAACATCATTTAAAAACTTTATCAGTCTCTTCACAGAAGAGACAGAGACCAGGGTCATGTAACCTGTGGGTGTCTGATTTATTACAGGTGATCTGAGCAGGGAGAAATTCAAATACGTAATTAGAAAACAGGGAGGTGGAACAGGCTTGGAACAAGCATCTCTTCTTGCAGCTACTCCTAATAAGCAATCCCAGTACTCCACCACAGCTACAGTCATCCTCCCAAAGTCCCAGTCAAAACTAAATGAATCATATACCAAGAAAAGAGCAAACAACCGAAAGTGTCCCAGCTCCAATTCACTGGAGAATCTGATTACTCAGATTGTCACACCATGCCTTTATTTCCATTAACTGCAGGACAGAGGTGACACAGCCAGACTATGCCGGACTCCTCCTACAACAAAATCAGTGCTCAGTTTTTCCTCAAGCACACACAGAGGAACAACCTATCACAAGCATCTGTCTCCCTTTCTGCTCTGACTGTTGACAAAACCAATAGCCTTTTAAAATGTATTTAGTAATAACAGAACATTTTTTTAAAAGAAAAATTAAGCCTCTCTATTGATTTCATATAGCAGGAAAAGAACAGGCTGCACCCATTTTCAACTGTTATTACAGAAAACATACGTAAAACCAGAAAAAGTATTATCTGCATTATCTAATTGCAGCAGTATAGCATCCCTACATCTGCTCACCAGACACCTTCAGTCAGGCTTTGCTCAAAGGTACAGAAAGCGGGACAAAGGTGGGGGAGAAGAAGGGGGTTAATAAATGTCAAAATTCATTATGCAGCAATTCTGTTCAACCACCTACTATTCAAAGATGAAGAGTGCTGACCATGATTATTTTCATCTTTCCAAGCCTTCACAAGCTCCTGCAAAACCTGTGCGTGTCTTGAGACAAAACAGATAAATCCTGGGGCAGTGAATAAAACCTGTGATCCTTCTTTCCATGTTTCAATGCTTCTCCTGGTTATATTCTTCTTTTATAGGACGACGTCCCCCACTTCAAGATCGAGAAACTGTAATTGCTTCAAATCAGCAAAGAATCCTGGAGTAGACTTCACAACACTGGTGGGAATACAGCCCTCAGYGAATACAGCTTCAAAAAGCACCCTATGCCCTCTTCCTCTTTCAACTCTCTAAAATAAGGCTTAAGAGGAAATCTGCCAAGACACCGAAGAATAAGGCCACCTGTTCTGCTAAGTGAACTAAAGGAAGCAACAATAACCCACGAGCAAAAGCACAAAGATAAAGGTTTTTGAAGCTCCACCGCAACGCCGAGCGAGCCAGGAACGGTTCTCAAGGACTTAACACCCTGTAACGTGTCCTCTTGTCCCTGGGAATGAAAGCATCTCTCAGCTACCCAATTCCCCCATGCAGAAAATAGCGGCGTGGCCTCCAGAGGTCCACAGARAAGTACTTGTAGAGTAACTGTGTTTCCTTCAACTATTTTGCTTACCAAATTCAGTCCTTTGGCTGACYGAGATTAAGTAATTACCAGTGGTACGGCAACAAAGGTAGGACAGCTTCATGGCTTCTGGAACACGGTCTTATGCCAGRAAAGCAGTCAAATTCGGTCCCTGAGCAGAGCAAGTGGAAGTAAGAGCTCATTGCTGCCTCGTCTTTTTACTAGAAATTACATCAGTTAGATTGGCCCAATTACGACCTACATGAAAATTTAAAGACTCTCGCCAGAAGAATCAATTCGGTGCTCCACTCGAAGCGGYAGCTGCTATGTGGTCACTGGGTTTCTGGTCAGATCAGTAAAGTGATTCATATTCAAAAGCCATTTGAGTTTTCCACCACTACCCAGAGGAACCATCAGCAGCTATTTTTAGCACCYCTTGCCAGCCCATCCTGCAACATGCTCCCAGTCAATGTATATAACACTATATAGCCTGCACAGAGCAGCACAGATAGCAGCCTGCTTTCAAACCTAAGTAAATGTTAGCTAAAAGAAAGTTTGAAGCTTAACTGCTAGGTTGGTTAATGTTTGTGTAGTGCTTTCAAGATGAAAACACTACATGTGCTAAGCATTATCATCAAGTCTAAGGAGAGCAGACTTGGCTCTGTAGAGATACTAGAATTACACACAAATTAAAACGTTTGGATCCTTTCCAGGGCAGATCATTCTGAATTTGTCTTTCTGCTTGTCAGAACACAGCTACACAAATGTCTGCTTTTTGTAGACATGGCACAGAAATCCACACGGCCAAGTTCCAACCCTAAAACTAAATGAAATAATACCAAAACCCATTCCTGCATGGCAGAAGATCATCCTTAAAACCGGCAAAAACGCAGCTTGACTTTAGTCATAGGTTACCTGCAGAGCTTGAARAGTCTCAATTTTATGGCCCATAAAGTTTTTCTGACCTCCACAGTGAAATAGCACACTCCTTCCATGAGAAACTTCAGTGAAAGAAAAGCTCTAAAAGGTTTAACCAAAATATTACATATAAATTTTAAATATTGATATAAATATTTACGAATAGTAAGTTCCAAAATGAGGTTCAGACAAGAAGCACTCAGAGAAGCTTACACAAAAAGCATGGCAGCTTGACGGAAAGCCACAGCAAGGCGGCTTTCTTCAACAGAATACCCAAGCCCAGGTCTCACTCCTCAATACCTGAAAAAGCCTCTAAGTATTGTGCAAGGAGTTTCCGGGACAGAGTTTATTCTTTAATCAAAAGTTTATTTTCTTTCAGATCTTGTAGTACGTCACTGTGTACTCACATATCAAAAGGCTTTACAAAATTCCTAGGACTTCACATTTTTCTTACTCTTAATGAAAAACAGCCTGGCTAGAGTTGTGAATATTGTCCTTGCTATCGTGATTTGTTAAGTCTGAAGATACCGGACTGCTGCTCCCAGTGCCTGGGAGCCGGACTGCCTACGGCGCTCGAGAGCATCCTGCGAACGAGACGCTGGGCTGAGGCCGCCCACGCAGTAACGCCTCGCCACTCCTGTTTTCCTGTGCATTTCGTGGAGGGGAGTAAACACACAATACTAACCCAGGGTACCGACAGAGAARGCAGAAAATGTCAGGAGGGATGCATTCGTCAGCTGGAACAAACAGGTTGCTTCTGACATGAATGCAAGAGGGTAGGAGGGGACTGCAAATYTCAGGGAAAAAAAGAAGAATCGGTAGTTTTGCTGCTTTACAGGAAGGGAGTTCTGCCCTCCCACCCCTCCTTTTTTCTTTTAAAATAAAGTAGGAGAGGAATTTCTTTAACAAAAGGTGCAGCACAGCAATCACTTTGCCCCACCACAGAGGGCCCCTCTCCATTTGCTCCATCCTTATCGGATGCAGCAGGGCAGAGCCSAGCCTTAACTGCAACCACAGCCTTGCTCAGACCAACTCGCTGCAGAAAAGGGAGCACAAAAAAAAAAAACCACCACCACAAACACATTTGCTGACTAACGATGACCAGCTGGAGAAGCAAGGCAGCTGTCTGGGATGAGCTGGACTCCAAATCTCACTGCTGGAGACCTCAGCCCTTGGAGGGCGGCTGGGACTGCAGGTGGGCAGCGTTTGAGGAGCCGYGCCGGGGCCAGCAGCGCAGGGAGCAGCGAGGAGCCAGGGAAGCGGGGCAGGTCTGCCTGGAGCGCCGGTATCCCCTGCAGACTGACAAGCTAAACACAYCCTGCAACATGCTGGCACCTACAGCTCTCCAAATAACGTACGATACGATCAAATCCAGAACTAACCTTGGTCTAAGAGTACAACGGTCAGAGCGTGAACACAAGGAGTGACACGCTAAATGAGACAAGCAAATCCTGGAACACAATCCAAACACGAGCTGAAAGAAAATCCAGAATAGAAAAATGTGACCTTAAAAAGGAAACTTACTGAACTCTATCAGCTAGAGTCTGCCTTAATTTGAACTACCTGTTCCACCAGGGAGGGACATTAATCAATTACCTCTCCCATGCTTTGCTTTTCTTATAGTCTTCTCAGATATTTTTGGGATATGTATATGTATGAGATATATATAGATATAGATATAGAGAGAGGCATATATATAAATAAAGACATCCTAGCTCTACTGGAGCTTATAATTATATCCGAAATAACAAGTCCCTTAAGTTTCAACTTAAAATATCACAACACAGAAAATAGAGGGCCATTTTTAAGTGACAAGCATTTTGTTGATTACAGAACCTCTTTAACATACTCCCAGTTCCCAAATAAACTAATCGCCCGACAATGCCCAGCTCAGAGCAGTTTCAGCCCTTGCCAGGGCCATGCAAGCAGTGCGAAGGGCGCACCGCAGGCACTGGAACAGCAGCAGCGTGCCTCGAGCAGAAGCTGAGCAGTTTTCTCGGCATAACGGAGGTCAAAATTCACCATTAGGATTTATCTGTGCCAGGAGGACAAGAGGCAGCTGTGTGCAATTGCCCAATGGTTTTATTTATTAATCTGTTCAAGAGAAGGATTATATTTAACATTAGAAAAAAAGCAGTATCTGCACATCCCCATGCCAACTTTCAGCCCCTGAAATTCCACTGCTCAGGCCAGAGCCTCTCAACTGCCCAGAGGAGCAGGGGAGCTCACACCCTTGGGCAACTCGGGACAGATGAAGCAAGGCAGAGYAGGACTTGCGTTACGTGACGTACAGTACCCGCCTCTTGCACTCTCCCATTCTAAAGCAACATAAAGACCTTATCCCTGCATGAAAAATGCAACAGGGCAAGAACACGCACAGCCACTACTGAACAGCTGGCAGGCTGCAACTTATATTCCAATTTATCTCACCACAAGTGTTTCACATGTTTGAATCCCAAGTTCATGATTCAAGCTTTTACTACTGACAGACGGAGCCTTCCTTAACCTAACGAGAAGAAGAAGATATTCAAGTATTTGCAATCAGAACAAAAATAAGCAGTTGCTGAGGCCACAAACCACAGCTGTGAGAAGTTACCGAGATATTAACACTAATTTTCCTGAAAAGGAGGAAAGGGTGTGTACTAGTGAAGAACATAACAGCTTTTATACATTTTCACATACATCTCACTATGCAAGACAGGCTTAATGGTCTGACGATCCAAGTGCTCATGATACTATTTAAGCATAATTCTCTACAAAACAGCTTCACTACAGACTCTTTGGTGTTTAAGAGGGGAAGAGCTGCAAAGTAAAATCTTCCTGACGCAGTAAGAATGCGGATATCATTAAGTCTCTCTCCCATATGGATTCTCAACTGTCTAATAAGGAAAATAAAAAACTTTTCTACTTTTCTTTCAGAGTAACTGGAACAGAAGCAGGGGACTGGCTCTACCCAGCAGCTCCCAAGAAAGCTATTGGGGAAAGAAGGTGAACTTATAGCTTTAGGATATTTGGCAAGGCACGAGCAGGAAACAAAAGCAATTTCAAGAATGATCACAAGTACTTTCAGCCATAAGAAACCATCTTCCCAATGGCAGCATCCAAACCATGTGCTTCGAACTTACTGCAAAAGACAAATTCATACTGTATGCATGGACATGCTCTTCCACACAGAAAGGATACGCTACAAGCTTAAGGGGTGTTTTAAATTAGCCATATACACATGATTTAAGACTCACTTGAGAGGTTTTCCTAAAAGAACACAAACCACGGAGTTCATGACATTCTCAGAAACGAGCATCAGCTATTTGAAGTTAGCCGTGCAGCGTGACCACCAGAGGATCAGAGCAGCACCGGGACGGGCTCGCTGCTGGTTTAAATCTTCCCTGCTCTGTTGTTCTTATGCAATAGGGCTCCAAAGGGTCCCAGCCCTGAGGTCGGGAAGGAAGCCAACATCTGATCAAACAGCGTATTAACCCCCCTCTCTCTTCCAAAGGCTTTTATTTCCAACACAGGCTCAAAGAAGCGTCTTTTGGTACATTTAGCTGTGACGTTCTGCAGCACACGAGAAAGCTATTGCTACTGCAAAGGAAGGACATTCAAAAAACGAGCTAAAAACTGACGATTTCATAAATGTACCAAAGTTGTTTCAGTGATCAAGCAGCCTGAGAATTTAGACCGCAACAGTGCAAACGAAAGAACATAGTCTGCRAGGGCAAAGGGAAACCCGCGTACTCTGCTGTACGGGGGTCTGAACCAGAAGGGTGTTCAAATGAAGCCTCGTGAGCCTTCACGACCTTTCTTCAGGAGAGGGAAGGTAGTGAAGACTCATTACCATTCCTTATTCTTCAGGAGGAGGAAAGTTAGACTGGAGTCTAACTCCAGGGAGATGGAGATATACAAAAACCCCAGTGGAAACTCAACTGCTATAAAGGGAGATGATGTTTTTTTTACACCTCCCAAGAATTCTGCCTCCCAGGACCTGTAATAAAAAACTTCACAAAACCACCTGACTGACACCGACACCCTCCTCCCACAAACTCCCACGTGCAGGAACACCCTGGTCTTTCTCAACTACCAACTGCACCCAGATTCAGAGATTCCCAGGCAAAGGAATGGGTAAATCATCAACTTCATCTGAACACCCTCCAGAAAATACCACCTATGCAATGGTTTTATTAACTCTGATTTTGACAGGCAGTATTTCTTTGCTTTGGTCTCCTAGGATGTTTGCTTTGGTCTCCTAGGAATCAAAGAGATGTCCAGTCTTCAAATGTCTTTTTATCCAGGGTTAGAGCACAGGTATTTGGCAGAGATAGCATCTGAGACCAAGATGACTGGCTAGATGAATTCTGAGGCTTGTTATACGTCACCCAAAAGGATGCAAAAGAACTGGTTCTTTCTCAAATATCAGAGCAGTAACAAAAAAAAGGATTAAAAAACGGACAGAATTTTAGTAGAAGAAATTTTAGTAGCAGAATGTGTTGCTAACTGGAACATATTTCAGTGACTGCAATAAAGAATTTCAGAGATACAGTCTAGGTGATCTTATTTTAAAAAGTATACAACTTCAAAGCAGTGAGATATGTTCTGCCACGAAGCAGCGCCGAACTTGGCTGGCTTCCCTTCTCTCTCCAAACAGCAACAAAGGAATACTGTTCTTTACCAGCAGACAGAAAATACTGGCACATATTTTCAGGGAGACACCTGTTAAGACTAGAAAAGCTCACAGTGAGTACAGCAGAGGTGGGCACAGTGGCCCAACAAACCTCAGCTTTTCATGAGGCCAAGGGAAGACGACAACATTGCGCTCGAGGCTCCACATGCCACCACGCTTGCTTCTTTTTGATCCAAACAGTTGCCTGCTCTTCCTCAACCCGATGTAAATAGTTACACAGACAGCATAGATGCTTCATGTTCTCTGGGGTTACAAGGGGATGTTCAGCTACATTTCTACCTCCCAGAGTAGCACTTTCCCCTCATTTCTTTAAGGAAAAAAAATAAAATGCTGCGAAGCCCACTTGGGCTTCAGTCAAGAATTATCTGTGCTTACTTAACTTCAAAAAGAAATCTCCGCAAGTAAACTATGCCAACTATTCCTGCTAACAGACTGCAAAAGCCTCAWCCTTAAGAGCTGGGGCAATTGGCATGCTTGTTACAACTGCAACTTGAGACACAGAAGACATACAGGCAATATACCCTCTTCTATTTAAAAGTGCAATACTATATACTTCATAGTCTCCGGTTTGGAGGAAAAAAGGGGGGGGTGGGGAATAGTGAGGCCCATGGGAGCTAAAAAGCAGCAGTTACTGATTTTGAGAAAAGCTTTCCTCCTCAGTCACCAGTCCAGACTGATACACGCGGATCCAGACTTTGACCTTCATAAGAAGGCAAAGAACTCATGATTTATATCCTTTGATATACAACCAGAACTTACAAAAAAAGCTGCAAGAATAGACTTCTATCTTAGAAACGAAATCCTAGACAAACCGGTAACTGCACTCCGTTTAGTTTATTAAGAACAAATTTATTTGCAACCCCTTAATTCCACTTGAAGGCTTATTAAGCAAAGCTTACAGGCTGTTTTCTTCTTATTACAAGTCCCACCTTTAAAAGCTATTTATATAACAGCCCTATGCTTCTGCCATAGCAAGTTATAAAAGATAAAATACTAGCAGTGCAGAAGGTAGACAGAGTGATCTATTACCCRCTGCAGAAACTTGCTCCCAAAAGCAAGGCAGCATACTCTGACATGTGAGCTACAAGGTCCAATATTCAGATGCTGTAGGAACGGAAAGGACAAGTCCAACAGTAAGAGAATAAAAAAAGGTCTTAATTTGATTCCACCTTCAGCTTTCTCGCAACTTCAGCCAACAATCAAATAGCTCCTATCCCCACATATACTGAACACAGAGCTGCTTCACTCTAAGAGACACTGATGTTAAAAAACGTATGCAACTGTTAACAGGTTTTCTGGACAGCACAAAACACCATTCCATCAGCAGCYTTCCGTAGAGACTGCAAGTTCCCGAGAATCTCTCGGAACAAGGCAAATGATCTTCAGGCTTGTTTGCAAAACGCTGTTGAAAAACGAATTCGTGCAATACCAGCTGCTTGCCAAGCAAGTTTTGGGTAAACTCAGTTTTGAGGTTGGGTTTTATTTTTCTTGGGGGCTGGGGTGGGGGCTAACAGGTCTATCTTCAACTAAAGGCAGGGTTAGAGGTGGCTCAGCCGAGATGCCAAGGCAGAATGAGCTGCAGCAGGGGTGCGTGCTTTATACCATGCTAGTTCTGACAGCAGCACTTACCAGACAAGTGATGGTGAAGCGACAATTAAGAGAAACCTCAAYAGATTTCTGAAAACTCTAAGTTACAAATAAGGAACACCCAAAACATCAGAGACTATTGAACTCTCCTTCAGCAGGCTACCCAACAAACCAAGAACTTAGCCATGTTTAAGTATTTTGCATACTCTTACCCACATTAAGTTGCAAAAGGTTTTAGAAGATATGTTAAACCTCATGTTTCAAAATTTAAACCAACCTCTAACCAACATGAGTGAAACCTACCACAGAGAGCAGATCCTCCTACTTAGTTTTTATCCTTTCTTTTAAAGCACACAAAAACGGCTACAAGAACTGGCTGCAGTCCAGCCTAACTCCCTCCTCTGTGCAATAAAATTATTGACATGTAAAGAAAGAGCAAGACTGAGATTCGGATTTGAAGTAGTAAAGCAGGTGGCATTTTTTGGTGACTTGGCTGTATTATGAGCAACTTGTCACGCATGTGAAGATTTCATATTCAAATTCTCAAAACTGACTTACTTTTACCTATTAACGTACACCTCACTCCCCGCTCTTCCTAAAACCTACTTTAATACAATTATATTCCGATTACATCAAAAAAAGATACTTCAGATTTCCTCCTCACAGGCAATGAAYTTAACTGTATCTGTAACTAAGGAGATCAGAGCAAGGGCTTCAAAAGCAAACTGCTGGAATATAAGTAAACATAGAGACTTCTTTTAAAAAAGTTTCTTGTATACCACACACACATTGTGTACATACACACACACTCCAAAATGCTTAGACATCTTTCAAGGCTTTCACAACTCACTATAAATCCATACAAGTTATTCACAACTCCCTATAGTTTAAAAAACACAACCAGCTAAAAACGGATTGTACGTCAATATGTGCAACAGAAAACAAGACCATTTTTACTTTAGAACAGTCGCATTCAGCTACTGTTTGGTAAACGTACTGGCAATCGCATTTATTTCTGTGACTCGGGGGTTTTGCAGCCTGTTTCTGATCCCAGTGCTACCTGAATTATGCTTCAGTCCGTCTCAGCTTTTTGTTGGCCTGTTTACACATCTTTATGTGGCCACAGTACTTCAACTCGTTAAGTTGGTAATGATTAACACAATCCTGCAAAAGAGCAGAATGCTTCTGATTCTTTATAAAAAAAGCTACACAGAATGCAGGACTAATTTAATCTCATTTAGATATAGAAAGATTCATCATTTCATTCTGCAAGTGCAAGATGCTTTTTACTATGTCGAGGCAGCGAGCAAGAAACCAAAATAATGAGTTCACAGCCACATTTCTGGTTTTCACAGACTGAAATTCCATAGACTGAAAGAATAAACTGCCATCTTGAGCAATTAAGCAGCATTTCCTATCCACAAAAATATATTCTCCTTTGGCGTCACTAAACATTGCACAAACAACTCAGCTGCTCTTACAAAAAAACCAATCCTCTTTCTTGCTGGCAAGGTGAATTACTGGAATGCTCCTTCCTTGTCAAGGACAATGCAGGTCTGTATCAAGCAGATGTGGCAGGTTTGCCACTGCTACGCTGYGCCTCCCTGTTGTTAATGCAAACAGGGGAGTCCCTAAATAACAAAGGAGCAAGGGGCTGGATGGGGAGAAGAGGCAACCACCGACAAGCTGGAAAACATGACCCCAACACCACTCCACCTGGGGAGAGGACAGACAGCCCAGGGGAAATGTCCCCTCGTCACCACAGGCATGTTTTCCRGCTCTTCTCCCTCCCTAAACAAACAAAGCCCTGTGAACTGTACCTTTGCAAACTAATAACCTCATCAAGCTTTTACAGCCTCAGGAATCCAACACCAGCAGCTCCGGGAGATTCATTTCCCTGCCGGAGCTTCGGGTGGTGCAGTCCCTYGCGGGCAGGTGCCTGTATCGCAATGTGGGCAACGATCCCCGTCGCCAGACTCGGCAGATAGCCGGCTCCGCGGTCTGCAGAGCGGGAGGAAAGGGAGATGCTTCTCTGTAAGATCTACAGAAGATCAGACAATACAGGGTACGAGGTGGAAAGAGATACCACAGGAACAAGAACTGGTGAGAAAACACCAAAAACTGAATTATTTTAGGCTAAAAGAGATGGTTATATCTTAACTGTATCCTCCCATTTCACTCTTATTTCCCAGAGCCAAATCAAACCACTCTATTTGTACCACCCCCGTCCCTCCAAAAGTGGTTCATGTCACACACGCTGTTGGCTGCTCCACCAGAAATTTATTTTTCTTGGATAGATTTTCCCCAGCCCTTTCAATCAGGTTCAGCCAAGAAACACTCTCTACTTCRGGACTTTTCAAAAGGACTAGATAATGTTTACTTCATGCCAAGACACCAGGCATGCAACAGAAAAAAAGGTATCTGTAGAGAAAAGCAAGCCAGCTTCCACCTTCTGAGCAAACTCCCCTGCAGTTCAAGTCCCACATTTTTGGAAGGATCTCATGCTCAGACTAATTTTATTAGCATCCTGTGTGAAGCCTGCAACAAATATCCAGCAATTTAATAAAGAGTTGGAAAGGAAGAAAAGAGAGATGAATATTGGTCTGTTTCTTTAATTTGGATTCTTTGCAATCAACAGTATGTTATTTAATATCTGGCTCCGATTTGCAATAGATTCTTCTAGAAGATGGGATATTTTTAGAAGATGTTTTGATTGGCAGCATTGAAACATCTCATACAAGAAGCAGAGCTTCCATCATTACCCCAATCCTCCTCAGTTTCTCAAAAAATCATGAGATCAATCCCATCAGGAGATTTTTATCAAAGATGTGTTTACTTCAGGAGGGTTTTCTTATTCCTTTGGGGGAGAGAGAGGGGCAGTGAACTTACCTGACAGTCACTACTTTCCAGGAGTTATGCTTTTCTACAGAAGTGAATAATAGATTTTTTTTTAATTATTATTTTATTTTTTATTTACAAGCAAAAGCAAAGCATGTCACATTCACATGTCTAGAAGCTGGGATAAGAGCCAAAAAAAATTGAGCTGTGGCAACTTTCAGTCAAGCAATCCATGAGCAAAGGCAGCAAATGAAAATAGTTTGTAGTACTACGTCATCTTCCAGACCTTAATGCTTGATAAAATTTAAAAGGTTCACAGAAAGCAAAGAACAGAATACAGATTCTCAAGCTATCGAGATTTCTAAAATCTGCTGCAAACAATGTTGTCAGGCTGACAGCAGATTCAACAACCCAAGGTCTGATGCACGCTCACGCTATGAACAGGATCATTCACCATCATAGCGAATTATACTGGGCTGAACCTGAGACTTTGCCGCTTTAGGACAACACTCTTCTTCTGACTCATGTCAACGTTATTTGCCCATGTCTGAAGAAAGCGTAAAACACATGGTACATTTTCAAATGCATTCAAAAACTTTGAAGCCAAGCATTTCACAACAAAAGCCAACACAAAAGTAATTGTATCAGAAACAAAGAGCCATCACTGCAAGTCGATTACTACATAGCCTCAAAGGGTCCAAAGGGCCAAGCGGGCAGAACAGCCAAACTATTACGCATTTTCACTTCCCCAGACCTAGAGGATTCCCAGCTTTGGAAGAGATACGACAAATTTTTTTCATTAGCATAGCTGGAACGAGCTGTGGTAAGAACCAGAACCATAATGCAGCCATTGTACTTCAGTACTGTCATCTCGCTCAAAGGGCGAGGAAGTTCACGAGTACTAGAGAGGATGGAATGTTTTAACCTAAAAAAAAAAAAAAAGACAGACCTTGGTACAAAAGGAAAATGTCCCTCTGAAATTATCATACAATCTCTTGCAATAACAGCCAGGACTTCAAAAGTGATACTAGCCAGCACTAAGCTAACAGGCAATTACAATGATTAAAAAAGGGGCGTGGCCAAGTGAGATTTTTGCATGGTTTTTTACCTTCTCCAAGACATTTCTGTGAAGCGAGAGACGACACTCTTCTGTTCAGCTCTCTGCCCTAATGTGTGTCAAAAACTGATCAGAGGTACGACGGAGATGATTAATCCTCGAGGAAGTCGGGCAGCTGCTGTTCTTTGCGGTAGAGAGGAGGAGGAGGAGGAGGAGGGCTACCTATTTTCTCCACTGCATTGTAAGAGGCAACAGCATAAGCCACATTTGAGYAGATAATCACAAATTCTCAGAACCTCCTTTATCTCACTAAGCACCAGCTATACAAATAAAGCAAGATGCTTTTGGACAAGCTACTCTCAGAAATGAAGTGAGACACAGGAGAGCTCCATTACTTCAATTAATACTCCCATTTGTCAGTCAGCGGTTCTCAAGGGCAGCAGGGACAGGCACACACACATCCCAGTATTTCCCATCTGAACAAAAACCCCAATCGCTTGGCAATAAGCATCCATCTCACTTTAAAACTCCAGTCAATCTCTATAGGACCGGGGGTGGGGAGAAAAGGCTTCACCGGATACGTATTCTTGGAAATTTTGTTTTCAGTCTCTCAAACTGGAAGGAAGATTACACAATTTTCTCCCAGGCCTAATAAATTTAAGTGAAAACAAATATTTTTCCAGTAAGACTACTACAGCAAGATCCAGAACTGGAAGATTACTTTATGTACTAGTTTGACTAGTTGAGAAATTCAAACACCTACATCAGAGAGGGGGAAAAAAAAAAAAAATATCCTACTAGAAAGCTCCAAGGGGGGGGGGGGGGGGGGGGCAGGGGGAGTTTCAATTCTGTAAGGCAAACATTTAAAGTAACCAAGTGCTCTGGATGCAGATGGTTGTTAACAAGCAGACAAGAACTAGATGAAAGCGATTTTGAGGAATGCCACAACATCAGAGCAAAACAATAAAGAGAGGATTCCTACGGCAGATTCACTGAGCAACACCCAGCTACAGCAACAAACTCTCATTAGCGGGGACCACTTCGTTACCGCTATGAGAGACTGCGGAGGTTACCTCCCTGACGCTGAAGTCTTGCAGTCAACGCTTGCTCCAAGGATCACAACTAAAAGGTTCTGGGAATTTACGACCAAAGCCTTCACAGACATGACAACAATGAAGAAAAAAACCCACAAAATTTTCTACGCATCTTACCCTCTCTAGGAGTTGCATCACTGAGCATCGTGAAGTTTCAGATACCATCTTCTTAAGTTGTGGGAAAGATGGAAAAAGGAAGGAACAAAAAGGAAAGTGGGTGCAAGACACCTAGAGTTCCTGTGCACCCCAACTCCTGACCTGAGTGGTGGGCAAACCTTGGTCCAGAAGCAGCTCCGCTGCAGAAATGACCAAAGGACATAAAGCGAAGGAGAYGGCAAACAGGCAACTACTGCCCATGGGGGAGAGGGAAAGAGCAAAGGCGAAAGAAAGTCATATACACACAGAGGAAAAATTCATATGCACATACAGAATTCAAGTAAACACAGTTGATAATTTTCACCAGTTCTTCATAAAGCCACCAAAAGGCTTAATCAAGTCACTTTTCCTTTAATTTATCGYAGAAGAGTGCCTTGTCCTAGCACACAAATTCACTTGCTCAAGCACAAGAAAACAACAGGTAGAATAAGCAACTCAATTTGCAGAGCAGCTAACCTGATTAGGGCTTACCTGTACCCAGCCTGAAGAGGCATTTGGTTTCAYGAGTTTAACATAACCAAAGCACGCCTGGTAACAGCAAGCAAAGGGGGGGGGGGAAGGCAGGTCTGTGCCATGACAACTAGGATGGGTTACGAAAGCTTTCCCTCTACAGRGGATATTTTGAAAATAAATGCTACCTCAACAGCCAGCACACAGGAGAATTAGCTGCAAAAATAACTAGAACTCCTTATATCAAAAAGACCTGGACATTAATGCAAGAGAACTAATGCAGGAGTGAGGGGAGGGGCACTAGGACACGTTTGACAAGTCRAAGATTCACACAAAAGAGTGAACAAGTACAGAACCGCTGTAACTGGAGACAGATGTAATTTCAGCCTGTTAGTAAGAATTCAAAGAACGGCTAATGTTCATAAAAAAAGCAGCTGAAAAAAAAAAAMCAACCCAGCAAAGTTACACACTTCATAAGCCAGTTTAAGATCTAATACAGAAGACAGTGTCAATCAAAGCCTTCAGGTATGATTTTTCTACAAGTATCACTTATTAAAAATAGGTTTAAATAACTAACAGTTAAGTTGTTTCGGGCTTCTTGCCCATTTCCAGAGGCAGGGAGAGGGGGATGGTGGGGGGGAGTGAGGGCTCAATATGGAAAGCTGTCTTTAGGCACAATATGAATCATCACACCGAAGAATTTTCTTCAAGTGGCTGGCTACTACTCAAATAGATTTATTTTATTTAAAATGGTAAGGCTTTGAATGATATGTGAACAACCAACCTTGGAGAAATCATTAGATGACACTCAGGTGTGTATATTATGATGAAAAATACTTGAAAATTAATCTGTTTCAATTTAATCCATCTTGACATAGGAAAAGTGGTTAATGCCTTGAAAGACTTCCTAATGTGGTTGTTTCTTCAAATTATTTTCTGCTGTCTCAGTATAAACAGCATCTTCCCTTTGACTTTCAGAAATTTCTGCAAATGGCAGGAGCACTACCTACAGCACAGAAGGAGCAGAGAATAATTTTCTTGTTTTAGTCTGAGACAGTAAAAAGCCAATACCACAAAATGTTGCATACATGGAGCAAGAGYCCTGCAAGTGTTCTGCATTCAAAATGCAGATCCACAGAAGGCTAATTGTCTCATTTTTTTGAAATAGCCAGCACTGGAATAGCAGAAGYCACATGGAGAAGGGCTCCAATTCACACAAAAATAGGCAGATTTAGCTGCTGCAACTTTTATTCATGGTACTGTCCCAGCCTAGGAATAGTAATGGCTGCTAAACAGAAATATTGTCCCCTTGGCCACCGGGATGTGAGCCTCCAGCAGAGAAAAAAGCCACTAGGAACAYGGAGAGCCATTATCTCTTCACAACAAACTACCCAGATCAGGAACCGGGACCACGGGAGTTAAATTTTGTCAGAAGCTGCCGAAGCCAYGCCGAGCCAAGCTCACCGAGCACCAAAGCACCTTCAAAGCCGCCTGCCTCTTGCTCAGCTCTCACCTGGGGACCAGAGCCCTGCCCCGCAGAGGTGCTCTCTTTTCCTTAGTGCTGACACCCACAGCACCCAGGGCAGGACAGGACCCGAAGCAACGGCACTGGGCAGACTGGAGGTGAGCACCAAGCCCCGTGCCCGGCGGCAGAGCTGTTGCCCCATACCTTCTCGCGAGGGTGCAGGGAAAGTACACAAGGCACGCGCAGGCCGCCGGCACCCGCCGCACCCGCCTCTGAACGCGTTAAGCTCCTTCTCGAGCACTTTTAAGGCCGGTCACTGTGGGCGACAGCAGCACGCAGTGCTTTTGCCACCTAGAATGCAGAAGCAAGTCAAAAAAAAAAAAAAAAAAAAGCCAGGGTGCAAAGTATTGAGTTTATTTGATTTGATATCTCTTCCTGCAATGCAATGTATCTTTACGTGGCATAACATAGTGAAAACCAACTTCCAGGGGCACATATAGTCCCTATGAGTGAAGCCGCTCATCACTCAGTGCCTGGAAGCACAGAGTGCATGGAGGAGGAGGAGCAGCAATGTTTGCAACATCCAGAGGCCCAGGAACGAACCGGGACTGCGTGCTGCTGCATTGAGAGGTGTCCTCTCCAAAGTTAAATGGGCAGAAGAAACATGTTGACTACTAGCCAGCTTCTGATGCAGACAGAAGACAAGGGCAGGGCAGAACCGGCTGTCACTACGCCCAAGCTTTGCAATTACGACAGAGAAAAATCAGAAAGTGGCCGTGCAGAGCCCGGCAAGGAACCGTACGTAACCCCCGGCCAGCAGGCAGCCGCGTCCAGAGGGCACTAACCATGGCGGGGACCGGCTCACGGCAGCTTCCCGGTCACAAGCTACCGGGGCAAGGCCAGAAGCTCAGAAGACTTAATACCTAACTTAATAATAGAAAGATTAAATATCTAACTTGGTAACAGAAAACCACAGATAAGATACACGGAAGTGAGACATTCATGCACTGATGTTTAAGCTAATCTGGAAAGTAGGAATTTCTTGCCGGCTTGCTACAAGTAATTTAATTGCAGAGTCATCTAAACCCAGTGCCTTTTACTGCCCTCCACCGCCTCTGATCACCTAACTGGGCGGAAATACGGGGCTAGGTGGATGGCTGCTGACCTCAAACTTACACCCACTTAAATATGGGGACACAAACACCCCTCTCCATCTTTTTCTGCCAAGAAACCATTTTTTTGGTGATTTCTGCCTACTGCATCTACATAAAAACCCTTTGCTTCTTACTCAAGAGTGGACTGGATTTGATAATGCAATGTAACGTCACCAGCCCTGAAACAGCAAAAGCTCAATATTGGTCATTAAGCAGGAGCCGCCAGGGAATTCACTAAATGCAGATTGCCTGTAAAGCCGTATCAGCTACTCTGCTACAAAGGCTGCTAAATGGAGACAGCCAATTTTTAACCCAACTAAGCTTACAAAGACCGCCATGAATGCAAACGGGGTAACAGCTCCAAACATTTAATCAAGTATCATAAAAGAAGGGAATGAGCTCAAACTGCACATGGGCTGGGACTAAAAGTACTTCTGAGATAAAATATTTTTTACCTAGACTTGGAAAACAAGTGACAGCAGAGTATTTCCAAAGCTTTACCTGTAGTATCAGAGAGGAAAGACTTTGTGGCAAACATTCCCAAGATGACTGAAGTTCTCTCATTTTCTGTTTGCTGGCCAGGACAAGTTCAATCTACAGACGGCTGCTCACTCCGGACAATGCATCAAATCACCTTCCTCTACCTAGCATCAATTTTTCTGCTCCCAACAGAAAATACAATTAGACTTCAATCCGATTCACATTGCCTTCCATTAATATTTTAAAGTCCTCCGTTATACAAATAAAATCCCTGCAACATTTCTTACAACATCATTACGTGTTACTATGGAAACTGCTAAAATGTCACAAATACAAAAGCCGAAAGCTCTGCCGCATAAGGAGTACCCTGATCCACCTTACTTCCCTCTTTTGGTAATCTGATGACCAAATSTTTTGAGCCTAATAAAAAAAAAAGGTCACCGTTATAGTGGGGTGTGTATATATATATTTTTTTTTTACATTGCTTTAAGTTAGTGAATGTTTTATTAAGTAAGCAGCCAAATGAAGTCACATTTCACAAATCCACCCTGTCAGGAAGCACTTTTTAAGAAGTGAAATGACACTCAAAACTACCTGACAAACTCAGTGCTGCAAGGAGACACCTGAAACTGCAGCGAGATCTGGGTCAAAAACTACCCCTTCCTCCCACTCCCCCGACTGTTTCACTACATAAGTGAGCGACAACTCAAATTATGTATTTTACACAGTAAGGATGCACKTATTTAACAGGTAAACAGAGCTGTAACTCTTTAAAATGGGCTAAATATCTTTGAGACTTAAACACTTCTGGAAAGAGCATGCTCATGCTCATTCATAGGACAGCACAAATTAATCTGCTTCAGAAGCAGAAGCGTCACGAGATGTGCCAGCCGAACTCTGCCACCACTATCACAGGGAACATCTCGTTTTGCAGTTAAGACATCACGGTTGCACATGAGCACCAGGGAGAAAACAGCCATCTGCCAAGTTGTTCACCTTCACTAACCTGACGGCTTACAACTAACAGAAGAGCTTTAAATACATCACCGTGATGACCTCCCTGCTTGGGTACAATAACCAGCCACGGACAACTGCTGGAACAACAAGTGTGTTTTGGCACAAAGTTGGAGGCTGGTTTTGTGGAGGTGCAGACAACAAGAGAGYTACCTTCAACACGACCAATTTGCAGCAAAATTTTTGAGCACCCCATCTTCATAACAAAACCGGTGAATTTAAGCTCTCAACAGCTCAAGGCTCTGACTGTCCTCTTTTAAATATTCCCCTTCACCAAAGTATCATCCCCCTCACTGCTGAGGTGATGCAATTTAATGAAAAAGCACGTTCTACACGGAAACCCCAAGCACCGTTAACCAAATCCTTAACTCGGCGCGCCCGTGCCAGGTACCCTTCCCATAAATAGCTTGTTCAGTGCTGAGGTCAAAGCTGGAGCAGGCATTCCAGAAAGTAACCTTATCACAGAAAAGGTCAGAGGGTGTTGGGGGGGGAAAGAGCTGAATGCGACTTAAGCAAACCATTTCATTACATCAAAAACCAGCACATCAGCAAGTCTTTCAAATGCAGAGAGCAACAGCCAGAGGATGTTAGAGACAACTCGAGTGCAGTGGAGAATCGAACCATCCCCAGTTCCTGTCTGGCTCCAGAGACATGAAAGGCACCTGCAACAGGCTCAACTGCAATTCAAGTTTCTCTTTCCACTTCCCAGCTGAATTACTAATCAATACACAGGCCTTCACCCATCTGTATTTTTAAGTCCTTCCTTTCACTCAGAAATCCAGCAAGTAACACCTAAATCAATTTTTTAAGTTCTCTTCTACCTACAGCATTTTATCGGAGGATGGCCCAGCAAAGCCATCCAGCTCTCCAAGCCTTTGAAACSAGACACTTGCAAAATGCACCATATCCAGGGTGTGCCCAGAACACGCTCCGTGGAAAAATCTGTTGGGGTAGTGCCAGTTTAGCAAGGAAAACATTTTCCCCCAGCTGGAAGTCTAGCGAGGCGCTGCTGCCGAGCTAGTGCAACCAGGACGTATCTGCTGGAGGAGAGAACAAGGGGGGGGGGGGGAACCCATGTTACTGCATAATGAAAACCAAAATCTTTCAGAAAGAAAAGCACATCCGTGAAGTACACCTTTACAATCTCTTTAAGGAAGYCCATGTTTGCCATTGCTCCAGTTTTAATCTTAGCCATATAGTCACTTTTCATCTTGTGTCAGCATYAGCAAGAATAAAAACGCAGCTCTAAACTGTAGCTGCTTACAGATGCTGGTGTAATGCAATACAAAAGTCTTTYTCCCATCCCCTAATCAGTATACTAGACTTCAATATTAGAGATCAGCACTAAATGGGGCCCCTTTCCCTTGCTCAAACACTAACTGCAATTTCACATGAGATTGTAGGAAAGCAGACGAGTTACCACACCAGGTCTTTAATGCCAGTTCACATTCACAGACTTCACAAACATTTTTTTCTGCTGCTTCAGATGCTGTGACAGGCTTTTTCCAATGAAAAGTAAAGTAAATATTTATGCAACCCTATCCAAAGTGTCACCCACAAGTCCTAAAAAATCTGAACTACAGCCCGTTCTTACTCGCTGCCCCACTGGGTAAGGGCTATAGAGACAAAGTGTGGTTTATTGGCAGTGCCAGACACCAAATCACTTCCAGYCCTCCGCATTATCTTTCATACACCAGCCCAGCGCAGCCCCACAGCCCAAGAAACAAGCAGAGAAGATCCAACTCCAAACAGAACAACCCAAACCCCTGCAAGAGCACCAAAGGCATCTGCGAAAGASATGCTTTGTCTGCATTCAGCCTCCCACATGTACCAAATTCAAACGCTTTCCAGCACCACAGCACCTGACTCCACCGTTATTCTTCGTACACGCGACCCAACACCGACTGCTAGTTCCCTTCTGCTCCCCACAAAGCAACTGTGACTTCAGCCCAGAAAGATAAATTTAAACCAACGCATCAAACTCCCTCTAGGACGAAAGCCAACAACACTGCCTTAACCAAGTTCTGTGGACGGCAATGTGAGTACTTACACCAAAAACACCTAGCCTCCCTTCCATACTCCAGTAAGGTCTGCATGAAGATCAAGGCTTAAATAAAGTCAGAAACAACTATTAGACACCCATTGTATCTATAAAAGGTGTACTACGACCAACATTTCTTGGAGAAATAACTGACTCGTTTTTCTTAAGATCCTTCTCAAGCAGTGTGCTCATTTGCCCTCTTTTCTTAAAAGCAAGAGGGACTTGCGGAGTGTCCTACTTACTCTGGATACCTGATTAAGCATTTTTGAACAATGAACAGCTCTCTGCTATTCCGCTTTCAAATGCAAAGCAAGAATATGTTCAAGACTTGCTCTCTTTTCCCAAATGAAAGACACTTGAGGGACATCTCTCTTGACCAACCTATTGCTGCTGAGCAGCACATGGATTACAAGCAATTCAGGTATGACATACACAAGTTTTCATAAATAGCTGAAAATTAGAAGGTCAGGCACTGTGCTGTAGTTGGTACCTACAATCACAGCTAGAAGTCAAGAACAAGAAAAACACCACAAAAAGCCAAGCAGGTAACTGAAAAAGTCATAAAGAGTAGAGACAAACTTTTAAGATTGCTCTGCATAGATCAGTTAGTGAAATGTGTTTGTGACCAGTAGGAAAAACTTCCTTAGTCCCCACAGCGTGGGATTTGCCATCTGAACTACATCTCCATGGAGTCACAGATTTGAGAAATGCTATTTAATAGCCCTTGAGATACAGGCTTCCTTATCAAGCTCTCGCTTGAAAAATATAATCAAGGGAGAAAAACTAGAATTTCTAAATCCTATTTCTCCGCCAACTGATGCACCAACTGCAACTACCCCTGAAACAACCACTGACGCAAGTGCCACACGCATCCCTCTCCAACACAGGACTTTGAAATCAGTGCTGACAAAAGCACGTATTAGCAAGAAATCTTCATTACTACTCCAAGTCCAGCAATTCTGAAATCCAGGCAGCACGATGTGACACAGCACAGGGAGGAGTCAACACACAGGCTCCAAGGCTGTGAAATGATTCACTGCAACACTGAAGTGCAGAAGGTGCTCCGATTTCCCACCAGTAAATGGGGATAATTAAAGTGTGCTTAGGCATCATGGCCATAGGCATCGTAACAACCACAACTGAACACACCGTAAGTACTGTCTGACCCTTGTAAAAGGTGGTGTGAGAAGTCAGTCACTAGGAATTTCAGTTCACTCTCAGCAGCTTGATTTAAGTGCCATCAAAACAATGACTTTCCAGATAAGAAACCTGAACTAAAAGATAAGTTCCGATTAAACATTTGTTTTCACTAACTTTTCAGAATTTTCTTCCATAGTACACAGACTGAAGTTGGGGATTGCAGAGACTAAATCACGTACCACTCACCAGCTAATGACTACATTGCTGCTCAACACAGTTAACTAATCAGACAAAAATAATTGACAAATTCTGATGAAACTAGTCTACAGCCAAATGCAAGACAACCAAAGAAACTCACCAGTCTGAGAAAAACACCCACTACGGAGATGCATCAGCCACATGAAATATTTCCCACTTCTTAGTACAGGGCCACAGAAATACCAGGACTTTGATTACTGCTAAACCATCACTTGGCCACATAAGCCAGAGCCCAGCCAGCAGCCCTCCAGCACTGGGAGGAATTCACATGCCCTGCTCCGAGCGACCTTTCACAAACAGCAATTCCTGATCCTACCACGCTGACAACAGCGTTTGGGCCCTTTCAAAGCAGCACAGGTTTCGCCGATGCAGACGGCTGCTGCCTACAGTCACACCCAGCCAAGGAAGTTCGGTACGATTCTCTGCAGAGGAGGCTCCAACCTGCCTTCGTCACCACCAAGCAGAGGCAAAGCTTCTCTAGCTCCTAACTCTGCCACCGCACGCACTTTTGAAGCGACATGTAAGAGGATCTTAGCTGCGAAGCAGAGTTTTATAGTATTAATCTGAGAGCAAATGAAATGCAACATGGTGGTCCTTGATCCACATAAACCTAAGAATGCATCACGAACCAGCCCTGTCTGCACGCGCTGYCTTTCTCCATCGGCTGCGTAAGAATCAAGAGCGCCTTGTTAAACCAAGCCCATAGCTGGCAGGGCTTCCCAACAAAGGTGTAACGAATACCTCCCTGCTTTGTTTATGCATTACATGATGGCCTGGTTATGCACCYGAGTGACAGCACCTACCTGGGCAGCAGGTCTTTGAGTGCTTTAAAAGGACCTACCAAGTTCTGATAGATCCCTAATGCTACTGGAAAGATGCAATTCCTCAGGGAGATGCTGCTTGGCTACAGATAGCCAAGATCAGGTGGGCCAGAACAGTACAAGTGCTTCGAAGTCTGTCCTTGACCAGATACTGATTCTGGAATGCCACCATGCCAGAAAAACTCAAAGGTCAGCTCTTATCTAAGCATGATGTAAACACGTCTTTGTTTCTTTTGCATGCTTCTACTTGAATCCCAGAGGCAGTCAGTGACATGGCTACTTACTGCAAGCAAGCTACAAGACACAGCATTTGTAGCATAACTCTCACTAAAGATCTAGAAGCAAGGAAGCAGTTTCTTGGGGAAAGGCAGGGGCACCCAGGAACAATACATMGCCAAGGGATGCTGATTGAGGGATGAGACAGAAGTTTTTATACTCATTAAGATATTCTGTCTCACTACCGAAATTAAAATAATCAGGGTAAGTCTTCCCTCTAATAAGCAAATTCAGTAAGCTGCAAAATCCAGCCATACTTGGGCAACCCTGCAAAAAGTCTTTGCTTTTCTGTGTTCACACAAACGTAAAACAATGGTTCTGTACAATAAGCTGGCCCAAGGCAGCTTCCCAGTGGAAAAGTCAGCTCTTCCCCTTCCTGTCTCTTAGCGCTACTTTGAAAAGAATATTTAGAACTACTCAGATGCTTGTACCGGCTCTTAAGGTTGACTTCAGGAGTTTCGCTAACAAGCACAAATGTGCATTCAGCCTCAACTTCAGTAATGCCAGAGCYCGTGAGACCCAGTGTCAAAGCACTCATGCCAACAGGACAGTCAATGCTGGGAAGACTAATTACTAAATACCCACAGGCATAAGCTTTAAACTAGGTTTGGTGGGCCTGGCCTAGATGCCAGTGTGCATACACACCAGCTTTTGAACCTATAGACAATAGAAGGATCGTTCTTTTATTAGCTTTAAAATCTTTGGCTTTTTAAGCGTACTTGGGAGGTTGGGAATGTAAAGGCATGACTAACACAAAGGGCAGAAAAGTCAGCAAAGAATTTCACGCATCACGTCTCTGAATACCGCACTTCCTCTTGGGATTAAGATGAGCGGCAAAGAAATTTCACTTTGCTAGACAACACGTGAATCTATGAAACCCACAATATGGGAAATTTAATATTACTCTGGACAGAATTTTAATCAAATGTCTCCTCTAATAACTATTACAATACTTATAAATGCAATTTTACTCCTAATCCCAATAGTAAGTTTGTGGACATTATAAAACAGGAATGAAGTTTTTAAACTCTCGTTTCTAACAGCACAAGAACCCCTTTATGTCCAGCCAGCAGGGATCACATGCTCAGCTACTAGCTTTGCGCTGGGAGAAAGGCGAACTCATGCCACGTTTAAGACTTCACATACAGAAATTCATCCTATGCTAACATCCCAAAACATGATGTGACATTTAGCTGGTATTTAATATTCAAGAGATGTAACATCTGTTTATCAGCAGTCATCCATATGAGTGTGTTTTCGGAGGATGCTTACCAAGCACACACACTGTTCACGTCCACCTACCTAGTTCAGTAAAATCTGTGTCAGGCAGTACTCGACCAGCCATTAACATTACTTTGGACAACAGTTATTTCTCCACAGAGAGCTGAACAAACCCAGAATAGTGCAGGTATGCAAAAGTCCTGGTGACTACTCCCAGCCTTGATCGGAAAGCCGTCCGCATTCCAAACAGGACCCCTGTGACTGCTGCAGGGAGCTTTTTGTCGACCATAGCTATACTTCACAGACTGAGGTTTAAGTTCAATAGGTGCATCATGGTGGAAGAGATCATCTACTGATGCAAGCAAGATTTTACACAGACCATGCACAGAACATGGCCTTTTAAGAGATTTGTGCAAAATACTGTGATAGGCACTCCTAGGGAAAACTCTTGTCCTTGGAAGAAAAATTTCCCTTCTTCCTTGACCTATCTCAAGACCTTTTCCCTCGATGAAGATCTTCCTCCTCCACACACAAACTGACACCTAACACAGCATCCAGTTAACAACATAATTAGGAGGCTGCTGTCATCATTTAATGCAACTCGCAGACAAGAAGAAAATCCCCAACAATAATTTCCCAGATTCAAGAAGAGAACACACTCACTTCACACTTCCACTTGGACCAAATCCTTTCAGAGTTTTTTTTCCAGGCAGTTCACTTAACAACAAAAAAAAATAATCCCCCAGTCACAAGCATGCTGTCAGCTACAAAGATTCAGACTGGCCTTACTTTACATAACTGGTTTACAACAAAGATTCCCAGTGTAAAAAGACAAACATCTCATTTCAGGGGACAGGTCCAACACATCATGGAGAGAACCATTTATAATATTTCGGGTTTGTATCTGCAGCACTGCACCACTCCAGCCAGTATTTCCAGGACTTGCTGCTCCACAAGAACACCAATGACTACCGTATGCACGAAGAATTTTATCTTCAATGTTGCATGTGCTGCCTGAACTAGGAAGTGCGCTGCAAATCACACCACACTAGTTTTAACAATTACTACTTTGATCTAAGCCCATCAAAAAGAAGCATTCCTACAGAAACCAGATTTTCCATCTGCCACCTTTCACCTCACTCTCCCCCCACCAGAGGTAAGCAAAGCATGACTGCTACTTACAGCGGTACGTGGGGTTGTTCTGGGTCTGCTTTGGTCAGTTCCTCTTCTTCAACATCAGACTCTCCTCCCGAGCTGCTGTCAGTGACATCCGAGTCAAACGCTTGTTCGCTGGATCTCAAGTTGGCCATACCACTGGCCGTGAATCTCTCCAGTTCTTCCGATATTGAATCACTCTTCAAGAAGCTGCTTAGGCCTTCTGAAGTAACTGTTTCACTCGCAGCTTTCCTCAAGGCTGCTTCTGCTTTCCTGGTCAACATCAGCTGGCTCCGATGCCTCAGGGGGTCCAAAGTTGGAAGCTTGCTCAGAGTTTTCTCCAAGAAGCCACCCAACTGCTGCTGGATGTGTCTCTCCACCTGCTTTGCCTGCACCACCTGCAAGCGTTTCTGCAGCCTGCGGGCACGGTTCTCAATGTCTGCCTGCCGTCGCAGCAATGCTCTCGTCCTCATCTCAGAGTCGAGAGCACTGTRGTGACCGGCCAACAGAGAAGGTTTCTGCTCCTCCAACTTACTGCTCCCAAAGTCAGAGTGACTAGCAACACCAGGCAACCTAGTCTCTCCACTGCCACTCTCGAGCACCCGCTGTTGCTCCGTGGAATTAAGGGAAGATTTGCTTGCAGTGCTATTATTGCTAAATGGAGTTGTGTGCTCTGCATCAAGGCTTCTATGTGGAAGAGTGCAATTGGTCAACCCGGTCTTCAAGTCCCCCAATTCAGAACCTCCTGCATTATAGTCAACACCCTGGAGGGCAGCAGAAGGAAGAGCACACTTCCCACCATTCAGAGAACTAGAGTTTTCATGGTCTGAATTGGTGCTTTTGGCCAATTTCTTGGCCAAGCCATTTACAGGCGCTTGCGGCAGAGGTGGCTGGCTATTAGTACTCATTGTTTTTAGATTCTCCAAAGTGAATTCCAACACTGGTTGCCTCCCCAACAGATCACTTGTTTTCAAGAAGGACTGAGATAAGAGAGAGTGAGATTTAAGGACTGTCTGCTTGTTGAAGACTCCTTGCAGCTTCAGAGGCTCTTTTGAAGRAACAGATGTTACATCCGAGCAGAGATAAGAGGCCACTAGCGGCTGCAGCTTGCCCAGCTCTTCCTTCGTAGGGTTGTTTCGGAAATCTAAACTGGGATCCTCTGGAGCAATGGCTTTCCTTTTGGTGCCGTTGGCAGCCAGGAGGATGTTGTTGGCGTTGCCGTTGCTCTCGGCACTGCCAGGCGACAAGGTGGAGGATGGGGRAGCCAGCTTGAATCGGATGTGGTGAGCTTCAGCTGCTGCGTCAGTGAGAGCGGGCGCCATCGCAGCCATTCAGCACAGAGAGACGGGAAGTCCAGCCTCTCCCGGTGCTGAGGCCAGCTCCACTGCCTCCCACTGCCTCTCCTGAGGGCAGCCTACAGAAGGGAAGGAGAAGGAGAAAGTTAGGCATTGCACTTACAGAAAATAAAACAAACAAGACGGACAACAGCAGCARGACTTATCGACGCCTGGTAAAGCCACGCAAGCTTCACGTTCAGCACGGCATCCTCCCTCTGCGACCACCAGCCGCATGCTCAGCGGAGCCATCCGGGCACCAGGCAGGTAAAAACAGAAGTAGCAACACGCAAGCCAGTCCTCAGGATCTCCCATAGCTAGTGCCTGCCTGTAACTACTATCCTCATCTTTCAGTCCATCTACCCAGCACACCAGCACCCTTCCAGGCCTCTGTGAAAGGGCTGGCCCTGGTTACACCCATTCCTCAATGCCAGCAGCTCATCAATTTCATCTTCAAAATCCTTGAGCTACGTCTACAAAACAGTTTTCACTGCTTCTACTGCCAGTTCAGGTGCGTTAAAAATGACAAATTAGAACCATAACATGTAACAGAGACTGGGCTTGAGGGGAACGAACCTCCATATGCTTAAACTGCCAGTGGCTGAAGAAACTCCACCACCCCACACCCACTGGCAACCCCACCGCTCCCCTGAAAGCCTTGGATTTGAAGAAAGTCGTTTCCCTGGTGCATATGAAACCTACTTTCCCAGAAGCACACTTCCGAATAAGCCAGGTGATTTCCAGTGTTAGCAATTCCCATTTCTCTTTCAAGAACATGGATAAAGATTAACCCACACGCACACCATGACAGAGCAGTTCTACGCTCTGACTATAATACCAAGCCATGGCTTAACTCTACTAGATCAAACAAGAGAAATAACCACAGACCTTTTATTCGTGTGTATTGCAACCTTTCCCCCTCCATCACCTTCACGTCTCTGGTCACTTACCCACTTTCTTTACCACTAAAAGTGTCGGTGTTCTTAAAGTCTTCTTTTTAACTGCATTCACATAACCCACAGCACAGGCTATGCTACCAGTGCAACAGTTACTTTATTTTCCTTTTGCTGCAAAATTTATCTAGCACCTTCATAAGCTATTTCAATGTCAATTTAATAATACAAGTTGCCCTGATCTCTTGCCTGATATGCCAATCCTCTAATTTTACATAAATTTGCATAAGCTTGTTGTAGGTGTTCATTAAYGCACCCCAATGACCAAATTAATATACCGCTTTACAGGAAAAATGAGAACTATCTGAAGTTTGAATATGTTGAATGAGCAAAATTTAACAGCCAGTTTTGTTTCTAGCCTCAACCAGCTGCACCACAGTTGCTCCCCAGCGTCACACCAGGTGCTTCCCCATAACGGGGACCACAGACAGACATTAGGGCTGAAAAACACTAAGTACTAAAAGCTGAATTTTTGTGAAAAGTCAGACATGAGTTAGAGAAACAAATCCACATCCCCATGGAGGGAAGGCCCTCAGGACAAGCTCAAAGTTATTTGCTCTGTTTGCTTTCCAATGAGCATGTACGTTGGCCAACTGGCAGGTCCCTCACCGGGTCTACGATTCAGACCATCTGCAGTCTTGCTAACTAACTCTCTCGCCAAACCCAGTTAGGTGACACAGAGGAAGAAAGGATACACTCACAGAGAGACTGATAAAAAAAAAAATTGAAGCTATTGTAACAGAAGTATAGAGACACTTGAGGTGGGCTCAGACTTCAGAAGTCCCCTGTTGACAGAACCTGGCCTATTTTGTAACCACCTATACTTTGTCCTTACTGAAAAAAGGATACTGCACACCTAAAAATTTACTGCAGGCTCACTGAAAATGGCTTTTAGTCACCATTTGGGTCCATAAATAGAGACTGAACATGACTATTCAGGGAGGAAAGAAAAAAAAGGAACTTGCAGGGAACTTTCCACTTGTAGCTAGGACACCCTTGGGAGAGGAGGGAGGAAGACTGTCAGAATAAAGGACTTCCCCYGCTCCAGCCTCCTACCAAGACCTTCACTACAGAGACACGTACACTTGGAATGACCGTTCCTAACGGGCGCTCTCAGTTCTGCAGAAACACGCTGGTCTGTCTTCCAAAGGAARACTCCTGGATCAGTGCTCTTCACCACAATTACCACCACAGCATTGCAAGAGATCGAGAGCAGCTTAGGAAATACCCATACTCCAAAAAAAGCAGAAAAACCTGCACTTGGTGCTGAATGCAATGATTCTTTATGAACATATTTGCACTGCAGCCATTTAGGAGTTTACCTAGGCTGAAGAGTATTTTAGAGTAAATTTGTAGGTCATTAACTTGAGTTAAATTAACAGAAGTAGAAAACGGAAGCGAAACTTTCATACTGCCTTCTCCAGGTTAGCAAACTCAGTTTAAAAAGAAAATCCTCCTACTAAGCTACCGCAGCCCTCCTTGGCTTCACTTTCAATTGGGTGGACAGCATTTAAAATACTTTGGAAGCCTGGAAAGCCTCCCTTAAGAATAAGGCTTTGTTCTAGTAGCTTAAAGATGACCTCCAAAAGTTATTGGGTATATTTTTTTTATTTTATTTAGGTCCTTATAAACTATCTGCATGCTAGACAGCACGCGTTTTTCGAACRCTGAATTAGATCTCTTCTCTTACAAACAACTCTTGCAAAAAAAAACATTAAGGAACATTTGTAAGCATGTTCCCTCCCCTCTAAGTTTTGGTTGTTACTAAAGCCATATTACGCTTATCAGTAATTTCTTCTTAAYAGGGAATTGGAGGGGAGAGGGTGGTAAAGCATCTCTCTGAGGTGACCACAGGAAGGAGATATAAAGAAAAGGACAGGCCACATGGACACAGTCTGAGGAACTTTCAGAGTGCTCTGAGAATTTTGACAGTAATTCCAAGAATTATCCTGAAYCTTGTGTCTGCCTCTGGGACTCAAACCATGCTGGCAAGTTCTACCCAAACTGCTATCACCCATCAATATTAGTAGATTGATGTGAGCACCCACGGGTCCCTTTTTTTGGTGTTTCTCCACCAAGGGTCTATGACTCCCAGSACTTGAGTTGACGTACGTGTGACTAAGAGGCTTCTCCTCCTGCATAAATCCTGCTGGTAGACAACTGTCAGAGTAACTGGATTACTTTACTGCTCCAGTTCCACCACCACAGCGTGTGTGCTGCAGTACAGCTCCAGCCCTGCCTTCAACAGCCGCAGCACGACACCTCGTGCTAGACTTCACCTGGGAAGATCCAAAAGGAGCTTCTTCTGGAAGGCCAACATGGCGTTTACAACGTGTCTTAAGAGAATACTCAAAATCCACAAGCACATTCTTGATTTTCACTTTAAAACTAGAGCACTGCCAGAGCAGTTAGCATTAATTAACAGAGGAAAGATGAAAGGCTCTAGTAAGCAGGTAAAAACAGGGTAATCGTAACTCGCCCATCTTCCCTCGCTTCCCRAGGAGTGCACGCGAGGCCACTGAGGGAAAGTCACCAGGCCTACTCAGGTGGCTTCACCCACAAWTCCACGTCAACTACACCAACATTCAAACTCTTACCGCTTTTTAAACACAGAGCAGAGGGAAGAGTGGGAATAAGGTCAAGGCAACGATGGGATGTTAGAAGAGGCACGASGAACGCGCCCAGTTACACTATACCCCGGAGCAGCTATCGGGTCACGACACCCCTGAACACAACAATCCTTCAGCATGCTGAGTTATTCAAGATCGTCTGCTTTTAAAACTCGATTTTACAACCAGACCTTGAAAGGAGAACTGGGTTTCTAAGCACATGATTTTGTGCAACACCTCAGAAAGTAAGYCCAAAATGAGCACAGGAAATTTTTGCTCTCTGAAATCTTTGTGACAAGAGTTTCAGGGGGAGAAAGCAGGCACCCGTGCTTCCAGGGAGGTTCATGAGAAGATCAGGGGACCTCCAAGTCCTGGACACAGGCGGTATCAATAGCCTCTCCTTTGCCCACCCATCTAAACACTCATTCCAGTTTCTCTCCTGAAGGGCTCTCCATGCCCTCCCACCAGCAGGTCTCCTCAGAGACACGAGTGCCCCATGGCCACCCTTCTCAGGCCACCGAGCCCTGCACCCGCCTGGCTACATCACCTCCGCCTTCGATCCCTCCCAGCACCGCTCGGTGGCACGCACACCTTCCTTGCGTATTTATATTCCCTGAATTACAGTTTAAACCCCTGACATTATATCCAAATTCCTGCACCTCCTGTCTAGTTTCACCACGTGCCAAACCACACTGGGACTGCTCTTTATAGTTGCTGAGGGGCCTCCTTTCTTCCCCAGATCTCCTCCTRCGAGGCGCTCGCCCAAACCCACCTGGGCACATTCCCCTTTTCCTACAACTTGCACGAGAAATGAAGACAGAAGAGGTCACGGGTGATTATGTGGACTTAAGTTCAACACACGTGTAAAGGACAAATAACCTCTGTTAGATGCAAGCCTCCCAACTGACTACACGACCACCCACAAACTCCACCTCCAAAGCTCTGTCCTACCCAACACACAGGTTTTGCAGAAGATACGTACACGAAGGTGCTCCGGAATCAGAAGCACTAAAGGCAAAGCTACTCTGAAGGAAGTGAATATTATACCAATTCCCACTTCCCCTCTCCTCCCCCACCACGAATCAAGAGTGCAGCCAACTCTTGAATTCGTGTGGTTACAAATGTCTTTTAGAGAAAAAAAACAAAAAAACCCAAAAAAAACCCCCAAACTTGCTAGAATAAAATCCATATACACTTCATTTTGCAACTGAAATACATCATCTATGCTTCTAACTCAGCAGAGTAACTTAAAATGCAGGTACTCAACACACAAGCTAACACCCTGAGCCCTAGAAATATTTTTCGCATCAAAAATGTACGTCTACCAAAAGTTATACCTATTATGCATAACAGATCCTCTACATGCCTTTTGTTATCACCTTTCAACATTTTATAGTTGCAAGACAGATGTTTACCAATTTAGAAAGAGATTTACATGAGAAGTAATTCTCAAAGCTTTAATTAAGGAAACGTGACAGGCAAGTACAGGACGATAAACTTATTGATAAGCCAGCTATCGTGCAGTTTAGCAAACTGTACGCTTATAATGACCTACATTTGGGAAACAGGCCTTTTTTTTTTTTTAATATTCATGAAAAAAAGGTTAAGATCATACATAAGAACCAMAGGTTTTTAAAATACATACACAAGTACCTTCCACATATATTAACACTACAGACTCGCACCTAATCTCTCTGGGAAAAAWAAGTATTTTAATATTAAGAACATCCCAGGGAATGGTACTTATGCACTGGAACAAATAAGAAAGATATTACTGAGCTCCACTTTTATAGCCTTTGCTTCCCACCAGAAGCCCTCAAGATTAAAATAAAAGCTGCTGTTTCCACTTGCTGGCCCACCTGAGTGGCAGGGTCTTTTGGTCAACTCTAAACAGCAAGGTGAGGCCTCCTTCTTCAAGAAGAACTTTCTCTTATGCCTGTGAATCCTCAYTGGATATAAACAAACAAATCAATTGCATAATCTGAGGTAGAGAAGGTTTTATCAATATGATGTCAGAAAGAAAAACAAAAGCCACAAAGCAAGATTAACTGTCATCTCCCCAGTCAAAAGTCTGGAAAGCTGAATAATTACAAGCAAGAATGCCTTCACCTGGAAAATGAAGTGGCTGGAGATAAAAAAGCCCACTGCTGCTAAGTCACTCTTCAGAACAAAGTTGCTGTTTGCAGTCAAATAAAAAGCAATGTGGTTTAAAAAACAATAATGGGACATTTGAACAAAGAAGCAATCTGACAGAGACAAAAAAAAAAAAAAAAAAAAAAAAAAAAGCTTTAATTGTGAAATCCGGGTCTCCCCCCATCCAGTATCAGAGAGATTTTGTTTTTCTTTCGTATAATCCGGGCAAGTCGCCCAGGAAATATGAAAACCTGAACTCGGGACTCAGGGAACAAGTTAAACAAAAAACAGAATTGCTTTTTAATTTTAAAGACACATTTTCATTCACTAGGTGCGGTCATACCAACCTTTGCTCAAAAGCATAAGATTGTTACCAAAACTTTTAAACACCACCCCCACCCCCGTACATGGCACCACCTTAACACTTCGCATTTTAAAACAAGGCATAGGCTGTCACTACAAAAAGTCTTTCAGAGTGCCTTGCATTAACTGGCCATGTTCTCAAGAGGAAATAACAGAATAGAGAGCAGCAGAATTAAGTGTCTCCAATCACTAGAYCCCTGCCCCAATCTGGTAGACTGGTCTCCAGCTGAGTTTAAATACCTTATTYTGAATGGAGTTCATAGCACAGTTCTCCAGGCCGCGTACGCTCAGCTAACGGCAGATCTCAGCTTTTATTGCTCCTCAGATCTCGCAGAAGAGCGAACAATCCACAAATACTGCCATGGCAGCAACCAAAACCAAGATGGCATGAACTCCAGAACAGAGATACTCATTTAATAGAAGGTGATGTTCAATCACACATCACAGGTTCCTTTTCACAGGCCATAATTACACCGTGAACTCRGTTTGCTGTTTCTTATTTAGTGTAAGGCAACTTCACGGTAACTTTTCCCCATCATATCCTCTGTCGCTGCAGACCTCGACAGGAAGTTATAAAGATTTCAGAGAGAGGACTCCTAACGTCTGACAGAGCTGAAAATGAGAAATCTTTAAGGTCCATCTTCTGCTAACGTCYCTGAGGCCTGAAGCAGCTCCCGATACAGAAGTATGTGTTTCAATTAAACTTTTTGAAAAATAGCTAGGGTTTTTCTTAAACACTTGTCTTTCCACCAAATCTGCAAAAAGTTAAGTTTGCAGCAAGAGATTAGGGAACAGATGAAGATGCGGCCTGTTCAGGCTAACAGCTACTCCCATTTCCTCTCTTCAGATGCGATTTTGTTACCCTTTTTCCTCCYATCATTAGATAAACAGCACAGTTTCATCATTAAATTCGGATACTGCACTGTCAAAACGCTATCCTCCAGAATTAAGCCTTCATGGCTATTACCATATTCCATTTCGCTGTTTGTCTCATTCTCTAAAATGAGTTATACTTTGCCAGTCATCTACTAACGGCGGTTCATGGCAGGGGGAGATACACACTTATTTTCTAACTTTCTTTGAAACCTGAACAGGATCTTATCCAAGCTATCCTCTTCCAAAAACACAAGTCTGAACTCAGGCCAAAGAGGACACGCGCAGGCTTTAATGGAATTATGTTTACTCAAGTCCTGCATCACCAGGACTCTCACTGATTTGAGTATGACAACTCCTTGCCCAGCTGAGAAAAAAAAGAAAGCCTTTCTTCCAATTTAAACTTTTTTTTTTTTTTTTTTTTTTACAGAAAACAGCATCCTTGAAGACACAGCTAAACTGCTATTTACAAGGCTGGGAAGGATTCTCAACCCAAGCGGCGTGCTGAAGTCTTTGCTGCTTTTCATTCCAGATAGACATTGTATTCCTGGAAGTTATGACCAGGGACATGGTATTTATAAAAATGCTGCAACAGAAATGGTGCTTCTCGGATCACCTGCCATTCTGACTGCCCAAATGCTAAGAGGCTCTTTTTAATGAAACGATAAACACTTTGAACAGAGGCATGCGTGCAGAACTTAAATATTATTTGGTCTAATCAGTATGTGATCCACCTGAGACACACTAAATTAAATTCCCATTTAGGCATAAGAYGGCCCACCTGTTTCCCACACAATCCAGTAAAAAATAAACAAAAAATGCAAAATTAGGTGCTGTTAAAATGGGAATGGGCAGACATATCACTGATCTACTCTCAAAAAATTGTTGCAGAAAAATGTAATTTTCCAGAAAAGGAAAATTATACGGAAGGGGGGCGGGGGGGGGGGGGGGGGGGGGGAGGAGGCCCACAGATCAAAACACATGCTGCTCACCCCTTCTCCCCCCTCCCCAAGCTTTACCCTTTCCCTGCCTTGGTAGGGCCTAAGAAGTCCTCAGGCCTTACCTTTACTTCGCTATACATTAAGTCTTATCCTCCCTGGAAAAGTCTTTTGAGGTTCCTAAGGACACGCACCACTTGCTGCCTGAGCAGAAAAAGGGTGGAGTGCTGAAACTCCAGAGACAGTCTTTGTTCGGAGTGTTCATTAGATAATGGCAGTTGCGTTCACAAAAACACAGTTATAAACAGGGCAAAAGGAAGTGACTTTGGTCAAAGAACTGCTCAGTTTTCACCCCTGATTTGCGTGATGGCAGAATTTCACCAGTTCTCCAGTTACCGGATGATCTCTGAGAGCAAATGAGACTCAAATACAGCATTAAAAAAAAAATAAAAGGAAAAAGAAGGGGAGGGAAAAGCATAAAAGAAACACAGCCACATCTGCCTGGTCATCTGCTGCTTTATCACCTCTGAAGAGGGAACACAAGCCATCCCCATTGCTAAATCATTACAAATCAGCTATAACAGTATCACAACCAAGTTCCACAATTAACTGCTCCTGCAGCATATCAATCCATTAAGCCCTACACAGCTGTGCTACCTTGGCAGTGTGGCTACAAAAAACAACATACCCATCCCTCCCGCGCCAAAAAACATGCCGCCCATATCTCGTCCCCGACGGTGGCCGACAGCGGACACCTCGGGAAGGAAAAGCGAGCTCCCCGGGACCCCGGTCCCATCGGCGGGACGGGGGTTTCCCCAGCTTCGCCTTTACAGCCCCTGGGTCGACTCCGCTTCATCTCCCCCTTCGCCGATTTAAAAGGCTGCTGACTTCTCAATTAAAGAAATAATATAATCAGATTGAACGGCGTTGCTACCCGCACCATTCCTGTGCCAGAATGAAAATTCAAGAGGACTACGCTAAAGCAGGGGAAGARCATCAGAGGTTCCTCCATGAAAACAAAGGCTATAAAAAGGACAAATATGGTTTTAAAGAGAAAACGCTTTATACAAACAGATCCCTGGATCCGTAACTACAGCGAAGGTTTAGTCACACACACACAGACACGTAACACCTTAACTGCCCCCCCGAAGTGTTTTATATCCCTGTCGTCAGCGGGACCGTACCACGGCTGAAGTACTCTCCTACTTTCCTACCTCCAAGAAACGGGCTTTTACCTCGCCTTATTTTTAGAGGCACAAATCACACTGTACACAACACATGACATGATGTAACCGCGAACACAGACATGGCCCGAACCAGTTCAAAATATAATGGTCAGTCAAAACAAATAAAAACCTGCAGTTCCTCCCATATCCTGACCGGTTTCATGGAAAACTACAGTTTGTCATTCAAGTGCATTTTACGTAACGGGCAATATAATCTATATAACGCCTGCGTTTTGATCCACCTGTACACGAATTTAATGAGCGAAGAGATGACACCTTGGTTTGGAAGGAGGGTCTGCTTTTTTTGYAGAAAATAAGGCTAGTTTCCAATAAATTTGGCCGCTGTATTTTTCCTTTTATACGACCCTCATGAATACCCAAAAGGAGGCAAATTTCTCTGTAATCAAGCACTGGAAGATGCTAATCCCGTGATGGAAGTAAACACACGTACCGATCACGGAAAGCATTTCAGGATAGCCGTGCTCTTCCAGCTTGTTTTGAGAAAAATAATTCCGGATCGGCAGGGCCGGTTCGGGGAAAAAAAAAAAAGAAAAAAAAAAAAAAGGCAGCCGGAAAGTAAATACAGGAAAATGGCTTAGCAGCTCAAACCCACATGAAAAATTACGCTATTGTATACCCCCAGAGAAGGGGGAAAGCGCACCGTGACACATCCACGGCTCCCACACGCAGACAACGGTGACAGCGCCGGGAGCCCACCGGGGCACCGGGATTACCGGAGACCGCTACGTTAAGATTTTCCAGGAGGATTTGGGGACGGAGGAGCTGCTCCCCTCCACACGTTTTGCAAGATTGAGGTTATGCAATTTAATTTTTTTTTTCTGTTTACTTTTAAAACTTCGCGTGTGCCCCCCCCCACCCCACCCCAGGTTAGGGAACGGTGATTCCCCCGCCCGTCCCTTTCCCTCCCCGGGGGGGAGCGGGGCCGGGCTCCGCCGCCGCGGTGCCGCCGGCCACGTGAGGGGCCCCGGCCCGGCCCGGCGGGACCCCACCGCCCACCCGGGCGCCTCCGGGCCGGAGATTTCAATTTA